>JAJHJA010000976.1:0-229216 GCA_021202915.1 Heliconius himera
TCACGGCGAAGATGAATTGGGAGCCAATTGAGCTGAGCACGAAGTTGAGAAACGTGGTCATACTTACGTAGATCGAAAATAAAGCGTATGGCGAGATTTTAAAGGCGCTCAAATTTGTTAAGTAGCTCCTCGGTCGCATCCAAATAGCATACGTCAGCGTAGTCGAGAATAGGAAGGAGAAGACATTGCGCTAGCATAATTTTGGTTTTGCGAGGGAGAAAGTATTGGAGACGCCTAAGAGAATGGAAGGAGAAATACATGCGTTTGCTAATTGCATTAATATGCGGTGCCCAAGACATATTACAATCTATTATAAGTCCCAAATTCTTGACTTCTCTACAATTCGGAATAGGCACTCCAGAGTAGCGTATCGCAGGCACACAATCCCAGTTGATTTTATTTCTAAGCCTATTGCTGCCTGTAATAATAATAATAGTTTGTGATTTCTTAGGGTTGATTAATAGACCAAAAGATTCAGCCCACGATTGTATAGCATCCATATCGCTATTTAAGCTTTCAATGGTTGCAGACAATTCATTTAAATAACTGTGACGGTAAAGCTCCAAATCATCCGCATACAGGTGAAAAGGAGAAGTAATTATTCTAGAAATATTATTAATAAAAACAGAGAAGAGAAGTGGATAAAAAACGCCGCCTTGAGGAACGCCAGTTGTGAGTTCAAGCCAAGTCGATGTCGTATCATTTACTTTCACACTTTGCCGGCGGCCGAAGAGGTAGGAGCGGAACCAATTTATGGCTGCAGTAGAGATATTGACTGCTCGAAGAGTGCCAAGAAGTATGTCAAGGTCAATAGAGTTAAAAGCACTGCTGAAATCCAGTAAGACCATAACAGTAAGCTTGGTGTTATCCATAGCGCACCGTATGTCCTCCGTAATATTCAGCAGTGCTCCAACTGTGCTGTGGAAGGGACGGAAACCGGACTGGAAAGGACAAAATAGATTGTTGGTTGAGAGAAAGGAGTAAAGCTGGTCGGTCATTGACTAAAGATTCGAGGACCTTGGATAGAACAGGGAGGATAGATATAGGACGGTAATCAGTTACATTGGAAGGATTTGATGTTTTAGGTAATGGAATGACATGAGCATTCTTCCACTGTGAAGGAAAGAAATTACTTGACAGTGAAAAGTTTATAATGTGGGTGAGCACTGGTGCAATGCTTTCCAACATGGGACTTGGGACTTGTGATCTCTGTCTTGTTGTGTTTGTGGAAAATTTATCCACTTTACCATAATGGCATTTGAACATTTAGTGAATGAGAACCTTTTCTGTTATAGTATAGGTGTTCATTTTCTGACGGTCTCACTAATGACATGTGAGTGTAATCTGTGCACCCTACCACTCCTGGTAAGCCAAATTTTCTATGAAATCTGGAACAGTATAAAAGTAATATAGGTATAAAAAAACAGAATTAAAGATAGCTTTACGAGATGGTTTCACTAATAAATATGTTCAGAGACTTACTCTTGTTTTTTGTGATCTCTGTCTTGTTGTGTTTGTGGAAACTTTATCCACTTTGCCATAATGGCAGAGTGGTTCAATGCTTCCACAACTTGCGTAATACAGCGGCTTACGGTGCTTTGTGTCAGATGGGTTGACACGCCAACTATACGTTGGTATGACTCTGTGGCGATAAAACTAAGGGCACACAAAACCTAAAATACACATAAATATGTTATTGAATGCATGAACATCAATTGAAATAATTCCAACTAGAAACAACTTGTCAAAGGGAAATTTCTTACCTTGAGCTCTATTGGAATCTCATAAGATCCTTTTAATTTACCTAACTCTCGTAACTCTTCACACAGAGTTAGGTAAAGAGTCTTGCTCAGAGTTAGGTAAAGCAAAACTGCTGCACAAACGTCTCCTCCGGCATTTTTTCAATCGTCTCGGAGTTTCGACGACTTTTCATCCTCCGTTGGCGTCTGAGCCATACTTCCTCATTTTGAGCTTGCCATAACAAATTTAAACGGTGCATTTTAAAAATAATAACTATAACTTCTATAATTCTATAATACCGCAATACACAATTACACAAGTTCACAAGTCGAGAGACTGCTCACAAGTGACTAAGGGCCGCCATGTATATATAAATTGGTTATAAACGTTTCATATATATATTTTTACACACGTGTAAGTATGTATGTATATATATATATATATGTAAGTATATATTGTTTTTTTTCCCGACTGCTAAGGAAGGGTTATGTTTTTCGCGCGTATCTTGTATGTATGTAATATTCTTTATTACCTCGTATCTCCAGAACCGCTGAACGGATTTACATATTTGAGATATCGTTAGATTCGTATTAGCAGCCCGAGTGTTCTTAGATAGGTGACGTTAGTAAAAAATAATCATGGCGGCTGTGGTACGCCATTGGACTTAGTGAAAAAAAAAAATCGTTTCGAATACTACAATATGGGTATCAAATTTAAGAGCTCACTTTCAGGATTTTAAAAAGGTATATCATGATTATCATTACCATAATAAATTCTAACAAAAAAATGAAAAATAAAAAATATTTGTAAAAACAAAAACCCCGACTGCATCATAGAAAATAAACAAGCCCAATAGTTTATTAGTATTAACAGTCGGGACCTATAAGTAATTCTTCAATCAATAAAATCTTTACCAGGAACCCCGCATAATTTGGAGAGATCCCGACTGCTAATCCTAATAAACTATTGGGCTTGTTTATTTTCTATGATGCAGTCGGGGTTTTTGTTTTTACAAATATTTTTTTATTCAATTCATGTATGTATGTATGCGTATAGTACAATATATAAAAATTAAACATATTTTGTTCTAGTGTAGTCCCCCTTTTCCTCATTACTTATTCGTAATGTATTAAAGATTATCTTCTTAAGAGATTGCTTAAAGCAACGTGTTTTTTTTTACTTTTTTATTTATGTTGTTCATTTTATATATTTCTTTGTTTTATGGTTGCCATAAAGTTTATTCTATTCTATTTTATTCTATTCTATATTTCAATATTCTTCAAGGATCTTCTCACTAATGTAACAAAAGGCGTAAAATAGCAGTTAAATTTAAATAACACATATTACCGGTGGTCAGTTACTCTTGACACGATTTTCAACTTGCATATGTTTACCAGATTTTAACGGGTTGTCCATAATATTGTATAACGTACCCTATAACAGCGTCTGATTGTAAACGCGACGGTTGTGAGTTCGATTTCCAGTCGGTAGAATGAAATATTTAATATTTTCATTTTCTCGCTCCGAAAACAAAACAAACTCTAAGTTCAGCCAAATGACACGCAATGTCTTAAAAATTGGGCGGTGGGAAACGGATTGACATCCGCTGGATTCTCTTTGCTTACGACGTTTTATACAGAATACAGTGTGAATCTAATGTTTTATTTGAAAAATAAAACATTAGATTCACACATTCTCTGTTCTGTTCTGTTCTTTTTACTATGGCGTTCCGAGCGTGCCAGTTGAGCACAAAATCACACAATGTCACGTTGAATGGAGAACACACAAGAGAGATTGTACGGTAAAAATAGATAATATTACATAACATAAAAATGCATGTTTAAAAGAAATCCAGGTAAAATACTGCCTTCACCTATAACAAGACAAATATATATATACTGTTAGCGTACTCGTGTAAAAGAGGGTAGATTTAGGTGGAAAATAACCATTAAAAGCAGTGGAATTGTGTCAATCGAGGGCACTCGCTTGTAAGTGACGGCCCCTATTGGAAGGAAACTAGTGTGAAGTATTGTTAGTAGGTGATACATATCACTTATTGCAGTTACATAGTATCTCTTTCAAAATAATTTAGAATCATATAGACGATATGTGTTTTTATCGTGTTTTTTTTAAAAACATTACTCACTTCCGATTTCTAACAATACAATATATAAACATAGAGGGTTAGTAATATCAATTATTTTACATTGATGTTAGTTTATTGTTTAATTTTGTTATTCTTAATATATTTATATATAAATTTAGAAACCGGTCTAAAAATATTCAATTTTGGGTTTAAACTTGACATAATTACTAAATATGCAATTTACAAGCAGTAACAGTAAGTAAAAGTAGTAAGTGTATTTAATTCTTATATCGGTTTTGACTATTAATATCTTAAATAGGTATAAAAAGAAAGAAAAAACGAAAATCACAATTGAGTGTCTTAGAATAGAAGTTTAAATAGAGCTTTATAAATTTAGTTATAAATAAATGAAATAGCAATTTAAGGTTATTGAAGTAAAAGAAGTTATGAAATTCATAAATTTATTAGTAAAAGGATAACACAACACAAAATTATAAGAAAAGAGGCTTATGATATTAACCATTTTATTATTTGTATACTACATAAAAAATTAGGATAGGTTTCTTTACTATATAAATATTTATATTATATTATAATCTTCTAACGTTAATTTACAATTTATCTAGCAAATAGCAACATATAATAACCTGATATATGAAAAAAAGTAACAGTGTGATACTTAAATTATAATGGCTGATCACGAAGAGGAAAGAGAGCGATCCTTCTCGAACCTCACTATTTAAAGCTTTAGCCATAAAGAAATGTCAATTGCCAATTACCTACTACTGGCCTTAAATAAATATTATTTATGGTAATAATTCTATACATATATTTCTTATTATTATACTATCTTAGGCATAATTTTATAATAATTAATTGTAAGTATTTTCATCATAATAATATAATTTAATTATTAATTAAATATTTTATGTCCATAATTATACTATAGTAATCTATTACTTAAACATCAAATCATACAACATGTGTTAGATACCAAATCATAGATAAATACCAAATGTCAATTCGTTGTCAAATGTAATAATTATATACTTATTTCTTTTTATTTAATTACCATCAACTCTATAAATCTATTAAGTGCAACACATTACTCTATGACATAATATCATTTATGACATTTATCTATATTTTATTATAAAATATTTTTTTATTTTTTTTTATTATAAAATTCTGCAGATAAGATTTGAAATTTCTTTTCCATCTACGTGCCTTTTGTTGAGTAATTAAAAAAAAAGTTTAAGTTTTTTCACGTACATAAGTATAGTTATGAAGTTGTGTCATATTTTTATTTATTTTCACGCATTTTCAATTTTTTTACGGCTTAAAGAGACACAAAATTTTGCAATATTCGGTCCGAACGAATATTATATAATTTTTTTTTTTCAAAGTAAGAATTGAACCTAGGATCGAAGTTCAATCTTTCGACTCAAAAGCATATCGATTTCATAATAATGTTGATGTATTTTTTTATATTCTTTTTTTCATAATTTTTTATTCTTCAATTTTACCTTTTGTCTAATATAGCAAAGAAGGCAGACAGAACCTACTGTCAAAACATTATATTCTCCTCTTTCTTTGCCTTTTTTCGATCTTTCCGCTTTTCTCGACTGTGTTTTGCGTGATGGAAGTTGGAACTCATAAACAAAATATTTTTTTTTCCTCTAAATAGAAATCAAGGCAAAAATCATCGCATCTGCATTCACTTTGCACACACTGTATCACTGCGCAACTGGGAATACAATTTTTAGTTAAAATAAAAATAATTGTATAATGAAGTAATGCGTATTTCATACACTTACACACATTATCTATACTTATTGGCACCGTGCACGACTACAGTGCCACCCAGCGTACGCAAATTTGTGGGCTCTGACGCTTTGACATATGATGGCGGGATTGTTTGAAAATATTCGTAAAATACTTTCAAATTCATTTATATTACTTAATTACTGTGATTTGGGAGGAAAAAGTATCGATAAATCATTTCTGGTTATTCAAATTGAGAGAGGTAAGTATTGAGAGAGGTAAGTAATCTCTATTTAAAATTGTGTTTTATTTAGGTTATATCAGAATTTGTTTACTTTTTTAGTTGTAGTTTTACTAAAAAACAAGGAAACAAAGCAAATTTAATGGTAGTTAGTATAGTAGTTACCTAGTTATGATATAATTATAATTATTTATTTTCTAAATTTCTTAAGGTGGTGGCGCAGCGGCACGAAGTGTGACTGTAAAATCGACTGGTTTGAAATTTATATTTCCATTTCTTCGCTCTGGTGTCGAGTTTAAGCGCGGCGTTGAGTTCTGCCACTCAACACGCAATGCCTCCAGAATTCGGCAGAAAGTGGAGAACGGTGTGAACACTAGGTTCCCTATGCCTACCCTGCTGTGTGCGGGATATAGCGTGAAGCTGATTTGTTTTATTTGATTTATTTATTTATTTTCTAAATAAATGATTATTATAATAAATGATTATTAAAAAAAGTAATTAAAATAAAAAAACGATTAATACTGTATTTGTGATTTGGGGTTGCTAATGTTTTTAATAATAATTGGAAATTGTTGAATGTTACACCTGCAAGATCTATAAGTTGCTCATCATTACGGATAGATGAAAACCCAGTAAAATATTTTTTTTTGTTGAAGGTGCCACATCTGTGTATGTTTTTTTAGCGATTATACATATTTTGTTCTTCATTTTATTATATTTTTTTATATAAATAGTTGAGTTGTCTTTCTGTTTGTATTTCTGCATCACATACTTCTCAATAAATATATCTATTACATGTAAATGTATTTGTTGCATTGTAGAACTACTGCAACTACTGTGACTCATTTTTAATAACTTAGTAAAACGATAAGTCGAACAGATTGCTTTGACATTAATAAGTGACAAAGCCTACATTTTTTCTACTTTTGGCCACCATGATCGCTGCGTCACCTAGTACTACGCACCCTGCCAATAATAAATCTGTAGAAAAGTCGTTTCTGTACATTGAAAATATTAAAAAAAAAATTAGCCAGGGTGTTAAAGGACAATTAACAGAATCCATTTCCAACATTTTTGGAATTTTTGTCTGTTTGTCTGTTTGTCTGTTTGTCTGTTTGTCTGTTTGTCTGTTTGTCTGTTTGTCTGTTTGTCTGTTTGTCTGTTTGTCTGTTTGTCTGTTTGTCTGTTTGTCTGTTTGTCTGTTTGTCTGTTTGTCTGTTTGTCTGTTTGTCTGTTTGTCTGTTTGTCTGTTTGTCTGTTTGTCTGTTTGTCTGTTTGTCTGTTTGTCTGTTTGTCTGTTTGTCTGTTTGTCTGTTTGTCTGTTTGTCTGTTTGTCTGTTTGTCTGTTTGTCTGTTTGTCTGTTTGTCTGTTTGTCTGTTTGTCTGTTTGTCTGTTTGTCTGTTTGTCTGTTTGTCTGTTTGTCTGTTTGTCTGTTTGTCTGTTTGTCTGTTTGTCTGTTTGTCTGTTTGTCTGTTTGTCTGTTTGTCTGTTTGTCTGTTTGTCTGTTTGTCTGTTTGTCTGTTTGTCTGTTTGTCTGTTTGTCTGTTTGTCTGTTTGTCTGTTTGTCTGTTTGTCTGTTTGTCTGTTTGTCTGTTTGTCTGTTTGTCTGTTTGTCTGTTTGTCTGTTTGTCTGTTTGTCTGTTTGTCTGTTTGTCTGTTTGTCTGTTTGTCTGTTTGTCTGTTTGTCTGTTTGTCTGTTTGTCTGTTTGTCTGTTTGTCTGTTTGTCTGTTTGTCTGTTTGTCTGTTTGTCTGTTTGTCTGTTTGTCTGTTTGTCTGTTTGTCTGTTTGTCTGTTTGTCTGTTTGTCTGTTTGTCTGTTTGTCTGTTTGTCTGTTTGTCTGTTTGTCTGTTTGTCTGTTTGTCTGTTTGTCTGTTTGTCTGTTTGTCTGTTTGTCTGTTTGTCTGTTTGTCTGTTTGTCTGTTTGTCTGTTTGTCTGTTTGTCTGTTTGTCTGTTTGTCTGTTTGTCTGTTTGTCTGTTTGTCTGTTTGTCTGTTTGTCTGTTTGTCTGTTTGTCTGTTTGTCTGTTTGTCTGTTTGTCTGTTTGTCTGTTTGTCTGTTTGTCTGTTTGTCTGTTTGTCTGTTTGTCTGTTTGTCTGTTTGTCTGTTTGTCTGTTTGTCTGTTTGTCTGTTTGTCTGTTTGTCTGTTTGTCTGTTTGTCTGTTTGTCTGTTTGTCTGTTTGTCTGTTTGTCTGTTTGTCTGTTTGTCTGTTTGTCTGTTTGTCTGTTTGTCTGTTTGTCTGTTTGTCTGTTTGTCTGTTTGTCTGTTTGTCTGTTTGTCTGTTTGTCTGTTTGTCTGTTTGTCTGTTTGTCTGTTTGTCTGTTTGTCTGTTTGTCTGTTTGTCTGTTTGTCTGTTTGTCTGTTTGTCTGTTTGTCTGTTTGTCTGTTTGTCTGTTTGTCTGTTTGTCTGTTTGTCTGTTTGTCTGTTTGTCTGTTTGTCTGTTTGTCTGTTTGTCTGTTTGTCTGTTTGTCTGTTTGTCTGTTTGTCTGTTTGTCTGTTTGTCTGTTTGTCTGTTTGTCTGTTTGTCTGTTTGTCTGTTTGTCTGTTTGTCTGTTTGTCTGTTTGTCTGTTTGTCTGTTTGTCTGTTTGTCTGTTTGTCTGTTTGTCTGTTTGTCTGTTTGTCTGTTTGTCTGTTTGTCTGTTTGTCTGTTTGTCTGTTTGTCTGTTTGTCTGTTTGTCTGTTTGTCTGTTTGTCTGTTTGTCTGTTTGTCTGTTTGTCTGTTTGTCTGTTTGTCTGTTTGTCTGTTTGTCTGTTTGTCTGTTTGTCTGTTTGTCTGTTTGTCTGTTTGTCTGTTTGTCTGTTTGTCTGTTTGTCTGTTTGTCTGTTTGTCTGTTTGTCTGTTTGTCTGTTTGTCTGTTTGTCTGTTTGTCTGTTTGTCTGTTTGTCTGTTTGTCTGTTTGTCTGTTTGTCTGTTTGTCTGTTTGTCTGTTTGTCTGTTTGTCTGTTTGTCTGTTTGTCTGTTTATGTAAACACGTATCACGTAAAAAGACACAATAAATTTAAGCAACTTTTATACATAAAAATTACAAATAAATCAAAGTAGCTTTAAGTGTTTATTTTATTGAACCGCTTCACTCTATCAAAAGATATAAGTATTTAAGTTTTCAAGACGTTAATATTTGAGATAGTAAAAAATCGATACAAGTAATGCTATCTATTGACAAAAATAGTAGGTACTAACGAATCTTGATACTCTCTTTCATACACGTAATGCTATCACTAATTGCGATGGGATCTTAAATAGATGGCGCTGTGCATAAAAAAAATAGTTTGGAAAGGTTACCACATATACTACACTCTATCAAAAAATAATGTACTTAAAAGTTTTTTAGTATCTATTGACTACACATGATAATGAATGTTGATAACGCATTAAACATATTGTTGAGTTATTATTTGCTAAACGTTAATTACGTCATGTAAGTGTAATCTATACTTATAATAAATTTAACATAAACATAGTAATATTTTTCTAACAATGTTCGATTGGTAACAGTTCAATTGTAAGTCCAATAGATGGCGCTGTGCATAAAAGGCGAAGTGGCGAAGTGATTTGTGCTTATAAATGTTTTTGCCATCTCTAAATCTTTAGTAGTACAGTCGTGCGACTGTAAACTCGACAAGTTGTGGGTTTGATAACCACACACAAATTAAATGTATACTAATAGAATAAAGCGGAAGACATTTTTTATTTGTTTAAACGGATCTCTGAAACTACTGTTAGGGTTTTTTTGTGGATGAAAGCTACATTCCTCAGAAGTGTTATTAACATAATGGTATAATTCTTAGTAAATAATTCTTAGTAAATTAAATAACGAAATAACAATTATAATGACCGACATCTAATTACGTTAACCGCGTGTGTATAATATGTTTCTTATAAATAAGTCACAATAAATCACATTGGGCCACAATAATAAAAAATGTGATATTTGACCGTTTTTTATAAATAAAATTGGAGTGTCTATCTGTGATTTCAAATTAACTGTGTTTTTTTTTACAAGAGCATATGGTTGGTTGTTTATATGATTCTCGACGACGATGTCTCTGTCCGTCTGCATTTCTATTTGTCCGAACTTTTCTCCAGAACAGCTGAATTGTTTTTTATGGAAATAGTTCCATAAAAATCAATTCAGCTTGATTTTTATGAAACTACTAGCGGACCGGGGCGCGGCTTTGCCCGCTTGAACTATACGAATGCTTATTATATATATTTATGAAATTGTTTTTGAAAATATCTAACTAATTTAAATGAAAAAAAATATAAGTAAACATAATCATATTAAAATAATAATAAAAAAAACTAAGCAAAACCAGCTACATTATTAATATCATCAAACTAAAATAAATATTTAAAAGAATTAAAATTAAATGTGTTGCTATGTTTTTGCAAGTGCATGTGGTTATTTACATAATACTCAAATACAATAAAAAAATATTATATTTTTTGTCTCTGTCTGTCTGTCTTTCTATTTCCCGAGCTAATGTCCAGAACAACTGAACTGATTTTTATTGGACTTTCAGTCATCGATTTTACTGATTTACTCGGGATAAATCTTTTTACATGTCTTCCTTGCGCGCGTACATAGATACTATATAAAATAACTAACGTCCTTTCAACATTAAATATGATAAGTTTTGCGAGCAATATCAATTTAAAAATCCCAAAAAACTAAAACTATAATTTATTAAGTGTATAACAACGTCATAGATAACCATCCAACCGAGATGAAACCAACAGTTCTTTCCTTAAATAATAAATACTTAAATAATATTATACCGAAGCCGCGCAGGGCCGCAGTTTACACCACACAAAGAAATTAATGAAAATCTAACTAATCTACTACTCGAATAAGCGAAGAACCAAAGAAAAGTATAAATTAATAATAAACAGCAATTAATTACATAAAAATTAAGAGTAGTTCGAAAATGTATGAAAATTTAGAAAACGGTCAAAGTCATCTCCCGCCCGCTCGCGTCGGTCATACTATGCCGCTCGTAGGCTAGGTCATTTCGTATCAGTGACATCTCCTTAATTATTTATTAGAATGTTATACAGTAAACTATAATTTCAATCTAGATAAAATGCCTATTAGTGCCTATTATATTCATTTTCATAAGGATCAATATCAAATTATAGAAAATACATACAACAAAAACCCGACAAAGTAAATTAATTAAAATGGTTACTTGTTGTTACTGTGTTACTTTGCTCAACCTTCAGAGATAAACATGGTATGTGTAACGCGGACTTTTTAAACATTATTTAAAGAACAATATTTTTGTAAAACATTGTTTTTATGTATCTCATAAGTGGAGTCAGCGCACGCCATGTATGCGTTAAGCAAGCTCATTTTGGGTGACGTTTTCTTATAACAACAAATAAACTTTGCAAACCGTTGCTTAGCAACAGTCGGTTGTTATTAACATGGCGGAATAAATTGCCTGTCAAATTAAAATGTATTTTAATATATTAATATATATCGACAATATCACAAATATGAGAAAAAAAAGTAACCTATGTTCATCCGAAGACCCTCAAGTATCTCTATATGAGTATTTTATAACAATTGAATTAGCGGTTTGGCCCTGATTGCGTAAAAGACAGACAGACAGACAGAGTTACTTTCGAATTTATAATATAGGTATGGATTTATCACTGATTGAAAGGATACTTTTTGTCAAGAAATAACCACGTCTGCCGTCCATGCGTACCTAGATAAATATGAAATAATTTAACTTTTTTTATGAAATGTCGTATTTCATTTATATTTTTGGAAGCAAATTCAAATAAATTCTAAAAGACTATAATAACGATTTATTAAGTGTATAATAACATTATACCATACTAAAACTAGATAACCATACTAAAATAACCAAACATTTTTTCCCAAATACACTAGAATAATATTAAATAAAAAAGCGGGTGAAGCGTCGAAGGGGCTACTAATATTTAATATTTTCATTTTTTCGCTCTGGTAACGAGATTAAACGCGACGATGACTGCAGCCACTCAATACGCAATGCCTCTAGAATTCAGCAGAAAGTGGGAAACGGAATTGTTCTAGTGGACGGAGTGTCTTGATACTAGGTGTCCAGGTTCCTTCTGCTTACACTACTATATGCCAAAAAAATAAAATAAAATGTACGACACATTTTAAGTGCCCGAACCTGAACAAATTTCAAATTCAAATAGTAGATATCTGTAGATTTGCAAGATTTTAAATTTACACCGTCGTAGTGTAAATGTGAAACTTAATGGAACCTTTATGGGATCACTTTGTTGTCTGTCAGTTCGTCTGTCAAGACACAGAAAAAATTAAGCTTCTAAACCAACGCAATCAAAAGATTGCGTTGGTTTAGAAGCTTAATTTTAGAAGACATTTAGAAGACAATTTTATACAAAACTAGTGGGCGCGCGCAGCTTCGCCCGCTTATTTGCACCCTTAAGGGTAAATTCTAAAAAAACCACGAAACACGTATTCAATAAAATATCTTTAACAGTCTCAATATATTTTTTTATAATAATCGGTGGCGATTTAATTTTTTTTTCATATAAACTTTCATCCCTTATTTGAACTCTTAGGTGGTGAAGTCTAAAAAACCATGAAATACGTGTTGCAAATCAAAAGATTGCGTTGGTTTAGAAGCTTAATTTTAGAAGACATTTAGAAGACAATTTTATACAAAACTAGTGGGCGCGCGCAGCTTCGCCCGCTTATTTGCACCCTTAGGGGTAAATTCTAAAAAAACCACGAAACAAGTATTCAATAAAATATCTTTAACAGTCTCAATATATTTTTTTATAATAATCGGTGGCGATTTAATTTTTTTTTCATATAAACTTTCATCCCTTATTTGAACTCTTAGGTGGTGAAGTCTTAAAAACCATGAAATACGTGTTCAATGAAATATTTTTAAGTGTCTGAATTTCAAATTTTATAAAAATCGGTGCCGATTTATTTTTTTTTCCATACAAACTTTCAACCCCTATTTCATCCCTTTAGGGTAACAATTTTTCAAAATCCCTTCTTAGTGGATGTGCAGATTATGAAAATAAACATCTATCCAAATTTCACGTTTCTACGCACAGCGGTTACAGATGTGCGTGTGACAGTATCTTAAAATTATACATTTATTATATTATTTTTATTATATTTTTTGAGGCCGGTCGTGGCGCAGCGGCACGAGGTGTGACTGCAAAACCGACCGGTTGTGGGTTCGATCCCCACTCGAGGAGATGAAATATTTACTTAAATTTATATTTCCATATCTTCGCTCTGGTGTCGAGGTTAAGCCGGCGTTGAATTCTGCCACTCAACACGCAATGCCTCCAGATTTCGGCAGAAAGTGGGGAACGAAGTGTCTTAACACTAGGTTCCCTCTGCCTACCCTGCTGTGTGCGGGATACAGCGTGAAGCTTATATTATTTTTAATTATTGTTAAGAATATTAGTTAGAACACTAAAATAAAAAAATAAGAATTTATTATTAGAAATGTTTTGACTAAATTTATTATGGTGGGACAATATGTCGGTAGATAATAAAATGGATTACAGTGCTTTGTAAGGGCATTCTGTGACGGACTGCCGGACTGAATAAACGTAAGTGATACCTTATATTGATTCTTTTTTAAATTATTATTTACTGATTGTTTATTGTTTATTGTGCTTTTATTTATTATTTATATTATATTAATATTAATATATTGTTTTACTAAGTATAAGATAAATAATGATGTATTTATTAAATTATTGATTGAAACATAATAAATTAGTTTATGAAATTGGGATATCTTTGTTGTTTTTCTTATCCAGTCCATAAAAAGTAGTTATAAGAATTTAATCAAATTTCACTAATAGATTATTTTTATTATTGCCCTTTTTTACTATCTATATATATAAAAAGACTTGTGCTGACTGACTGAGGTAAGACGCACGCAGGGCCGTAACCGCTGATGGTAGAAACGTGAAATTTGGGCAGATGTTTATTTTCATAATCTGGACATCCACTAAGAAGGGAATTTGAAAAATTTTAACCCTAAAGGGGTGAAATAGGGGTTGAAAGTTAGTATGGTAATTTTTTTTAATCTGTACCGATTTTTATAAAATTTGAAATTCAGACTCTTAAAAATATTTCATTGAACACGTGTTTCATGGTTTTGAAGAATTCACCCCCTAAGGGTTCAAATAAGGGGTTGAAAGTTTATATGGAAAAATCTTTAAATTGTCACAGATTTTTATAAAAAATTAAATTCAGACTGTTAAAAATATTTTATTGAACACGTGTTTCGTGGTTTTTTTAGAATTCACCCCTAAGGGTGCGGGCGAAGCTGCGCGTGCCCACTAGTATACAATATAAATTATTAAATACTTAAATATAAGTATTTTTATTAATATAAATAAATGAATTCTAACATCAGAAGTGGGATTCGTATAGCTATAATTGTTATTAACATCTATTTGTACAAGTTTCAGGATGGATTCTGAAGCAATAAGGATCTTCTTCGAGCGATACGCGATGCCGTTACTACTACCCATCAAAATGATGATGACATTGCACTACCAATGTTTGACCATGATCACAACGACTGCGGAGCCGCCAGCTGGTGCAACAGTATAGAGGCCCTCGCTAGAAAGTTGAACTGGAGCAGTATTCGAACAGCAGCTAAAGCCGGTAAGGCCCTTAAGGGCTCTGCTTTACTTTGGTTTGAGTCATGGGAGCCTTTGGAAGGCAGATCTTGGGAAAATCTGCGTCAAGACATTATTGACGCCTACCCTCTGAAAAAAAAATCTGTCCGAAAGACTTTCCAGAACAGTCCTTTACTCATCTGATGCAGTAGAATCCTATGGAGATTATGCCAGAAAAAAATAAGGTTCCTACGCAACACTAAAACCTTTACTGATGAGCAATTAATTGAGCTGATCTGTGGAAGTATGTGATGTTGATGTCAAAATGGTTTCTTTAAATAGTGGTGTTCCACTACTGTAGCTTTTCTTTTCCTTGTTGTCAACCTACATGAAGAACAGTAAAAGAGCTTTAGACAGTAGTAATAAGGATAGTGGGTTACGATCCAGTGAAGGCAGTGTAAATTTGATATAGATAGAAAATGTTTTCTTTGTAACCAAACTGGACATGTACAGTCTCAATGTTTGAGTTTGAAAAATCAAACGGACCAAGCTCCACAGTTTTCAAAGCAAAATTATACTCATGTAAAATCATGTACTTATTGTAAAAGAGTAGGTCATTCCGAAAATATTTATTTTCATAAACAAAGAGCGAAATCAAAAAGATCTAACTTTGATCTGATTTAACATCAAAGATTTGTCACTTAGATTCTAGTGTTTTTCAAAAATATCCCTCTTGTCTTTGATGAGATAGGCACGGTAAAAACTGGTGAACTAACTATCTGTTTGAAAAGTAATGAAATTGTTAATTACCGTCCTTAGCGGTTGGCCCCTGTCGAAAGAGAGAAAGTGGATAAAATTATTCAAGAACTTTTGAACAAAAAAAATAATTTGTGAAGGTGAATCTTCATTTGCCAGTCACGTTCTCTTGGTAAAATAAAAGGATGGTAATGATAGATTGTGTAGATTTTAGAGCTTTAAATAGAATTATAGAAAAATATCCATATCCACTTCCTCTCATCGAAGATCAAATCAATAAGCTTGGTTCAAAAAAGTATTTTATATCTCTGGATATGAGAAACGGGTTTTATCAAATACCCGTGGCTTTAGACTCTAAAAATCCCATTTGGTATTTATAGTCTTGGGCGTTAATGTTATATTTTTATAATGAATTATTCATTATGTTATATTTTTTTAACTGTTCTTTTAAACTGCTGTAATATATATTATATTATTTTCAACGTAAATATAATACAATGACAAAGTGAATGAAATTCAGATTAATATCAAACAAAAAATAATCATTTTCGTTATTAGCTATATTTTAATGTAAGTAATATTTCGCCTTTCTGCCATTCAGTTAAAACTCATATTTGTGCGAGGTTGTACGATGTGAAGTTCGTCATCATTATTTTATTTGACCTTGGCTGAATTCGATGTATGCCGAATCACTACCAAATATTTCCGATCATTACCGAACCGTGGCGCCACACGCCATTTTCATAACAGATAATTAATATTATAAATAACAGTCAGTGTTGAAAATAAATAATGATTGGAACATTAGAAATTTATAATGAATTATATTATCTGCCGTTTGTTATAACGCCTAACTTTAGGTATTTGTAATGCTGTGTTTCAAAGATCTATCACAAAGGCTGTGCAACACTTAAATTTCTCTATGCATACGTTGATGACATCCTTATTCCATTTTCCACAAGTGACGAAGGACTAGACTATTTGGAAAAAAAACAGTTGATGCTCTTTGTTCTGCAGGGTTAAGTGTTAATTTGGCGAAATGTAAACTTTTTGTGAAGAGTATTGAATATCTCGGAAGACACATATCACAGAAAGGTGTGAGACCTAGTGAAACAAAGGAGTCTGCTTTGTTCAATTCTCCAGTACCCAATAATGCCAAGCAGGTGCGACAGTTTATGGGGTTGGCTAGTTATTTTAGGAAATTTATTCCAAATTTTAACTAAAAAAATAATTTCAAATTTCGTTGGGGACCCGAACAGAACGAAGCTAGGGATCATGTCATTAATCATTTTTCATATAAACCTTTATTAACTGTATTTGACCTAAAATTACTTACAGAACTTTACACTGACGCTAGTTCAATAGGCTATGAAGCAGTTTTAGTGCAAATCGTAGATAGTGTAAAATCAGTCATAGCTTACTTTGATAAAAGAACATCTCCCACAGAATCTAGATATTGTTCGTATGTCCTAGAAACTTTAGTTATTTATAACGTTTAAAACAATTTAGGGTATTTGGGTATCAATTTTAAAATCTTTACCGATTGTAATACTATTAAAACTACATTTAATAAAAAAAAATATCTCCTCGTGTAACCCGTTGGTGGACCTTTATGCAGGATTTTGAATTTGATATTATATATAAAAAGGGTAAATATATTGGACACGTTGATTTCTACCACCCTATAATTGGTACCACTTATCCGAGATACCATTACGTTGTTCGGTACTCCCTCAATAGTAATAACAGATAGAGGCACTAACTTTAGTTCTCTCCAAGTTAGATCACTGTTTACAGAATTAAAAATTGTGCATCATATGATATCAACTGGTACCCCAAGAGGAAATAATCAGGTGGAGCGATACGTTGCGACATTTATCAATGTGTTAAATACTACCTGTAATGGTTCGTCAGACTGGCCAAGCGATATGTGCAAGGTCCAACAGTCTATTAATACCACTGTCCAATAATCAACTGCTTTTGCTCCGATTCGCTTACGTATAGGTGTAAATGCCAACATACCTTCTGTACAAGCTCGTTTAAGCGATGTTAGTGTCTGGATGAATACTGGACGTATTGATTTAAGAACCGATCGCGAGTTAGTTGCGAGGCGTTTATAAGTAGAAGCCGAAAGGCTTAAAAATCTTTTCAAATTTGACTGTGTAAGGCGAGATGATGTGTCTTTCGAGGTAGGCAATTTAGTTTATGTAAACCAAGATCACGGATGTCGTGATAACCTAATTTGCAAATTTAAGGGACCATATAAAATTATGGCCCTCTTACTAAACGATAGGTACTCTCTTCAAGGCCAAGGGCATTTACGAAATATTGTGGTTGCTAAAGATAAATTAAGATTGTGGCATGGAGAATGGGTGGATGACAAAGAATGAATTTAAACTCATTAGGTAATATATGTAATACTTTAATTTATGATGAATATAATGTTTGAAGTATTAGTTTCTTTTTATTAATGTTGTGCGTTATGATATATATAATTTATTATGAATATAATTGTTTAAGTGTTAGTTTACTTTTATTAATGTTGTTCATTATGATATTTGTAATTTATTATGAATATAATTGTTTAAGTGTTAGTTTACTTTTATTAATGTTGTTCATTATGATATTTGTTCATCTAATGTAAAAGATGGACACGATGATACTGCTAGATTTCCCATCTAATGTGAAAGGTGGGGACACAGCAGGAGTGTTTTGTTAACTTGTCTACCTAATGTGAGAGGTGAGATAGTATGAAAAGAGGATCGCTAACATGTTTATCTAATGTGAAAGATAGAACAGTTGCGAGTTATGTTCGTTGACCGGTCAACCTAATGTGAGGGGTCTGACGGTAGCGATTAATGTTTAAGAATCTTAAAGATGTTGGTAGATTTGCTATGTAAAAGCAATAAATATATGTAAAATATTTATAACGATATATGTTTTAACATTAAGTTATGTACTTCGAGAGCGAAGTACTGTCAGTATGGCCGTGACAGTATCTTAAAATTATACATTTATTATATTATTTTTAATTATTGTTAAGAATATTAGTTAGAACACTAAAATAAAAAAATAAGAATTTATTATTAGAAATGTTTTGACTAAATTTATTATGGTGGGACAATATGTCGGTAGATTATAAAATGGATACAAAGCACTGTATGCTTTGTAAGGGCATTCTGTGACGGACTGCCGGACTGAATAAACGTAAGTGATACCTTATATTGATTTTTTTTTTTAATTATTATTTACTGATTGTTTATTGTTTATTGTGCTTTTATTTATTATTTATATTATATTAATATTAATATATTAATATATTGTTTTACTAAGTATAAGATAAATAATGATGTATTCATTAAATTATTGATTGAAACATAATAAATTAGTTTATGAAATTGGGATATCTTTGTTGTTTTTCTTATCCAGTCCATAAAAAGTAGTTATAAGAATTTAATCAAATTTCACTAATAGATTATTTTTATTATTGCCCTTTTTTACTATATACAATATAAATTATTAAATACTTAAATATAAGTATTTTTATTAATATAAATAAATGAATTCTAACACGTGCGTCTTACCTCAGTCAGTCAGGTACATGTCCTTTTTTATATATATAGACTAGTGGGCGCGCGCAGCTTCGCCAGCTTATTTGCACCCTTAGAGGTGAATTCAAAAAAAAAAACCACGAAACACAATTTTGTTTAATAAAATATTTTTAACAGCCTGAATTTAATTTTTCATAAAAATCGGTGGCCATTTAAAGATTTTTCCATATAAACTTTCAACCCCTTATTTGCACCCTTAGGAAGTGAATTCTAAAAAATCATGAAACACGTGTTCTATGAAAATTTTATATTGTTACCAGAGCAAATAAGTAGCATTATCTCTCACCAAATAATTATTTTAAGCAATTATCTTTTCTAATTATCTATCCTTATAGAGACGCTAGCAACAAAAATAAGTTCTGACAATCATATAAGAATTTCGACGTAGCTCGATGAGAAAAGTAAAGTAGAGTGTCACTGTTAAAGCGACTGGGTGTGGGTTCGATCCCCACTCGAGGAGATGAAATATTTACTTAAATTTATATTGCTATTTCTTCGCTCTGGTGTCGAGGACAATCGCGGCGTTGAGTTCTGCACTCAAATCGCAATGCCTCCAGAATTAATTATAAACGCTAGGTTCCCTCTGCCTACCCTGCAGTGTGCGGGATACAGCATGAAGCTGATAAAGGTAATAAGTGTGACAACATATAACAACATAGTGTCAGCTCCGTTTAAATCTAAAGGAAGCTGTCAATCAAACAACTTCAAAAATAATACATCATTATGGCATTATTCAAAATCTATGTATAACTGAATTATAATAGCGATCTTGGTGCAATGGTACCTACAGCGTCTAACTGTAATAGCGACGGTTGTAGATTCAATTCTCTCTGCCACTCGACACGCAATGTCTTATGAATTCAGCGGAAATTCGGAAAAGGAAGTATCTTAATCAGAAAGGAGTGTCTTAACACTAGGTTCTCAGGTTCCTTCTGCCTACCCTGCTATGTGCAAGATACGATGTGAAGCTATAAAAAAGACATAGTAAGCTTGTTGCTTAATTCCGATACACGATGTCTGAAATTCGGAAAGTTTAGAACGAAGATTCTTGACACCACATTATGTCCCTAGCCTGTTTATGCTAGCGGGATTAAGCGTGAAGCTGAAGAAAAAGATGTAACTATATAACTATGATAAATGATTTCAACCTTGTTTGTACATTATAAGTGCAAGTCAAGAATATATTTATTATAGTATCTAATAATTGAACAATGAATCAAAACACATACTTATGTAATGTTATATTATGTCACAGGGGGACTATTGACGCTATAAATATGATTATAAAGAATAAGTTTATTAGTCAACCTCTTTTTGTAAACCTCTTAACATTCTTAAAACTTTAAAAACATGTACCTTAATAAAAAAAATCAACGTATAGTCATTATAAAATCACGTAGTCGAAAAGTTCTATTTTTTTTTTCTAGAAATTATAAAGAATGATAAAAAATGTATAAAGAGTAGTTATAATAATATTTTAATACTATAATGATGCCAAACGTGGCGCAGGTGCACAAGTGTGTGACTGTAAACTGTACTTTGCGATGTTCTAAAAAGAGGGAAAACGTGGTCTTGAGTTCTGCCACTCAACCAATGCAATGCCACCAGAATTCGGCGGAAAGTGGGAAACGGAAGTGCCGTAATACTAGGTTCCCTCTGCCTACAATAGTATATGCGGGATATATGAAGCTAAAAAAAATAAATCATAGATACAGTGTAAAAAAAATCGTAAGCAAAATTTAATCGCATGACAAGGAGTTGCGATGAATTGCAACTTCACACACAGTGTAACTGTATCCGCGAACACCTTTAATTAATAAACCTGTATATAATAACCTTTATTATATACAGGGTGAAAGCGTTAGCGCTCCTTTTACGTTAACAGCATATAGGGTAAAATATTTTAAACCCAATATCTAAAGAAATTAATCAAGATCTCTCAACATTTTAGACTTAAGATTTTTTTTCATTTCATGATGCTTATCAATATTTGTATTTCGTGTGACGCAGTTACGCGTAGATACTAATAAGGTAAACACATATTACTACAAAAATACTACTAAATGTTAAAAAACTTTAAACTTTGCCGCCAATATCTACGACTCGATTTCAGAATTTTTTTGTTTTTTTTACAACGATAATATTATTATTTATTTTGTTTGAATCACTTTTTCTTTTTTGAGATAAAAAAAATATTGTATTAAGTTTTTATAGAGTAGTTAAGACTGTGGTTTTATTTACAGTGGTGCTGACAAAAACGCTCTGTATATTGAATAATACTTCGGCTCGTGATGTGTATAATGGTTGGAACCTTTTATCATTGTAATCGTGACTAACACAAAATCTTTTAGAGATTCAGATGTATTAGAATCGACCATTCTACTATATATTTCTTCCTGATGTTGATTGATTTGGGAGATTATATTTTTTTATTTGATTAATATAAATATTTTTTTTTAATTCCTGAGTATGGAATAACATTTTAAAAATATTTTAAAAAATGTATTCTGTCTTGCCAAACTATAATTGTGAGTGATTATCTTTGGGTAGTGGAAACGAGGAATCTGTACACTACGTAACTTTGCTTACTTGCTGCAAATTTCAATCCCAACGGGTGGCAAATGTAAGCGACATAGCAAAGGTCATAAAATCCAAGCAAAGCATTTAGTATTACAATCATTAATTTTCCGAATGAGCATCAATAAATAACTAAGTAACTTGTCAGTGATGATGAGCATCAATCACAATAATATTAAAATACAAACAGGAAATTAAAATAATACTTATATAATCTATCTATATATATAAAAGGACTTGTGCTGACTGACTGAGGTAAGACGCACGCAGAGCCGTAACCGCTGATGGTAGAAACGTGAAATTTGGGCAGATGTTTATTTTCATATTCTGGACATCCACTAAGAAGGGAATTTGAAAAATTGAACCCTAAAGGGATGAAATAGGGGTTGAAAGTTTGTATGGAAAAAAAATTTAATCTGTACCGATTTTTATAAAATTTGAAATTTAGACTCTTAAAAATATTTCATTGAACACGTGTTTCATGGTTTTTAAGAATTCACCCCCTAAGGGTTCAAATAAGGGGTTGAAAGTTTATATGAAAAAAATCTGTAAATTGCCACCGATTTTTATAAAAATTTAAATTCAGACTGTTAAAAATATTTTATTGAACACGTGTTTCGTGGTTTTTTTAGAATTCACTCCTAATAAGCGGGCGAAGCCGCGCGCGCCCTCTAGTAAATTATAATACTTTACAATACAATGTCTTGTGCCGTGTGATCCTGGCCTAGAATAGGATCATCCTGGTACTGGTGGTGTCGTAAGAGGCGGCTAAAGTACGTGTGGTGGAGTCACGTCGCCAGCAATAGCAATACGCATGGGCAGACTCGATCGGATCATTACCACCCCCGGCATTTAAAACCGGCGTTAAGTAGTGGCTTTATGCCTCTGCGTATCGTATCAAGTAATGCCGGGTTCTGGCGCCCAACCCGCCTTAAAAACCGGCAACGCACTTGTACCTTCTTTGGTGTTGCACGGGGTCGTGGGCGGCGGTAATCACTTACCTCAGGTGACCCGAACGCTCGTTTGCCTTGTACTTTTCCATAAAAAAAAAACAATGTCTTAGTGCATATCTTTTAAGGTTGTCTCTGTATCATTGTACTTATTGTAGGTACTTTGCACAAAATTAATATACCCATGCATGGTGAATCTGTAAAAATATAGATTTTTTTTTCTGGTTTATACGGATTTTGCTTTATATATTTCCTTCACTATGTATCACACACCGCCCATTTTTTGCATGTTGAGTGGCGGAACTCCAAACCGCGATTTGTCTTTTAAAGCAAGCTAATGAAAAGAATTCATGACTCCGACTTGGAATCGGATCCACAACTGTCCCGTTTACAGTCACAGTGATTCTTAACATAATAAAACCATTTAAGTGCGAGTGGGACTCACCCCACGAAGGCTTCCTTACCAATTTCAAGATTGTAAGTCAACGAGAAGTACAACTTATAAAAGTTGGCAAACTTATACCTACGGATATGCATATGCACTAACTCAAGATTAAGTTAAAAACATATAAATAGCACAGAAAGTAGATAAATAAAAACATGTATGCAAAGGCGGCCTCATTGCAAGCAATCTCTTATAGGCAACTTTTGATGAAAACAAAAAGACTTAAAATATAAAAAAGAGAAGAATGGAATAACGTTCCGTGCGTATAAAAAAAATAAAAGGCAATAATAGGTAAATACATAAAATAATTATAATAGATACAAAAATACATAAGCTCATCCACTGTACATATATACTAAATTAAAATTAAATCAGCTACACGCTGTATCCCGCACACAGCAGGGTAGGCAGAGGGAACCTAGTGTTAAGACACTCCGTTCCCCACTTTCTGCCTGATTCTGGAGGCATTGCGTGTTGAGTGGTAGAACTCAACGCCGCGCTTAGCCTCGACACCACAGCGAAGAAATGGAAATATAAATTTAAGTAAATATTTCATCTCCTTATGCTACTCATTCCTTAAGGCTTGAGCGTGTGCAGAAAAGGTTTTTATGGTATCTATCACACCAAGCTAATATTAATAAATCTTTATTCTCCTACAATGACAGATTAAAATATTTTAATATGATCACCTTAGAGCAAAGAAGAGACTTGTTAGATATTATGTTTCTATATAAACTGTTGCGAAACAAAATAGATTGCCCAAATTTATTAGATAAAATAAATTTTAGGATACAATATCGTCACCCTAGAAAGCCTATCTCTCTATTAGTACCACCAATTAAAAAAACAGTTTTTGGAGCTAACAGTTACAGTTATTCCCCGTTTATGTAAGTTGTATAATAAAACCTGCGACTCTATAGATATAAATGCAGATACGCTTACTTCGTTTAAGTCCTCAGTAATTAATCATATAATCAATCAGCAATGATTTGTTACTAAGTTTGAAAGTATATTGTTAATCACTAATATTAATCATTATAATGTAAAATGTTTTTGTTTTCCTTTTTCTTTTCTTTTTGTAATTACGTTTATGTTTATTTTGTATCTTTAATGTTCAGTTTTTTTTTTTAAGTTCATTGTATAAATTGAAATGGTTGTAAAGCCGGACGCAATATACGCATGCAGTGTTTGCTTTCAAACGGCTATACATTATTGATATTATATTGTGCTTGTAAAATTACTCATTTAAAAATGTAATAGCCACTAGCAAACCAAATCAAATAAATAAATAAATAAATCTCCTCGAGTGGGGATCGAACCCACAACCAGTCGGTTTTACAGTCACACCGTGCCGCTGCGCTACGTCTGGTTTCTAAATAAACATATATAAACATAAATATACTTATACAAACAAATACTACATATGACATTATATAATATAATTTATGTACAGTATAATTACTAGATAGAAGAATCTACAATATTTGTAAACTAAAAATATGTTGTTTTAGACGTCTTTTAAGTGAAATTTAATATCACACTTAGGTAGGAAGTGCATTCCACAGAATAGCAACTTTCAAAGTGAAATAGTTGGAATAGAAATTGGTATGGCAAGTTGGAAGCTTGAGGAGGTTATCACTTCGCAACCTAAGTTCAAGGTAAAAGAGAATCGGAACCAAGGAAGCTGAATCGCTCTTTTACATAAGAGGGAGCGAAAGGATTATCTAGGATTGAATAAAGAAGGGTAGGCATACGGTAATTCCGGCGAAGTCTAATAGGAAGACATCCAAGCTGGTGGCGACAATCAGAGATGTGATCAAATTTACGCAGACAAAGGACAAATCTTATACATACATTTTGTAACCACTCTAATTGAATACCTGAAGAAACCAGGCAATAAATATAATATTATGAATGTTACTGTCCATTACATACTTTATCTAGGTAATTAATAAAATTCCTAGAGATTGTATAAATTACCTGCTGTTCTACAATATATACCTATAATATATAAAATAAATATATCTTAGAAACTATTTTATTTGGTGCCAGGGTGGCACCTAATGAGTGCACCTGGATGCACTTATGCGTCTTGTACATATATTATACAGAGATTAATAAATAAACTGAATTTTTAGTTAGATTGAGAAATTTGAATTTTCGTTTATTTTTAATTGTTAGAAGTTGTAAGAACTCTCGTTATTTTTATACATTAGCATTTTTTTTTAAATCAGTGCCAGCCAAGGAAAAAAAGACATCAAGAGATAACTACTAAATTATTCTTATTTTATTTTTATTTAACTAAATATTTTCATTTTTCGCTCTGGTAACCATGCAAAGCGCGGCGTTAAATTCCACCATAACACGCAGTGCCTCAAGAATTCGGTGGAAAGTGGGGAATGAAGTATGTTAACACATTCATTCAATCTAAAATTATAGTATATAATTATATACTATAATCCCTCTATCTACCTTGCTATGTGCGGGATATATATTCATTTTAGCTTCACTTTAAATAATAATATTTTTTATTCACTTAAATTGAAAATAACACTAAAACAATATTTTTATTGGAAAAATATATAATATATAATTAACACATAGTTTTTACATAAAAGATTATCTTTTGAATTGATTATGAAATTATAATACTTATCGTGCGTGTGAATGTATTGAGATGTCAAATCTTTATCGTTAAGTATATAGCTGCGCTCGAGCACAGTCCATTCAGCGTTGACACGACGCGCACTAGCACTAGGCTGACATCGAAAATATTAAAAATAATAATATTTGACGATTAAATTCTATTTATTCAATATAATAAATTTATTTTGTATAGTAATAAAGTTTTATACACCGTGTTTGATTAATTGTATGTACATATATTTTTTGAATAGTGTACGGTGCTTTAATGTGGAATTGATTCAAAATGAACGGTAAGTTATGTTTTTCTTTGGTACTATTTTAGTTAAAAACTGTTTTAATTTTATTACAAAAAAAATGATAGTATTAATTTTGTTTCAAATTGTTACAAGGTCAGAACGAGCAATATTGTTTTGTAACAATAAAATTTCTTAAAATTTATTCATATCAATATTTATTGTAGAATTTATTTAAATAGTGAATATTTTTTTTTGTATTATTTTACTAGATTTTTACTAGAGCATGAAAAGTCATAAATATGTTAGTATACTAACTTATATGATTATTATTAGTATTATAATAAAAAAAATACTATTATAAGTATTTTTTTATTAATTTATCCAATGTTAATATTTTTAAAATCAAACTTTCTCCTGCATAATATGCAGCTATGTAGACTGAGTAAATCTAGTGTTAGGACACTCCCGCCTCAACTTTTCATTGTTTGCTGATCATAGAGAGTGCATTTTTACAACAGTAAATTGATAAAGTTACATGCGATTTTTTTTATATTAAATATTAAATCAAATAAAAAAATATATAGTTAAAATTGAAACAGCATTTTATACACCTTGGGACGTTTTATATTGACATTTCACGAGTGGTAAATTAAGATATCATAGTAATAAATATTTGAGACAATTTCATCTTAGCTATAAGGCAGTAAATAATATTCATATTTGTTTTGCGGGTAGGCAGAAAAAATATTTTAAAGTCCATTTTCTTCTATTACCTTATTTAAACATTGTATTAAATGGCCTACTTTAAAATGGTGATAAAATAAACTAATAAGATGTACAATAATTTTATAAATTACAGCAAAAAGTATAGGTATAGGTTATTTTATATTGCAAATAGATTACATAATATAAGAGAAAGAAAAATAAAATGAATAAAATTTACCCAAATGGAGACTAAATTTATGATTATCGGGTCTACATGTTCTCACATGCTTTATGATGGTGTCAATTCATTAAATGTTTTGAAATACGAATTTGCTTTTATATTATCGCTTTGTTCATTTTAGTGATAAATTATAGTTTAAAAACTATAAATTTAAAAAGAACACATTAATAAGAGGTATAATGTAATGAGCACAAACTCGGTCTCTCATTCTCTCTCTGTTTACTAGAAGGCAGTCCAAAGCAATATAAGCCATCTTCCAATTCCATCATCAGACCAGCTCTATGGTGCTAAAATATTGTATAATCATTAAATCTACACATAATTGCCAAATTTCATGATGATAAAAAAATTAGAAATGCGCGTTATTCAGATTCTTAGATTTTATAACATAGTTCTTTAGTTTTCCAGACATTTGCGTGTTAAGTAATGGAACTCAACGCTGCGCTTTTTGATAAGAGCGGGGAAATGAAAATACTTTATGTTTTTTTTTTTTTCCTCCGAGGTGGGAACCCATAATCATTGTTAACTGCCAGAAACTAATCCACTACACAACGACGGCCTTGGTATAACGTAATACGTCTATATACGTAATTTCATCAAATTGAGAATGTCAATATTAAATGTTATGCATAACAATAAAATATAAGCTGTCGTTAATGTTTCGTTGTTTTGTAATATACTGTGTAAGCCAAATGTTTATTGTTACGATACCGTAGACGCGCACTTTGGCAATGGTTGTACGTAAAGGCTATAGGTTCAATTCATACTCAAAGCAATGTTTATGATTGAAAAAAAAACCTCTTTAATCAAACTATGGCTTTGTCTTCTAAGTAGTACACATAATGTCCTTAAAATGAACATCGAGAACGGAGTATGTTAACATTATGTTTTTTTTTTATTTTGTTAAGCGAGAGGAATACGTACATACGTACATATATACATACATACATTTAAGAAAATATTATTATTATGCAGTTTAGACGTAGACGTAAGTCGTTAGGAGTACAAGTGTGTGACTGTAAACGCGACAACTTGTGGGTTCGATTTCCACTAGAGGAAATAAAATATTGAATATTTGCATTTCCTCGCTTTGGTAATGAACATGGCTTTGTGGTTCTGCCACTCAGCAATAGCTCCAGAATTCGGCGAAAAGTGGGGAACGGTAGTATCTCAATGGGGACAAATATCTTAATACTAAGTTCCTAGGTTCCCTCTGCCTACCTTGTTATGTGAGGGATACAGCGTGAAGCTAAAAAAAAATATTATTCCGTAATTAACGGAAGCACGTTATTTTCCTATTATACCTACATCAATATAAGCGCGTTCGAGCGGATGCAAACTGACTTTATTTTCCACAATGCGTCATTTTAATTGTGCATACTATTAACAAGTAAGAACGAGTAATAATAGCTACTTATTTGTTATCTTGTATGATGTTATGAAATGTGTTATTTATAGCTGTATGTTTATACCTTTTATTATACTTGTGATTTTTTTGATTTTTTTTCTTCAAATTAATATGTTTTACGGTGAAGATAGAAGATTACTTTCGGAGTTTTATAAGAATATAAAAGTTTACTAATAAGTGAGCAAGCTAACGATTTTTAGAAGAAAATAATGTAAGGAGAAAATTAAAGAAGTAATAAATTAAAAACACTAAATAACTGTATGGTCGTACCTTGACGCTATACCTCGCAGCCGAGTAGGATTTTATTATGTCAATGGAAAAGGACTATCACGCTGAACATCTTAAACTAAGGTGGCATTTTATTATTTCTTATAGTTAAGCTGGACTGTTATGGTTGTTTAACAGAGTTCATGTTCAATTTTTATATGTCGAAGGAAAATATCTATCACTTTAAAAGAAATTGTTAAGGCTTCTAACGGTTTTTTTACTGAGATTTTTTTTATCTTTCACTCATACTATATGGGAATTACGTTAAGTTATAAGTTTTAATATTCACACACCTATATAGATCAAAGTGCAAACGGTTTGAATACAATGGTAACGAAATGATTATAAATCTTTTATTCAGTTTGTTAGTTTATGACTTGAATATTTGGTACGATAGCTGGCGTTTCGAATTATGTGTTCAAATACATATTATATTCAGTAAGAATTTAGCTAAGTCACTGTTCTCCATTTTTTTCTGCACTTAGAGAAGTCAGTCAATGGGTGTTGAAAATGACTTATTTAAAATCTAGATAGGTACTTTTAACTATGTTTTTTGTTTCACACTTTATTCATTGCGGAGGAGCTGAATGACTCTGAGGTCTCTGCACAACTCCTTCGCCTCGTACTCTGTCGTCAACCTCTTCATATATGCATCCTGGGTATAATAGATTTTTGTAAAATATGACAGTTAAGTATTTTTAATAATTTGAGGACTTTTCTAGCTGTGAATGAGCAATATAATTCTGTTGCTTTATCAGTGAAAGTAGTGCTTTAGGTTTATTCTGTCTATTTCTATTGAAGTTCATGTTTTTTATGTCTTCTATCTTTTCGTTTTGCAATATATCGAAGTATGTTACGAATAAAAAAATTTTTTGATTTTCACTCGCCCGTCTACCCGTCTACCCATAACCACAGACTACTGCAAAGTGTTCGAAACGTCGGGTTTTCAAATATGTATAAAACGCGTTTTCAAGAGTTTAAAATAGACACCATCATCTTCATCAGCCTGAGCTCGTCCACCACTGAGCCAAATCTTCGGCTTACATCCAACCGTTGCCAACCTTTGTTGCAACTTAGTGTATGTGTGTATGTGAGACATTATTTTATAAATATTGAATGCGAATTAATGAATGGATTTTTAAATACATACATCAAGTGAATATAAACGAAAACTATAAAAGTCAACGATCCTAAAACGAAAATTAAAGAATGAAATCTCATTCAAAAGCTATACTTAATTAAAAATCATAAGTACATAAAAAACAAAGGATACTGAATGTTAAATCGAAGTTTGGAAGTTGGTTAAAAACAACTTAAATTTTGTCATTCCTTCGAGTGGATATCGAACCCATGGTCATCTCGTCATACACTATAAAAAAATTAAAAAAATAAATTAGCTTCACGCTTCCCGCACACAGCAGGGTAAGCAGAGGGAACCTAGTGTTAAGACACTCCGTTCCCCTTTTGCTGCCGAATTCTGGAGGCATTGCGTGTTGAGTGGCAGAACTCAACGCCGCGCTTAACCTCGACACCAGAGCGAAGAAATGGAAATATAAATTTAAGTAAATATTTCATCTCCTCGAGTGGGGATCGAACCCACAACCAGTCGGTTTTGCAGTCACACCTCGTGCCGCTACGCCACGACCGGCCTCTACACTATAAATATCTAGATATAAAATACTTTGTTACGAGTTTTACTACGATCATCATCTTACTGTAGTAGGTACTACACATAAATCTTGTTTTGCGGAAAACAAGCAATCATTTCAAATACTTTACATACTTATGACGTATTGTTACATAATTTTGTTTAACATGTTAATACAATTGTAAAGAATGGTTTATTTATTATTTAACACGTTTGGGGCGTTTTAGTCATTAACCTTACTAAGCCAAAGGTAAATTATTTAGCATTTAAAAAATGAAGCTCGCTAGTTTTTGGTGTTAATATTTAAAAATGTTATTGCATAGTTATGAGAGAAAATACTTAAAAAACGTATAAAAATATCCTTACGTCATATAACTATTAATACAATATTTTTTAAAATATTTCACTTGGATTTGGATTTTGATTTAACCCTCTGCGACTGACGTGGCTTAATTTTTACAATTATATTGACGCAGTAGTCCACGAGGCACCTTTTTTAACAGCAAATATTTTTATACAATTACCTTATGTAGCTATTTTATTTATATTTATTAGATCACTAGTATATTATTTATATTAAATTTATTTTAAACTAGCGGCTCGCCCACGGCTTCGCCCGCTTAAAATACATGATTACTGATATAATAAGCACAATCAATTGACAACTATAATGACTTCTAATATGATTTTTTTACGACATTATCGTCAAAGAATTTTTGATTGTTTTAAATAAAAAAATACGACCATTGTTGATATTTGATATTTATAAAATATACATAAAGCTAATTATGTATTACACGTATATATTTTTGTAACTTTTTGTTCTTTTTACCTATATAATATACGTCTCATCATAATTCTAAAACTCTGTTAAATGTGCTGATGTCAGTGAATAATTTAATTTAGGTTGTAGGATTCATAATATTCTTTGTAAAATAACTCTATTAATTGCATATTAACGCCTGTACAGTTTTTAAATTAGTTACATATATTATATGAACGAACCAACCAAAATATCTTTGTATTTACTTGATATTTCTTTCAAGATCGTTCTTTATCTCTGTGTTGAATTAAAATAAATTAAAATTAGCTTCACGCTGTATCCCGCACATAGCAGGGTAGGCAGAGGGAACCTAGTGTTAAGACACTCCGTTCTCCACTTTCTGCCGAATTCTGGAGGCATTGCGTGTTGAGTGGCAGAACTCAACGCCGCGCTTAACCTCGACACCAGAGCCAAGAAATGGAAATATAAATTTAAGTAAATATATCATCTCCTCGAGTGGGGATCGAACCCACAACCAGTCGGTTTTGCAGTCACACCTCATGCTGCTGCGCCACGACCGGCCGGTTGAATTAATTACGACTTAAACTTAACTGCTATGATTTATGAAGGTAATCTCCACTAACAATTCAACTTTGCTTACTTTATTGTATAAAATATTATATAATAGTGCTTTAAAAAATATATATTTTTATCAACAGTCATATAAACCAGACGTTTCGAATGTCATTCTTTAGCCAGGGTCATACCAGCGCGACTGCTATATAATATTCGCAGGCAAAGTAATGCCTTGAGTTCATTCAAATGACGATAACTTTTTTTTTAATGAACCGATTTTGATGAACTAAACTTTAGTACTCAAGTTGAGTTAAAACAAAGCAATTGGTGAAAATTTCAAGTAAATCGGTTCAGTACTTTCAGAGAAAAATGCGGACAGAAATATGTCGACAGACAGATAGACAGACAGACAAGAAATTCAAAAAAAATCTTTTTGCTTTCTATTATTCTTTTTAAGTGTCCCTCTATCCATTTCAGTCAAAATTACTAAATGTACAGACAAAATATTTTTACTGTCTTATTATATATAGAGATAAAGGAAACAATGTGTATTTTTAAAATTAAACAGTGTTTATTGATTTTACACAAATCACTCTAAGAATCTCTTTATTAACATTAATGACAGAAAAAATTACAAAATCAAATTAATTTATATTACAGAAGCAATATGTAGTCTACTTTTTTTTGCATAAATAGGACATACTTCTTTATCATTTGTTTAAATACAACCATCTACAGAACTGGTGGTGGAGAGAGTATATTCTTCCTAGAGATAGCTACAAGTCTCCTTTAATCATTTTTCACTGTATATTAATGTCTTGTCAGTTTTCCTAACTTTTAGAACTAAATCTTCCTATATTCAATAAAAAAATATTTTTATTCTATCTCTCCCTCTCTCTCTCTCTCTCTCTCTTAAGTAATAAATTTAAGAGAGAGATAGAAAAATATCTTTGTTGTCAGGACATCTTTGATGCAATACAAAGCTATTTAGTCTGCCATGTCCAGCATTTTTTGTAAGATAAGCTACCGACGAGTTTTACGGCTGCAACAACAAAGTGAGCATATCTTGTCAACTTTGTTTACTCTACCTTCCGTGTGATTAAAGCATGCCAATATAACAAGATTTCCTGTATCGTTTTCCGTTTCTCGAAAATAATGAAAAGAAAAATCTTTATAAGATTTTCCCTTAATAACGCAAATTAATACAAAAGCACATATTATCTACAACATAGACAATATGAATATATAACCTTTTTACTGTGGTGGTAGTCTAGTAGACACTTATCATAACGCTGACGTAGTAGTCTTTTGGATACTTTCTTCCCTGTATGTACCCGTGGGCTGCCTCCGATCACTCGTTAGTCATTACAGTAAGGTATTAAAAAGCGTGGTGCTCAAATTTGAAAATCAGTGGTAATAAACCGAATTTTGTATTTTGCGCTGTTTAAGGGACTACCACGTCAATCGCAGAATCTTCATCATAAAATCTATATATCTTATAATAAAATCGTAACGGATCGGTTTCTGGATATAGAAAATATATAGAAGAAACAAAATATTGGTGGCATTTAATGATGTAATAGAACCAAAAACAATGTAGTTTGGCAAGCTTCCCTTAACATTTAGTGTTTGTATTGTTACAATCGGTTTTTAAATAAAATAAATTAACTATTTTATAGATATAGATGTAGTTCAAAGATGTGTTTTTGAATATTTTAACTAAACACAGACTCAATCGAAGGCCTTCGCCATGTCCAAATTAGTTAAAAGCAATGAAAATTAGTATAAAAACTTAAATGTAATAAAGGGAGCCAAGTTCAATATTAAGAAAATGCATGTTTCTTGTCTTCAATAAAAAATATTCAGAACCAAACAAATTACCATTTTCTGTGGATGATTGAGAAATTTACCCAAAGTAAATAAATTCTAAGGTTAATGTTTAATAATAATAATAAAAATTCTCATGAAGAAAACTTATTTGTTCTTTATATACTATTTTTGAGGCCAGTCGTGGCGCAGGGGCACAGTGTGACTGTAAAACCGACTGGTTGTGAGTTCAATCCCCATCCGAGGAAATGAAATATTTATTTACATTTATATTTTTATTTCTTCGCTCTGGTGTCGAGGAAAAGCGCGACGTTGAGTTCCGCCACTCTATACGCAAAGCTTCCAGAACTCGGCGGAAAGTTGGGAACGGAGTGTCTTAATACTTTACATTACGTAACATATTTACATGTCGTAATTTAATTAGTTGCAGGCAACTAATTAAATTGCGAAATGTAAATATGCAGAAAACACTGATGCCTTTTTTATTTTCTACGTAGGCTATCGATTTAACTTCATTGTTATTCATGGAATATATCGCCAAATAACATTAAACATCATTATTCATAATAATTATATTCGTTTTAATCGAAAAAAATCTCTTAAATTATTAAGTTATACCAATATTAGCATATAATCTTTTTTTACATAAAAATTCTCATGAAGAAAATTTATTTGTTTTTTATATGCTATTTTCTTCACATTCTGCCTCCAACTAATTAAATTACGAAATGTAAATATGCAGGAAATATTGATGCCTTTTTTTATTCTACGTAGACTAGCGATTTAACTTCATTGTTATTCATGGAAAATATCGTCAAAATAACATTAATCATCATTATTCATAATAATTATATTCGTTTTAATAGAGAAAAAAAAGTCTTAAGTTGTTAAGTTATAACCATATTAGCATATAATCTTTTTTACGTAATAAATTAAATTATTATCTAAGGATATTGCGCTTTTTCTTCATATTTTCAATATATTGCGTTATAGAGGTATAAAAAAAAACACATTTGAACAATTACGTCTTTAATACGCTTTTATTAACTTAATCTCTAATAGTGTACAGGTTTTTAACAAAGTTAATTTTACCACCTTCGTTGCCATCGTGACGCACTAGAGGCAAGTGCAAGTGTTTTCCATACCTCGGAAGGGTGTTGGATCAATTAGGAAGAAGCAGAAGGAGATGTAGGGGCATGTTCATATAGCATCAAAGCCCGAGTCGCATATACGCAACTAAACGTAATACGTACGAAAATTAGAATATTCAATTGTAGCGTCAAAGTTCACGTAACACATTGTTGTTTTGCTAGCCAAAAATCTATAGACAAGGAAGACCTTTTAAGGAAATAGCGCTGGCTTGGCCATGTATTACGAAGACCTGGTCACCTAGGTAACCTGATTTAAATATAATCTTCCTTCCGTGTTGGAATCGAATTCAAATTCATTGTATTTCTGACTCTCTCTCAACGTATTTTTCAAGCAGTCAGACACTTAACCACTGTACCACAATTAAATTATTAATAATTTATACTCTATGATACTTTACTCGAGGTCAGTCGTGGCGCAGCGGCACGAAGTGTGACTGTAAAACCGACTGGTTGTGAGTTCGATCCCCACTCGAGGAGATGAAATATTTACTTAAATTTATATTTCCATTTCTTCGCTCTGGTGTCGAGGTTAAGCGCGGCATTGAATTCTGCCACTCAACACGCAATGCCTCCAGAATTCGGCAGAAAGTGGGGAACGGAATGTCTTAACATTAGGTTCCCTCTGCCTACCCTGCTGTGTGCGGGATACAGCGTGAAACTGATTTATTTTTTTTATTTTATACTTTACTACACACTTTGTTTATATAGCAAATGGTCATTATAGCACATGTCCAATTAAATGCATCACGACGTTTCATCTTGAATATAATTAATTATCATGGAATTATTAAAACAAATAAGCTGTGAGCTGTTGCTCAAGAACTGTTGTTTAAATATATATTCAACAGTACCAGTCACCGTATATATTCAACAATTTTAATGTTCACCACTGGTTTCTTTTGTCAAATGTGTATTTTTTTGACCAAGCTTTGTGAGATGAAAATAAATAAAGATTTATTATTATTATTATTATTATTAGTATATATATATATATATCTCAATAACAATTGTTCAAATTGATTTTATCACATAGATATTTAGTCCATTTTTCGAGAAGAGCTGTATGCTATAGTACATTCGTTATTCACGTTTTGTTGAAAATGTAGAAATTGACCAAATTATAATGGTACCATATGGAACCATGAGGCCGGTCGTGGCGCAGCGGCACGAGGTGTGACTGCAAAACCGACTAGTTGTGGGTTCGATCTCCACTCGAGGAGATGAAATATTTACTTAAATTTATATTTCCATTTCTTCGCTCTGGTGTCGAGGTTAAGCGCGGCGTTGAGTTCTGCCACTCAACACGCAATGCCTCCAGAATTAGGCAGAAAGTGGGGAACGGAGTGTCTTAACACTAGGTTCCCTCTGCCTACCCTGCTGTGTGCGGGATACAGCGTGAAGCTCATTTAATTTTTTTTTTATATGGAACCAGGTATGAAATAAGAAAGAATTATCAAAATCGGTTCACCCAGTCAAAAGTAGAATTGATAATCTCCTTCGTTTACAGAAGTCGGTTCAAAAATTTAGATATAAGACGCTCAGGCTTTCAATTTTTGCTGAATTATTGGAGATATTGAGTGTTGAGTAGCGGAACTCAACGATGCATTTTGGTTTACCAGGGCGAGTATTACAAGTATTACAGGTATTTAGATAATTGCTGTTTGCGTAACCATGGTGTCAATTAGATGTATTTATGAAGCAAATACACTTAGTAATTACTTGACACAGTAAATTGTTTGAATTCCTCACTATGGGCCGATTTTGTATATAGATGGTTCCTGCGACTTCTGATATAAATGGGTTAAGAGATGTATAAAATTACAAACAAAAACCCAAAACAGCTTATTTAGCTCTGTTAACAAGATAAAACACGACGTTGAGTTTCACTCAATGTCTTGAAAATTGAGAGGAAACGGAGTGACTAGGTTCCCTTTGCTTATCCTGCTATATGCGGGGTACAGCATGAAGCAAAGACATATTTTGCATAGACATATTTTATTTTCTTTTTTTATTTCATATATCTAAAAGGATATAATTTTGTCAGTTGCTATTTAATTAATATGAATTTATATTCATTTAATAGAGCAGAACATCTTTTATATAACTATCACAATAAGGAATTGCAAGGTAATATTTCACTGGCTTTTTTTTTGACAAATTTTGATTTGTCGGGCGAAAATTCGTAAGTTACAATATCTTTGTCATATTTAATTTAGTTATTCTATCTATTTAGAAAACGTATAAATAAAAAATTGAATATAGCGGGATTTGAACATGCGCTAAAATTAATATTTAGTGTGGAATAACACTTTAAAAATGTCAAAAATATTTCATAAATAGTATTCTCTCTTGCCAAATGATTATTCTAAACAATTATCTTTGGGTAGCGACAATTTGTAAAACAGAGATGTTAACAACATAAATAAGTTGTAACAAGCGTAGAAGAATTTCGACGTAGCTCGATGAGAGCGTATAGCTTAGTGGTCAGAGCGTTTTTTTCAAAGACTCGCGGGTTGAAATCCCGCTGTGTTCAAATTTTTATACGTTTTCAAAATTTAAAGAAGATAAGCTTTGGCTTTCATAGCATCTATTTACGGCTCGTGCCGCTCACGACATCCTCTCAAGCAGCCATGTAGAGTCTAAGAATTATGAAAAATTACCGAATGTATAAATTATATAATCAATCTGTTGGCAAATGCAGCATAATAAAAAAATTGTACCGAGATGGTATGCGGGTGAAGACGCGAGTGAGCCGCTAGTTATTAATAAAAGAAAAGAAAAAACCAAACGGAAACTCGTATATATTACTACATACATTTAGATTAGTATTTTTTTATAATAACAGGATAAAGAAAAATATCTTGTTATATTACGGCTTATTAAACATGAATTAAAATGTTTCTTGTATTGATTAAAAGTCGGTATGTCGCTATAGGAATAATATACATAATAAACGACTCGTTGATACATATGTATATATTTTTAATCATATTACTACTAGCCGCCGCCTGAAACTTTGCCTGACTTATGAAACATAAAATCCCATTATCTCGCGTGTGCTACACTGCCCAAGCACCGTCCTACATACTATATTCTATTCCGCGCACTTTTGGCTGTCTGTCGCAACCAGGTAGGTATATATTTATAGGTATAGATTTATTCAAGTTTAATTTTTATGTTTCTCTCAGACACTGCTATGAATGTAAAAGATAGTTTAAGAATACGCCAATTAAAGATGTCGTGGTGTGTGGGTAGTAGTGGCATTAGCGTGTGACTGTAAACGCGACGATTCAAGTGCGTTCGATTCTCACTTGCAGAATAAACAAAATAATATTTTCGTTTCCATTCGAAGGAACTAAATATTTAATATATTATTTTTTCACTCTGGTAACAAAACAAAGCGAGGCGTTGAGTTCCGCGACTCAACATGCAATTTCTAGAACATTCAGCGGAATGTGGGGAACATAGTATCTTAACAGTAGGCCTCTGCCTACCCTGCTGTGTGCGGGATACAGCGTGAAGCTGATTATTATATTTAAATTGGATATTTTCATTTAGATACAAACGAAACATACCTATAGGTAATCTTTTTATCTCGATATTGCTATCTTTTTTGTTTTTACCTTTTAGTATTGTACTGATAAAGATCCTGCAAATAAATTTTGCTCTGGATATGCTGGTCCGATTTACTTTGTTTTAGTTTTGTATGAAAGCTGCATTCTTCAGAAGTGGTATAGGCTATATAACAACAATTTCATTACACATATATACCAATATATTAAAATGCTTTTTAATTTGACATGCAATTTATTCTGCCATGTTAATAACAACCGACCGTTGCTAAGCAACGGTTGCAAAGTTTGTTTGTTATTTTAAGAAAACGTCACCCAAAATGAATTTGCTTAACGCATACATAGCGTTGCGCTGAGATGCATAGAACCTATATATAGAATGAGATACATAAAAACAATGTTTAACAAAAATTTTGTTCTTTAAATAATATTTAAAAAATCCGCGATGGTATATATTTATCTCTGAAGGTTGAGCAAAAGTAACCATTTTAATTAATTTACTTAAAATTTGTTGGGTTTTTGTTAATGTATTTTTTTATATTTTGATATTCATCCTTATGAACATAAATATAATAGTCACTTTTAGTATTTTATCTAGATTGAAATTATAGTTTATTGTATAACATTCTAATAAATTAAGATGTCACTGATTCGAAATGAGCCTTCGGGCAGCGTAGTATGACCGACGCGAACGGGCAGATGACGTTGACGTTGACGTTGGTTTTATAAATTTTCATACATTTTCGAACTATTGTTAATTTTTATGTAATTATTTGCTGTTTATGATTAATTTAAACTACACTTTGGTTCTATTCTTCTTGTCTTGGTGTGGTGTAAAGTTTGGTCCTGCGCGACATGTCCGCTACTTTTTATTTAATGTTTATCTATACTATTGAAAACACATTTATATTGAAAGCTTACAATCGAAAGTTATTTCATCATCAAGGAAATTTAATAAAGATAATTTTCGGCTTTTATCTATACTAATATAATAAAGTGGAAGAGTTTGTTTGTTTAAGCGCTAAGATCTCTGGATCTACTGGTCCGATTCACTTATTTTTGGTCATGTTTAAAAGCTACGTTTTCCAGAAGTGCTATAGGCTTTATAATATTATGGTGCACGTATTAGTTAGCCTTAAATAACGAAATAACAATGATAATGAACGCCATCGAATTGCTTCTAGCGCGTGCGCTGCAAGTATAGTAAAATATATGTCAGTACATTGTATGGAAGAAATGTTCTATTTTATTAGTTCTAAAAAAAAGTCCACAATACGGTATATGTATCTCTTATAAATAAGTCACACTTTTTGAGAAAGTGTAAATTTTAAATAATTTAACGCTCCGTTTACGGCCGCAAGCATAGACACGAGTCCAGCGGGGGGCGCCCTTGCTCGCCTATTTCGTCATGTTAGTGCTTGCACTTTCCCAAAATTATTGAATGTATTTTGAGAAAGTGTAAATTATATTAACTATTTAATTTATATTGATTATCTTATGGAAAATGCACGATAATAAAACAATTATAAGTGGTATGCGAGCGAAGCCGCGAATGGGCCGTTAGTATATTATATTATCGTCAGATTTTGATGCTGATGCAAATTTTAAAGATTTTTTAATTTTAATTTTACCAAAAAAAACCGAACTTTTTTACTAAAAAAATATTTTACATAAAGTACCTAAGCCGTAATTTTATTTAAAAAAATAATTTAAAAAAAGATTTATAATTTTAAAGTCGGTCTGAAGCTAAAGCTACTACAACCTTCCAGTTAAAAGTTCTGAAGTAACAAACAGTAACAACGGTTGAAAATAGGTCAAAATGGTGTTGAAAGATTTTATTACTGTGTTTGTGTATAAATGTCTACAAAGTAAAAGTAAAGTTTTGATTGATGATTGATGTTTTTCGAACCTAATACTACTGTAGCAAAAAAAAATTCTACATTTTATTTTAAATGATCCACACCTCGTCATCCATCCATCAATTTACAAAAATGAAAGAATTGTTATGTAAAATTTTATAAATATTTTATATATATCGTTATGACGAATATTAAAACTAGAAAATAAAACAATACTATTTACATTTGACTTATTTATAATATGTTGTCATTTACATATAGTATTAACAATGCATTTAATGCAAGGTTTAATGTTGTAATGCATATTTGTATATATGTATGTAACATACACAAACAGATTACAACATTTCTTTATATATTTGTTGATGATACTACTATTCTTTTGCCCATCGTTTTAATATAACGCGGCTATTCAATATTATTGAATTTTTTTAATTTTTTTGTAAAGTAGTCAAGAAAGAAAGTGTCACAACACTCTTTATTTTGGTTTCTGTTTATTTGAAACACAAAGCACGTTGAATTTTAAATTAATGAAATAAATAAATTGCATAGCAAAACGCCGCGCTTTGCCAAATCAAAACGCACAATTAAAATTAAATCAAAAATCAGCTTCACGCTGTATCCCGCACACAGCAGGCAGGCACTTTCTGCCGAATTCTGGAAGCATTGCGTGTTGAGTGGCAGAACTCAACGCCGCGCTTAGCCTCGACACAAGAGCGAAGAAATGGAAATATAAATTTGAGTAAATATTTCATCTCCTCGAGTGGGGATCGAACCTACAACCAGTCGGTTTTACAGTCACACTTCGTGCCGCTGCGCCACGACTGGCCTCAATTGAAATTATTTTGAAATAACTTCGATTCTCCGTTCTGGTTTGGCATTAAATGGCTGCGCCTCGGTAGTGTAATTACTTAATGATATATGAATATAAAAAACATATTTGTAAATTTAAATAGTGTAATAAGCGTGAAATGTAACGAAATATTTAATGTATTTGGGTAACAATTGAGTAAGTAATTTTTCAACCGCGCATTTCGTAAGATTGTAGTGTTCGGCACTACATTTATTGTCAACATTACGTATGTAGTGAGTATTCATCGAGCAAATAATGATTTCGATGAATTTGTAGTCATTTCCATGATGATAAATTATAATATTTGTCCCAAATAAATTTAGGAGAAACAGAGGTACCCAAGAAACAATTTAAAAATATATTTAATACTATACACATATTTAACTAAAGATTAATTTGCGGCGTGAAGCTATCTCTTATATATTAATACAGTAAAATATTTTGTCTGTGCATTTAGTAATTTTGACTGAAATGGATAGAGGGACACTTAAAAAGAAAAATAAAAAGCAAAAATATATTTTTTTAATTTCTTGTCGTCTCTCTATCTGTCGATATGGTCACATTTTTCTCTGAAGGTACTGAATCGGTTTACGTGACAGTTTCACCAATTGCTTTGTTTTAACTCAACTTAGCAATTATAGTTGTTTCATCAAAATCGGTTCATTAAAAAAAAAGTTATTGTCATTTGAATGAACTCAAGGCATTAGTTTGCCTGCGAATGTTATATAGCAATCGCGCTGGTAAGATTCCTCCTGGCTAAAGAATGACATTCGACATTCAGTTCATGACTGTTGATAAAAATATATATTTTTGAAGCACTATTATATAATATTTTATACAAGAAAGTAAACAATATTGAATTGTTAGTGGAGATTACCTTCATAAATCATAACAGTTAAGTTTAAGTCGTAATTAATTCAACACAGAGATAAAGAACGATTTGATCTTGAAAGAAATATTAAGTAAATACAAAGATTTTTTGGTTCGTTCGTTCGTTTAAAATAAATCTATATAAAAATGCCTAAAAACATTCTTTCTACGTGTACACTGTAATAACTACATATTTACCAATTGTAAATGTACAATTATAATATATTATTATGCTAATAATATATGTAATTCATTTAAAAACTGTACAGGAGTTAATATGCAATTATTACAGTTATTTTACAAAGAATATGATGAATCATTACCCAAATCAATAATTTTACATTTAAAGCTGTTTCTGAAGCAGTAAATTTAATTATTAACTGACATCAGCACATTTAATAGAGTTTTAAAAAACATAACATAGGTAAAAAGAACGTAAAGTTACAATATATATATATATATTATATATATATATATATATATATATATATATATATATATATATATATATATATATATATATATATATATATATATATATATATATATATATAATAATTAGCTTTATCTAATACTATATTTTATAAATCAAATATCAACATTGGTCGTATTTTTTAGTTCGGAACAATCAAAATTTTTTATAGAAATTACGATAATATCGTAAAAAAATCATATTAGAATATTACAGATTAAAGTAATAAAACATCATATTAGAAGTCATTTTAGTTGTCAATCAATTCTGCTTATTAAATCAATATTCATGTAGTTTGAGCGGGCGAAGCCGCTGGCGAGCCGCGTATGTAATAAATTAAGCCTTCAACCATATTTTGTACGTACCTTTACCTTGAATCACTTGCATCATATTACTAAGAAACGCATTAAAATCCATCGTATAGCTTCAAAAATCTATTCGAGCATCGGTAGTAAGCGACTTTTCCTACCTCTTTTACCTACTACGTAAAGAAACATACCTACAAAAATTTTACATAACATCATTTTATCTATTCTAAAGATCTTAGAATACTCCATATACTATTTTGCGAAATCGTCCTTGATAAAATTTTTAAAATATCATGAATTGTGTAATATGAATACAATCCACATGATTCAAGGCTTTTCAATATTTGTTATGCCCAAAACAATCGAAACAATTACAAGTTAAACATACTTCGGTTATAATATTACTACACTCATGTCCTTGACCAAAAGTGCGTCCGAACAAACATGACCAGGACCAGTAGCAGCTACTTATAGTATAATATTAATAATATAAGTAGTAACTTATGTTATAAAATATTTTTGTTTTTATTCAACCCAGCGCTAAGACACTCCGTCCACCAGTGCCTATCTCGTTTATAAATATTTTATGTTGGATGATGTAGCAGAAAACTGCCTTTTATTTACGGCTAGTGTTTCACCTGCAGCTAATAACTTCATGAATCTCTCTATATATAAACCTTCATACTTTTTATATGACCTTCTTCGAGTATCATCTTTTCTGTGTTCTCAAAGGTCAATCGCAATCTTCTCCTGTCTTTTAAAAAAAATAGTTAAAATTCTCGCGTCATTTACAAATTAAATAATATTTTAAATAATTATAATATAATAACATTAATTACTGAATATTTGCATAATTATTATAATGAGCGTATTAAGTTAATTGCTGTTTATCATACGTTTTAATCGATAACGTGTGATATAAAAAGATATTCTCCCTTTTTTCAAGCCAAAAGAAAGATTTCATAATAAAATTTTTTTTTGGACGAAGTAAGTCGTGGCGCAGGGGCACAAGCATGCGAATGTTACCGCGACTGGTTGTGGGTTTGATCCCCACTCGAGGAAATGAAATATTTATTCAAATTTATATTTTCAATTCTTCACTCTGATGCCGCAATGCAATGCCTCCAGAATTCGGCGAAAAGTGGGGAACGGAGTGTCTTAACACTAGATTTACTCTGCCTACTCTGCTGTGTGCGGGATACAGCGTGAATCTGATTTAATTTAATTTAATTTACACAGATTCACTCTCTTTTTTACCAAGAAGCTCTAACATAACATTAATTTGGTCTTAATACAGTTCACTTTCACAATTCAACCTTGGAAAAACCGTGATTTGTAAGTAAACCTTAAATTAACTGTTTCTTTTAAATTTATTTTAACAGCTTTGTTTAATTATGATTGGCTGTGCGCAACAGCACCGCGTGTGTATATAATGGTTTTAGGTTCGATTTCTACTCGGAAGAATGAGTAATTTTCAATTCCTCGCTCCGGTAACAAGACAAAGCGCAACACTGAGTCCCTCAACATGAAATGTCTCGAAAATTGGGGGGTGTCTGAGGAAGTTGGTGCTTTAACTTCAGGTTTCTTCTGGTTAGCATGCCGCTTATAAGTTCCCATATAAGCGGCAACAACCGTTGCATTTAAAGTACACTAGTTTCCTTTTGCATTCTTTGCTATATTCGGGATTTTACATATAAAGTAAAGCTGGAAAAAACTTAAATTACTGTTTACCTCTGTACATATAAATTAAATTACAGAGTTTGTCTGTAATATCAACATTTTTTTTAAGTGCGTGTATTCATTTAGACGATACCAAAACACAATAAAACAATTTTTTTTGTCTGTCTGTCATTCTGTTTATCCGAGCTAACTTTCGGACCAGCTGAACCTTTCATTATGGGACTAACTAATGACAGAAAGACAGAGAAAGAAAGACAGACGGTGTTGTGGAGCAACATAAAGGCTATTTTGATGTAATAAAAAAAATAACATCTATTTAAAGTATGTTGTTCGAGAAAATTGCTACTTCCGAAAACAATTCCTATACAACTGTTTTATTGAATTGGCTAAATCTTTAGTTTTCAATGTTTGATATTGTTTGAAAATTATTATTTGTATGCTATTTATTCACTAGTAATGATTTATGGAGCAATATATTTATGTATGTGTGTATTTGTTTATGTATCTATGGAATTTATATGGGAACGTATGAAATGGGGAAGGGAATGATGTTAATGTAAACGTCGTCTATGTTTGCAGTGTGTACGTAGTTACCTAGACAGATGTGAAACAACTAAACATTTTATTATTTAATACGACAATTTTGAGGTGTTAAATACGACAAAAATTGTCGTATTTAATAAGAGTAATAGCTTCGAATATAAAACAATAAAATAAAATTTAAGCATTTACGTATTGAAAAAAAAATCAGCTTCACGCTGTATCCCGCACACAGCAGGGCATGCAGAGGGAACCTAGTGTTAAGATAATTTGTTCCCTTTTTGCTGCCGAATTCCGGAGGCATAGCGTGTTGAGTGGCAGAACTCAACGCCGCGCTTTGCCTCGACACCTCGAGTGGGGATCGGTTGTGCGCAAACAGTCGGTTTTACGGCACACTTTGTGCCCCTGCGTCATGACTGGTCTCTATTATTACAACACATATAAAGAAAAAATCCGAAAAGTTAAAAATTATAGGTATTTCATAGAAAAAAAATCATTACACGTTCAAGTTATATTTGTAGTTACGCTAACAACACATTGTTTTCAATAACATAGTATTCGAAGTCGAACCCATTAGGTACTTCCATAAAAACAATTGCTCAACAGCTGATCTATACAGTCATGGCATGGTATACCTTATATGTTTACAATAAGGCTAACCAAAGGTCACTGTCTAACTAAGTAATCCATCAGTCACTATTAGGCGAAAATAATTATGTATATGTCTTTGACACGTTCGTTATATAATAGCGGATGATATATTATTATCGTAGCAAGGTCAAAGTTACTACTAGTTAATAAAGTTTTTTTTCGGTGATAAAGCCGCCTTTTCCCATTTTAATATAAAAAATCAGTGTCAATTGTGTAATTTTTATGCTGGTGTGAAATAAAGACTTTGTGAGTCATAAAATGTTATGTTGTGAGTGTCTGGAGTGGACCACAATCATTTATTTATTTTCAGTCAGAAGCTATCTTATTGCATATTTTTCTATTATTATAGCGAAGCGAGCGGGGAAGATTAATAAATTAAAAAAATATATTTAATTCAAAGAGGCCAGTCGTGGCGCAGCGGCACTAGGTGTGACTGTAAAACCGACTGGTTGTGGGTTCGATCCCCACTCGAGGAGATGAAATATTTACTTAAATTTATATTTCCATTTCTTCGCTCTGGTGTCGAGGTTAAGTGCGGCGTTGAGTTCTGCCACTCATCACGCAATGCCTTCAGAATTCGGCAGAAAGTGGGGAACGGAGTGTCTTAATACTTGGTTCCCTCTGCCTACCTTTGTGTGTGCGGGATACAGCGTGAAGCTGATTTATTTATTTAATTCAAAATCGTACCTTCAACCATCAACACCACCTGCAATTACCTAAATTATTTAACCTCACGGCGTCGTTATGTGCTGTTTCTATAGAAATAAGGTATAAGCAAATTGACTCATATATTATTTTTATGAAAGTTGTGTAACGGAGTATAGGTCATGACCATTTTGTACTTGATAATAAGACCATGTTTAATGGAAATTGGAATGTTGACGAAATTTTGCGTTTATAATAACAATTATTTATAGAATTTATTTAATGGTAGCGTATAGGTTTCGCAAGTTTCTTTAAGATTTTAGTTTAACATCTCGCTGTATCCCACATATGCTATAGTAGACAGAGGGAACCTAGTGTTAATATTACGGCACTTCGTCCCCCATATTTGGCCCAATTTCGAACAACCAGAGTTCTTGTAACCGGAGTGAGGAAACGAAAATGTTTAATTTCCCCGAGCAGAAATCGCATCCACAACCGTCACGGTTACTTGCGCTTTGCCGCTATACCACAACACACACAACACAGTTTTTTAAAATCATTTTACATTATACCATGAGAAGATTTAAAAATAATATTACTAACTCGTTTAATAAGAACAAAATTCGGCATTAGATTCCGTATCGTTATATACATAAATAATAATATGGAAAGGACAAAGGCAAGAACATTTTTGACACTATGTTATCTCCACCTAAACTGATTTATGAAAAGCGTGAAGCTGAAAAAAGTACACAAAATAATCAAAATCTCTTACCATGACTTAAATAGATATAAAAAAATTGTACACTATGTTTAACACGTTTCACGCTGTATCCCGCACACAGCAGGGTAGGCAGAGGGAACCTAGTGTTAAGATACTCCGTTCCCCACTTGACAAAGTTGGGTTGTTAAGGAATTGCCTATATTGAGACATGACTGTGTATAACAATAATTATACGGATTTTTCACTACAAATAACAATAGGCATTTCCAGCATTGTTAATACATTTTGCCATAGGTTCGTTGAAACAAAGTGTAACAGAAATTTGTACTTTATTTCTATAGAACAAGTGTTTTTTAAAACAGATTTTTTTCACCTATTACCGTGAGAATTTAAATATGGTAATTTAATTTGATCATGTTGTTACCATTAAGAAATCGGTCAAGTGCGAGTCGGACTCACTTAGAAAGTATTCAGTATCATTATACATGAGAGGCAGAACTCAACGCCGCGCTTAACCTCGACACCAGAGCGAAGAAATGGAAATATAAATTTAAGTAAATATTTCATCTCCTCGTGGGGATCGAACCCACAACCAGTCGGTTTTACAGTCACACTTCGTGCTGCTGCGCCACGACTGGCCTTATGAAATGAAGTACAATTAGATATTGTAATATTTTTATTTCTGTAATTCGAGTATACTAAAATGTGATTCAATTATAGGACTTACGCTTCCCTGTTCACTTTGCTCAATATTCATTTATAAGTTTCATTCAAAGCAGTCAGTCACACTTCACTTAAGTATTAGATATTAAATTAAGCTTGATACATCCACGTGTACCTGACAAAAATAGACAAAATAATCCTATACTACAGGTTCCCCTTCTTTTTTAGAGGTACGGATCTTTAAAAAAAATTATTACGTACGTACGTACTTAGAAGAAAAAACTCTCAAGATTTTTTACGACTAATATAGCTACCGTCGATAACGAAATAAATGTCTGTAAGTATTTTTTTACGAACTACAATAATTTAAATATTGGGAAGATACTGAAATATTATGTAAAACGGTAGTGTCAAAGGTTCAAATCCATATGAAATTTTCATCTTTTTATTGATATTTTGGGCCATATATAATAGCCCTAATTATTAGCTTCAGAGGCAACTTAGTGTTAAGATACTCCATTCCTCACTTTGGCAAAATTTCGATACATACATAGGTACCATTACATTGTCTAACATGTTGGAGGGATGTCTTGATTCTGGGTTTTCTTTATTACCCTGCTACGTGGGACAAAGGCGTGAAGCGTGACATCAAACATTTTGCCTGAAACGAATGTCCTTGCGTGGTATTCATTTATAAGTTTAAGTTCATTAAATCACGCCATTGGTTTTTTTTGAGATGATTGCATTAAGATTTTATTACTTTGATGCCGTGACACAGTTATGATTCTAATTAACACAATAGTTAACAAGATGGTAAGTACATTTTTTAGAATATCACGCTCTTTCCTGTAACGCATTTTAGGCAGAGAGAAAAAGAATGTGAGTCGGTCTCGCTAATTATCACTAATTTCAAGAGTAATAAATTTCATAACTAGATCCATAGGAAGAGTGAAGAGGTTTTGATTACGCAGCATAACAGTTGCATAAATGCTCGTATTTTTTTATTGCGATGACTTAGAAGCTTGATTTATTCTCTGCTTTATAACACTATATAGTTATATTTTTGATATTAATTTCAGCTTGATACCTCCTCACGACTTCGGTATAAATGGTCTTGACGGACGGACAGATAGACAACAAAGTGATTCTATAAGGGTTCCGTTTTTACCTTTTGAGGTACGGAACCCTAAATAAAAAATATATCTCTTAGTAGCAAGTAAAAACTCACTAAATACAAAATATCCGCAATGCGAAGGAGGAGCCTGTTACAGCGTGTACCTTGGATATGAATGTAAAATAAATAATAATAATATGCACGGCAATACACATAATTAGCATAATTAAATATGAATAATAAAATCAACATATTTTCAATATCATATTAATCTAGAGTAGTTCATGTATGGACGTCCCGAGTGTCACAACTGTCATTTCATATATATGGTAGGTAGGAGTGCAGATGGAAGGCGGCGGTCGAGTCAAACTATTAAGTACTACGGTATTCATAAATACTACTAGTAGGTGTGTGATGCTATTTTATGTCCCAGTTCCGGTGTATGTAGTAGTGTCCGCCTATATTTTAATTTTGAATCACAACGGGATACCCACGTCTTGGTTACTAAAATTTCATGAAATTACTACTCTTTTCCGTAGTTTTGTTGTAAAGAACTGATGCGTAATTACAAAAGTGTAATTTCATGTGTTAAAAAATTACATTATTAAAACTATTCTACTAGACAATAATAAATTATTATTGTAATAGCTGAGGCGGTCGTTGCGCAGCGGCACAACGTTTTGATTATGTGGTGTCGTAATCAAACGTTGTGCCGAAGCGACAAGAGACGCAACGCTTGCGGTTTCGATTCCCACTCAGTGGAATGAATTATTTTCGTTTCCTCGCTTTGAAAACAAGACAAAGCACGGCGTTGCGTTCCGCCACTCAACATGTAATACCTCGAGAATTCGACGGCATGTAGGGAACGTAAGTGTCTTAATGAGAACGGAGTGTCTTAACACTAGATTTCTACATGATACAACGTATTCCTAAAAATAATCTACAATAGTGTAGAGGCAGAGGGAGACCTTGCTTGACTTTTGAGAACACACTATTGACGATGCTGGAGGAACGTCACATAAAAAGGATGAAGGGGGTCTTCATCCACCAGAGGGCATAAATGTAAAGGTTGATGTCAGTAAACGAGTGATGTAGGCAGAGACCGTAGCACTTGGCTCTCCTTTCACTCTTCCCGACCCCGCCAGGTATAATTATATTAAATCTAAAAAAGCTATATATTTAATTACCGATTGTTCTCACTCATCTCCATTTTGATTATTTGGGTTTTTGTAATAGTATTTAAAATCTGTGATTTTTCAATAATTTTTCCTATACTAATGTATATTGTAAATGTAAATATTTATGATTATAAATAAAAAATAATCTCTATCTCTATATATAATAAGACAGTAAAAATATTTTGTCTGTACATTAAGTAATTTTGACTGAAATGGATAGAGGGACACTTAATAAGAATAATAGAAAGCAAAAAGATTTTTTTTGAATTTCTTGTCTGTCTGTCTGTCGACATATTTTTGTCCGCATTTTTCTCTGAAAGTACTGAACCGATTTACTTAAAAGTTTCACCAATTGCTTTGTTTTAACTCAACTTAACTACTAAAGTTTGGTTCATCAAAATCGGTTCATTAAAAAAAAATATATCGTCATTTGAATGAACTCAAGGCATTATTTTGCCTGCGAATGTTATATAGCAATCGCGCTGGTAAGATTGCTGGCTAAAGAAGGACATTCGAAACGTCTTGATTATATGACTGATGATAAAAAATATATTTTTGAAGCACTATTATACAATATAATATACAATAAAGTAAACAAAATTGAATTGTTAGTGGAGATTACCTTCATAAATCATAACAGTTAAGTTGAAATCGTAATTAATTCAACACAGAGATAAAGAACGATTTGATCTTCAAAGAGATATCAAGCAAATCCAAAGATTTTTTGGTTCGTTCGTTCGTTTGAAATAAATCTCTATATAAATGCCTAAAAACATCCTTTCTACGCGTACTCTGTAATAACTACATATTTACCAATTGTACATTTAGCTGATAATATGTGTAACTAATTTAAAAACTGTACAGGAGTTAATATGCAAACATTACAGTTATTTTACAAAGAATATTATGAATCCTTACCTAAATCAATAATTTAACATTTAAGGCTGTTTGTTCTGAAGCAGTACATTAAAATATTAAGTAACATCAGCACATTTAACAGCGCTTTAAAAAACATAACATAGGTAAAAAGAACGTAATGTTACAAAAATATATACATATAATAAATAATTAGCTTTATGTATATTTTATGAATATCAAATATCAACATTGGTCATATTTTTTAGTTCGAAACAATTAAAAATTCTTATAGAAGTCACGATACTGTCGTAAAAAAATCATATTAGAATATTACAGATTAAAGTATTAAAAAAAAACATATTAGAAGTCATTAGAGTTGTCAATCAATTCTGTTTATTAAATCAATAATCATGTATTTTAAGCGGGCGAAGCCGTGGGCGGGCCGCAAGTATATTATATAATAATAAATGAAATGTTATATTCTACATTTGTATTCAAATATAATATGAATATAAATATTGTGTTTTATTCAATAAAATATGATATATATTGTAAATACTAAACAGAGGCTATCGTAGTGCTAAGGTCGTGCTGATCCTTACTCGAGAGGAATTAATTATTTCTATTCCCTGCTCTGGTAAAACAAGCAAAGTGTCTAATCTAATATTTTTCGGTGTACTATATAGAGCAAAAAAAAAAAAATATCAAGCGAATTTTCTACTGTTATTTAAATACTGTACATTGTGTAGTGTTGTAGTGATGATGTGAGTAAAATCTCATATATAGATATATTTAAGTTTATTATTGTTTAGTATATTTGAGGCCAGTCATGGCGCAGCGGCACAGTGTGACTGTAAAACCGACTGGTTGTGAGTTCAATCCCCAATCAAGGAGATGAAATATTTGCTTAAATTTATATTTCCATTTCTTCGCTCTAGTGTCGAGGCAAAGCACGGCGTTGAGTTCTGTTCACTTAACACGTAATGCCTCCAGAATTCGACAGAAAGTGGGGAAGTGTCTTACACTAGGTTCTCGCTGCCTACCCTGCTGCGTGCGATTCTCAGGGAAATAAAAAATGTAATATTTTCGTTTCCTCGCTTTGGTAACGAGGCAAAGCGCGGCGTTGAGATCGCCACTCACGTCACGCAACGCTTTAAGAATCGGCGGAAAATGGGGAAAGGGTAATCATGTTACTGTTATAATTATGTATATACATAATTCCAATTTAAATGACCAGAGCCGAGCGCCGGGACGTACTACCATATTACCCAAGAAGGGCGGATTCAAATCCATATACTTATTTATTAATATAATACAAAATTGTAATAACTTTACAAAAGAATTAAAATCAGCTATTAAACTAATGCATAACTTTAAGAATGATTTCTAATAGGTTAGGTCAGTTTACTAATTGAATTACTTTAACGGTTCTCACTTTATGACTCAAACTTATGCCAATCATTAAATAAACGTGTATCAATTAAGAATTATTATTATACTTACATTATAATCCGAATATTGCGTAAAGTAGAAAGTTTGCTCATCTGAAGGACAATTACTGTTTTGCAATAAAAAAAAATACTTAAATATTAATATAGTTTGCAATATGTCAGTATCGGTTTGCCTTTTGTGCCGGTTGCACCTTGAACTTACTTTCACGGCCACTTAGCGTCCTTGACTCGGTGGCCTAGTTCCTTCAAAGTTGTTTTATTAAGTAAGTAAATAATTTGTTATTAAGTAAAATTTTAATTAAAAGTGTTATTTTAGAGCTTTCAAGTTGACATTTGTTAGTGGAAATTTACATATTAATATATATGTATATATGTAGGTATATAAAAATTTTTTCGTTATTGAATACTGACACACTACGCACGAGAGGATTTCAAAATTCCGAAATTTTCGATATACGGAAGTGGGAAAAAAATATTAGTTCACAATTTACACGCACATTGTAGTAGTAGTTTATGTATGCAAAGGGAACCTAAGAACCTAGTGTTAAGACACTCCGTCCCTATTAGGGAACTTGCGTTTCCCACTTACAGCCGAATTGTTGAGGTGTTATGCGTTATGTGGCGGACCTTAACGCCGCTCTTGCCTCGAAGCCTGACCAGAGCGGGGAAATGATAACATTATATCATTTCATCGAGTGGGAATCGAACCCACAAACTGCCGCGTTTACAGTCGTTTATACTTACTTATATACGAGTACATACCTTTTTTTAAAATGTCTATGGTATTATTTTATTTCTTTGTAAATGTTTCTTCGTTGTGATTATGAGTGGCGTTGGGTACCGCTGTACAACACGCAATATCTAAAATAAGCAAAACATGTAGACCAGAATATTAGCAAAATATTCGTAATAAATATACAGAGTGGAAGTGTCAGCACCACTTTAAAAGAAATCACAGTTTTACCTACTCTATAAAAGCTTAATATAATTTATTTATTTTTTCCAAAAAATGAAAAAATGATTTTTTCTAACATAATTAATAATAAAATTATTGTTGTAATCTAAAACGCTATTTGTCAAGAACGACGCACGCACACATAAAACCTATCAAAAAAGGAAACCGCCACATACGCCTCATTCCGATATTAAGTCGTATGTATTCGCGATAAAGTTCAAAGTTGATTAACCTTTAGTAGTAATTTTGTAGTAGTAGGTGTTCATTGGTATCTATGCGAAACTGATTCATAAACATCGTGAAAGGAAAAAAAATCCTACGTCTAAAATGTTGAGGTGTTGTGATTAATTTCTTTAAGTATGGGTTTAAAATATTTTACCCTATATGCTGTTCCTGTAAAAGGAGCGCTGACACTTCCAGCCTGTATATCATTAACGCAAAAAAGAAGAAATAATTATTAAAAATGTTTTGATAATAGATTTTTTTTGTCGTAACTAATATTGTCATATTGAATTAGTTGGTATATTTAGGGTTACGTACTTGTAAAGAAAAGTTGTGGTTGGTACCCTTTCAAGCACAAAACAAATAAATTTCCAAGACGAAGTTAAAAGTTACCAAAGTTTATGCATTGTTTATGCTCCATTTTGTATCAAAAATCTACTGGATACTTCTCGTGAAGCTACAATTATGATTTTTTTCAAGTAGTGGAAACGTACAATAAAAAAGAAAGAAATATATTGAAAATACAGGGTGGAAGAGGCAGCGCTCCATTTACGGAAACAGCATATAGGGTAAAATATTTTAAACCCATACCTAAAGAAATTAATCAAGATGCCTCAACAGTTTGGACGTAGGATTTTCTTTTCATTTCACGATTTTTATCCACACCTGTATTTCGTGTGACGCGATTACGTATAGATCCGAATAACGTAACTACTTACTACTACAAAAATACTACTAAAGGTTAAACAACTTTGAACTTTATCGCCAATATATACGACTCGATTTCGAATGAGGTGTGTGCGGCAGTGTTCCTTTGATAGGTTTATGTGTGTGTTTCCTTACAAATGGCGTTTTATTTTAAAACGTCAATTATATTATTTATTTTATTTGAAAAAAATATTTTTTCATTTTTGGGAATTTATCTTTTTCTGATTTATATTAGGCTTTTATAGAGTAGTTAAAACTGTGGTTTCATTTAAAGTGGTGCATACACTTCCATCCTGTATATGATTAAAACTATATTAATTAATTTCTTACAAAATGAGTGCATGCATATGTTCGGCCACGTATCAGCTGACTAAAAATTACAACACAGCAGGTACGGAATCCTCGTTGAGCCGATTCGCACTTGACCGCTTTTTATTTTTATATAGTTTTAACATCCCACACACAGCAGGGTAGGTATGAATAGAGTTCTGTTTTCCTATGTCCTAACTCTGAAATAATGTCTAAATTTAAAAATAAACAACAATAAAATAATATTATATATTTTTTTTTGTTTTTTTAGGTGCAGTGTCAAGCTACAATATGTCGATCGTAGATTCATATAAAAGTTTCATGGAGAGGAATAGTGGTAAGTTTTTTATTAAAAGTATATTTAAATACTGTATATATAATGTATATTTGTATCACCTAAGCACAGTGGAACAACATTAGATCCAGACACATCCAGACATAGACACAGTAGTCGCAGACTGTAAATGCGATAGATGTAGGTTGGATGCCCTCGAGGGGAATTACTTGTTTTGCATTTCCCCGGTCTTTCAAGACAGAACAAAGCGTTGAGTGCCACTAGGTCTTCCTTGCCGCTGCACTGCTGATATATATATATATATATATATATATATATATATATATATATGCTGCTTTAGTACATATTTCAGTTATAGTTAAGAAGTAATTATTAAGAAAACATTTCTGGAGGGGCTCATTTCAACATATTAAAAGTTATATAAAAACGTGAATGCAGCGAAACGATTCTATGTCGATTTTTTTTATCTACGGCTCATAAACATTTCTTAAAATTATTTAAAATATATCTAAGAGTTTTAAATAAATAAGTTATGACTTGATACATTTATAATAATCATAATTTACATATAAAAAAAAATATATATATTTTTTTTGTTTAAATTTATATATTTTGTCATAAAACTCAATTTGGGTAAGATTCACCGGGTTAGTATACACTTTTCTCCGTCTTAATCTAATGTTAAAACACTCGGTAGGGAACGTAAATGTGTTTAGCTAAGAAGAATATTACAATTGGAGATGTACATTATACCTATACTAAAAATAGGAGTAAACTTATTGCACCTGTAACCCGATTACATCGAGTCTGTAATTCTTTTATGGGACAATGTGTACGCTTTTACAACATGATCCCAGAAAACGTCCGAGAATGTTCTATATCACAATTTAAAAGAGTTGTGAAAAGACGTTTGTGTGTTAAAGGTTATTACCAAATTAATGATTTTATAAATGATAACACGCCTTGGGAATGAAATGCTCGCTCCAGTCTGTTTTAAAGTATCATTGTCAGAAATGTTAAAATTTGTTTTCGTATAATTGATTTTAAAAAAAGTCCTGCTAAGTTTGTTGCGCCAGTTCTTCTCAGGTCAAGGCATTAACTTTAGTGAACTGGTGGTAAATTATTTGACGTTCAAAAAATGAAGCATGTAACTTCTTATTTTGAATATAATTACTTTGACTAACTTGTTTAATTAAATATTATGTTTTTTCGGGATATTTGTTTCCTAAGGAAATGTAAATTCTACCACTAAATAAACGTTTCAGGCTTCTGGAATAAATAATGTTATTCCGATCTGCATGACACACCAAAATCATATTGTATCATTTCATAAGTGTCGATCGTAAGAATATAATTTGGAGCTGATTCTCAAATTGAGTAAAGCAACATTTTTATCGAGTTATTTTTAATTATTTATTTTCTAACGAGTACAGATAAATTTTGTTTACATATATTTGACTAATACCAAGCGTATGGAGGATTTAAAAAAATATATTTATTTCCATACATACTTTATGTAATACAATCACAGCGATTCGGTGGTTATCTTTATCACCCCAGTCCATTTTAATGTCACAAAATATTTTAAAATATGTTGGCGTGAATTAGAAAACAAAATGAACACATAAAAATTAAAGATTCTAAATTCAAAAGTAATATTTTGTTTATTTTTTATTCTAACAGCATTTAATATGGGTCGCCTGCTACGGTCGCACCATTGCACGAAGTATCCAATTCAACATCAGAATTATTCACGTTGTAGAGCGCTTTGCTCTTGTTGAGAATTTTTTAAGTTTCTTGTGATGCAAACTTTTGTGGTAATTTAATAGACGTAGAATAAAAAATAATTGATACTTTACCCAAATTGAGTTTTATGACAAAATATATAAATTTAAACAAAAAATATATATATATATATATATATATATTTTTTTATATGTAAATTATGATTATTATAAATGTATCAAGTCATAACTTATTTATTTAAAACTCTTAGATATATTTTAAATAATTTTAAGAAATGTTTATGAGCCTTATATATATATATATATATATATATATATATATATATATATATATATATATATATATATATATATATATATATATATATATATATATATATATATATATATATATGCTGCTTTAGTACATATTTCAGTTATAGTTAAGAAGTAATTATTAAGAAAACATTTCTGGAGGGGCTCATTTCAACATATTAAAAGTTATATAAAAACGTGAATGCAGCGAAACGATTCTATGTCGATTTTTTTATCTACGGCTCATAAACATTTCTTAAAATTATTTAAAATATATCTAAGAGTATAATAAATAAGTATAATAAAATATAATAGTAGTATAATAAATAAGTTATGACTTGATACATTTATAATAATCATAATTTACATATAAAAATATATATATATATATATATATATTTTTTGTTTAAATTTATATATTTTGTCATAAAACTCAATTTGGGTAAAGTATCAATTATTTTTTATTCTACGTCTATTAAATTACCACAAAAGTTTGCATCACAAGAAACTTAAAAAATTCTCAACAAGAGCAAAGCGCTCTACAACGTGAATAATTCTGATGTTGAATTGGATACTTCGTGCAATGGTGCGACCGTAACAGGCGACCCATATTAAATGCTGTTAGAATAAAAAATAAACAAAATATTACTTTTGAATTTAGAATCTTTAATTTTTATGTGTTCATTTTGTTTTCTAATTCACGCCAACATATTTTAAAATATTTTGTGACATTAAAATGGACTGGGGTGATAAAGATAACCACCGAATCGCTGTGATTGTATTACATAAAGTATTTATGGAAATAAATATATTTTTTTAAATCCTCCATACGCTTGGTATTAGTCAAATATATGTAAACAAAATTTATCTGTACTCGTTAGAAAATAAATAATTAAAAATAACTCGATAAAAATGTTGCTTTACTCAATTTGAGAATCAGCTCCAAATTATATTCTTACGATCGACACTTATGAAATGATACAATATGATTTTGGTGTGTCATGCAGATCGGAATAACATTATTTATTCCAGAAGCCTGAAACGTTTATTTAGTGGTAGAATTTACATTTCCTTAGGAAACAAATATCCCAAAAAAACATAATATTTAATTAAACAAGTTAGTCAAAGTAATTATATTCAAAATAAGAAGTTACATGCTTCATTTTTTGAACGTCAAATAATTTACCACCAGTTCACTAAAGTTAATGCCTCGACCTGAAATCAATTATACGAAAACAAATTTTAACATTTCTGACAATGATACTTTAAAACAGACTGGAGCGAGCATTTCATTCCCAAGGCGTGTTATCATTTATAAAATCATTAATTTGGTAATAACCTTTAACACACAAACGTCTTTTCACAACTCTTTTAAATTGTGATATAGAACATTCTCGGACGTTTTCTGGGATCATGTTGTAAAAGCGTACACATTGTCCCATAAAAGAATTACAGACTCGATGTAATCGGGTTACAGGTGCAATAAGTTTACTCCTATTTTTAGTATAGGTATAATGTACATCTCCAATTGTAATATTCTTCTTAGCTAAACACATTTACGTTCCCTACCGAGTGTTTTAACATTAGATTAAGACGGAGAAAAGTGTATACTAACCCGGTGAATCTGCAAAATTAACAGTTGTTTATTCCAAATCATAACATCGTATCTTCAATACAGACCGAAGCGAAGGTTGCAATACGTTCATATAATCATCACGTTCCTAACAAATAGTCCTATAGTACAATAGTATGAATACAAACTATGTAATTATATATTATTCATATGTATTATATGTAGGTAATTTTATAAAGTCAGAATATATATGCAATAATTAATATTCAACAAAGAAAATGATAAAAAAATGTATTTTTGTTTTTAATTAGAAAATGTAAGTATCTACTATTATAATATAAAATGGCATATTATAATATGAAATTGCAGTGTTTGCTTGTACATGATAATCTCAAGAACGAAACTACGAACGAAACGAACTACTACGAAAAATACTTTTTGTATTGGATAATCCATTTATCAAGGATATATTCACATCAAGTACGATACACATCTCTTAGCTCTTAGTTATTTCTATTTAACAACGGGGAAGAAATCACAAGTAAAGTTAAAAAATCATTTATTAGTCTAAAAATGCCAAAATTTTACCCCATGCTATAGAAAATCAGAATTTTTTATGGGATTACCAACCATTATGTGTTATTTACAATGCGATATCGCAGTATATATAGCTATATAGGTACACTGCCATATTTTTTATATGAGTATGCGAGGGTTAACTTGTTCTGTACCAAAATAATATTGAAAAAGTGACTTCTTATATTTATCTTATGTGTGTATCCACATATACATATGTACATACAGATGCTGCTATGATGCAGCATCGTTAATTTAACTGCTTCGTTAAATTAACGATGCTGCATATTATGAATATATAAATGCCATACATTGCGGATATGTTACTTTAGTTTCCATTCTCCATATAAAAACGCCAAAGAGGTTTAGAAAAAAAAGATTTCGATCAGAAATATTAACGTCAGGGCGGCTAGTACTCGTCGACCGTTCTGGACATTATAAGCAAAAATATTTCTTTACAGATCCTCGAACAGAACACTGGTGGTTAATGTCTGGTCCAGGTCCTCTTATCACTCTCCTGGCGACTTACCTCTATTTCTGCAACTCTGTTGGCCCACGCTATATGAGGGATAGGAAACCTTACTCTTTGAAGAACACAATCATGGCGTATAATATATCACAGATTTTGATGAGCATATTCTTAGTATATGAGGTGAGTTTGTATTCAAATTTATTGGTAGTTGGGAAAGAGGTGTAAAAGGGCAACTTATTACTAAGATTTCGCTTAAAGACAAAAAGACAATCAAACAAACAGCCTAATAAATGCCACCAACAATATTTTTTCATATATATCTTCCATGTGCAGATACTGATCCATTACGATTTTATTGTAATTTTAGATTAGTTTTTAATATTTCTCTCTTTATATATTGTTTTATTATGTGCCTATTTTGGCGATAATGTGTGTTGTGTGGTCAGCCATTTTCAATTGTTGTCGGTTGGTTGGAAGAGATTTCTTTTAGAAATAAGCCAATAATCAGTAATAAGTAATAATATAGTGTACAGAAAAGTTAACTCACTTTTAATGTAAAATTACTAAATGATTAATGTAAAATTACTAATTAAGAAATGTAAAATTTCTTACATATTTTATATGTAGAATGTAAAATGTTATCAAAGTTAAGGTGCCATAATTTTGTTCAAAATAAGAAGTTACATGCTTAATTTCTTGAATGTCAAATAATTTACCATCGCATCAATCTAATAAAACCGAAAACAATTATTTTTAAAGTGATTAGTGATATTATGTACATTTACTTAAATTTATATTTCCATTTTTTCACTCTGGTGTCGAGGTTAAGCGCGGCGTTCGGAGTTCTGCCACTCAACACGCAGTGCCTCCAGAATTCGGCAAAAAGTGGGGAACGGAGTATCTTAACACTAGGTTCCCTCTGCCTACCCTGCTGTGTGCGGGATACAGCGTGAAGCTGATTTATTTTATGAACTTAATAAACCACCACATATATAGGAAAATTAACGAAAAATTTTCCTATATATGTGGTGGTTGTTTTAATTCAATCGCTTCAGAAATAAAAAAGTAATGTGAATATGAAGAATTTTGTGAATTTAATTAAGTTAGTTTAGTATTAATTAAGTTAAAACATTGAACAGACAAACCTTTTTTCACAATTCGTCTAAATTGTGATATAGAATATTCTCATACGTTCTATTGTAAAAGTGTACACATTGTTCTATAACAAAATTACAAACGCGCTAAGTTTTAGCCTATTTCTGGTATTCTTAATCTCTTTAACTTTTTAAATATATATAAACAAAGGGATCGGACACTCAACCATAGTTTTTATTGTTAAGTACTACTTAACTGTTTTACAATCATTGCATTTTATTTACTTCGATATAGATTTTTTTTTGTTTTAAATCAATTATTTATCTTAAACTACTACTACTACTACTATTTATTATAAACTATGAATCAGTCACAAAAGTAAATATAATGTTTTTTTTATTTGCTTTACGCAATTTGCACACATATAGTAGGGTACGCAGAGAGATCTAATGTCGAGATACTACGTTCTCGATTTAATGTCTATTGTCAAAATATGCCACATGCATGCCGGAACTTAACGCCAAAACTAAATATAATGTCTAATTTTTCAGGGTTTGGTGGCAGGTTGGTGGAACGACTACAATTTCTCGTGCCAACCAGTTGACTACTCAAATGACCCAAAGGCACAACGGGTGACAATTTTTATATATTAATAAATATTTCAACTTCATTTACAATTTCCATGAGATTTCATCAATTTGCTTTTCTTATTGAAGATTATTATTGCTTTTTTTTTGGTTGGTGGCTTACCCCGTTATGCGGGATACAGCTTGAAGCTATAATTAAGTATATAGATAAAATACAGAATTCATAATTAAAATATAATTCAAAATAATCTTTATAACTCTTATAGGCAAATATATTGAATAGTAAGTACTATTAAATTAAAAATTAAATTAGCTTCACGCTGTATCCCGCACACAGCAGGGTAGGCAGAGGGAACCTAGTGTTAAGACACTCCGTTCCCCACTTTCTGCCGAATTCTGGAGGCATTGCGTGTTGAGTGGCAGAACTCAACGCCGCGCTTAACCTCGAGTAAGTACTATCTAATCGACTTTTTATATACAGATGGCAGCAGCAGTGTGGTGGTACTTCTTTGCCAAAATAGTGGAGCTACTCGACACGGTCTTCTTCGTTCTTCGCAAGAAGAACAGACAGATTACATTTTTGCATTTATACCATCACACCATGATGCCTATTTGCGCTTGGATCGGCACTAAATTCTTACCAGGTATTTATTATTAGTACTATTATAAATTTACTCGATATACAATGCCTCCAAATAGACTGGTGCGTCCGGAGTCAACGCAATTAAAAGATACAAACATTTATGCATTATCTTTAATGTATTTTGTATGAAATTCACCGTGTAAACAATACGCATAGTGAGAACTTACAATACAAATACAAGAAAAAAATTAAAAGTAATAGATATTTCATGGGAAAAATTATAACAAAATTATATTGGTTGTTGTTAATTTTATACAAAATGAGCCCACAAATTTAAGTTTGTCAATTTTATTCTTCGCTTTATCAAATAGACTATAATCTAATATAGAATATAATAGACCTACAGTCTTGCAATTTGAAAAGACGTGAAAACTTACGTGAAAACTACAAATAAAGGATTAAATTAATATATATTTAAAAAAATGGAACAATTGTAGTAAATTTATAATATAATTTATTTATTTATATATATATATATATATATATATATATATATATATATATATATATATATATATATATATATATATATATACTAGTAGCCCGCCCGCGGCTACGCCCGCTTGAACTACATGATTTTTTATTAATAAACAGAATTGACTGACAACTATAATAACTTCTAACGTGATTATTTTACTACATTGTCGTATTTTCCATAAGGGTTTTGATTGTTTTGAATTTAAAAATACGACCAATGTTGATACCTCCCTCTAATAATAATAATGAGAGAGAGAGAAAGAGATAATATAAGAAACGCGTATCTAACATTTTGAGTTATGTTTGAATATTTTTGTTATTTGATACAATTAAAATAATTGTATTATATAAAATAATTTAAATGTGATTTAATTTCCAGGTGGACATGGTACTCTTTTAGGAGTAATCAATTCGTTCATTCACATAATTATGTACACATATTACCTAATCGCTGGCTTAGGACCTCAATATCAAAAATATGTGTGGTGGAAGAAGCACGTCACTACCATGCAATTGGTGAGTTAAAAATATTATGTATATATGTGTAAGAGTTTGTTTGGTTGATCGCACAAATTTTAGGAACTACGGTTGGTTTGAATTGAAAAAATATTTTTTATGTTCTTTTTGTATTGATAATATTATAGTAAAAGTTATAAAATAAAGTAAAATAAGTTTATGGGTCCGATAACCATTTGAGGAAATGTTTATATTTATAAGTGTTTTCATTCCCCCGTTCAGGACAAAAAAATGCGGCGTTAAGATACTCTAAACTACTAAATAGAGGAAAAATTGAGATTTATTCTCAACCTTTCCTTTTAGTTGAAATTAAACTTTGAAATTTCCTTTTTGAAATTTCCTTTGGTTTAATTAGGATTAAAATAGTGATTTGTTACTGTCAAAAGCAAAGTGCAAATTTATATAACAAGAATAATTTACAAATAGCAATTTGGTATATTTATAAATTGCTAAGTTACTTGACGATAATATCTAGACAATGTTTTAAATAAATCGTGTTTCTTTATAAAATACTTTCTTTCATTTCAGATACAATTCTGCATTATTTTCTACCACAACTTTAGTGTTATGTTCGGTGACTGCAATTATCCTAAATTTATAAATTTTCTACTTTCCCTCAACGCTGGTCTCTTCCTTTATATGTTTGGAAACTTTTACATTAGAAATTACGTTAAGACTGAAAAGAAACAAGAAGTAAAAGAAAACGCAACACCAGTAGCGGCGGAAGCGAAGAAAGATTGCTAGCGAATGTTTTTTTTATTATTCTATTTATTAAATATTTTATTTAATTTGTATTGGAATTTGGTTCAATTTAAGATATATATCGCATTTGTATATATATTGTGTTGTGATATTCTAATTTTAGCCCACAAATCCGTTTACATTGACAACAAAAAGTAAAATCAATTCGTTCAAAAAACAACAAAATTATGCCCCTGTATAACTATACATATGCTGTGCGATATAAGAATTAATAATGTGATTTTATAATGTATACTTATATTATAAAGGTTAGTGGGAATTAATGTGGAATTTTAGGTAAAGGTGTTAATATCCCAAAATTTTTAAGGTTGTTAGTTACAATTTAAAACTACTGTAGACACTATCCAATTTTTTAACAATCCAATTATAAATAAAAATTATTTTCAATGAAATTAAAACAGAAGATTGATTGATTTGTTCATCATTTGGTCATCCGCATTAACCTGTGTGGTGTAGACAATTATGAATAAAGAAAAAATGTAATCAAGTTTTGTGTATTTTAGCTTAGTTTTAACTATAAGATTCGCTAAAGGTAACTGCCATTATATCCTACCATTGTTTTACGACTTACTATGCCTCGAAGAGATATACAGTTAATACGGTCATATTATCTTAAAAATAAATTCGGTGTAGGTACAGGTTGTTTTTTACAAGGCTATGTTTTTATTTATAAAATAATAATTTAATCCATACATTGCACGGATGGCCTCACATGTACAAAGCTTGTTTCAAGTAATACTAACTACTTCTATACTTAAAAGTTAAGAAATGCAATACAAAATGGGATAGTAAAATGATAAGATGTGACTTTTACAGACAACCGGATAACGTTAAACGTGTAGTCTTTAAATATTGTCGCTATAGTGGTAAAGAGAGTCAGCCCACAAAATACAAGTTTCGAGACAATAAAAAACCAAATTCAACAACAATCTTCTATTGAAATTATTTACTTTTGATCAATAGTTTCACCTTATTGTTCAAATGTCGTCCCCAACAATTTTGTTTGTCTGTATTTTAATACGTAAAATGAAAATGCTTTTTTCCCGTTCCCATTGGAATTTCGAGAAATCTTCTTTTACTACTCTCTTACACGCCAAATTTTAATTTTTGTGCCAAATTTCAATTTCAAGTCCAGTAATTACGTTTGTGGGTTGTATGGCAGTACGCAATGGAAGAAATTTATAAATTTATATATAGAATGTCTCGAAATTACACAAATAGTAATATGATATAATATAACAATGCCATTTATTTTACTATTACGACGATAAACGATTTTTATATTTATTTAATTGTTTTCTTTTAATATGTAAAATTTATTGTCATTAGAATTTATCTTTTAACGAACTTTAATCTTGCATCTTATTATTGAAGACATTCATTGTTGTAATTATGACTTATGTTTGTGATAATTATCACTTATTTTGGATAATTTTATATGTTGCTTTAAATAATTTACTTCAGGATATTCACACAAGGATAATTATTACTACTTATTTAGAAACTTAACAAAATTACTTAAATCATTTCTATGAAAGTAATTTTATGTATGTATGGAATTAAGTGGCCAATATACGTATAATATTATTGTACAAAATTTATTACCAACATTCAAAACGCACATATTTTACAATGTGCAATAATATTAAGCGTTTATTTGTCTAGTTTTAACTGTGTGAAATAAGTTAACATTCTGTATAGATATATCAGTTAAGATTTTATTTTATTTTATATAGGGTAATGTTAATACTTTAGATACACCAACAAAGACTTGTTTTTTATAGGAAAATAAATAAATAAATGTTTTATTTTTTATTATTTTTATTTATTGTATTTTTATAACATGAAATAAAAAAAAATATTAATAAAACGCTAAAGATCGCTTTTTTAATGTTGAAAGTATTATATAAGACGATAGCTTAGCCCTTTCAATCTTTTCAAGCTGTGCTAAGACAAACTAATATTCTGTATGGAGAAGAAAATAAAATGCTGAATAAAATTACTACTATGCGGTATAGACAAAAATAACAAAAAAAAAAACAAATTGGTCACTACATCGTTCTATTTTCTCTTGGTGATGCTCTTTTGTTAAAAAAAACAATGTTTTCAAAAATGTTGTTAAAGGCTCATCTATTAACAACCAAAGAGGCACTGCAGTGATGAATGACAACACTATGAATGTAATTGCTAGCTCAATCTGAAAAGAAAAACATACAAATTTTGTAATAATCCATACCTATATTATAAATTTCAAATTAACTCTGTCTGTCTGTCTGTGACGCAATCAAGGCCAAACCGCTCCGATTGTGATAAAACTTCATTTAGAGGTACTGGAGGGTCTTGGTATGTACATAGATTACTTTTTTTCTCATATTTGTTATATTCTCGATATATACTAATATACTAAAATACCTTTCTGCCGCTAATGCTTTGTTCGCATGTGTTGTAATAACTATTAGTATCTATTAACCAAAAAAATACTAAAAATATATAATATGCTCAATTATCTTGGTATTTCAGGACGTTGTGGCGGGGGCACTAGAGTGTGACTGTAAGACGACGTTCTGGGTTCGATCCCCACTCGGGGTAATAAATTATAATCTAAGAATATTTTCATTTATACCCTCTGGCACCAAGGCCGCTACGCCGCCGTTTCCGTAAAACTTCAATGAGAAGTAGGGAACGCAGTGTCTCAACACTAGATTCCCTCTGCCGAACTTGCTGCATTATAAACCGATTAAAATAAAACAAATACTAAATATTTAGTTAAGTTTGCTAAAATACAAAAGTGTACTTAAATCGGTTAAGCCATTTTTGAGATTCGTGTGGAAAAACGCACTTACAAACTGACCAAGTTGTATTACATTGCTAAATGTCCGTAATAACATTTTTTCTAATACATCTTCCATGATGAGTTACTATTTTATTGTAAGCTAGCGGCCCACTTGCGGCTTCGCCCGAATACAACCTATAATACTTTTATTATGCTGCATTTGCCAACAGATTGATACATACAATCATGAACACTATGTGGTTGTAAGATAAGACGTCATCGGCAGCAAGGGCGCCCCCGGCCGGACTCGAGGCTAGGCTTGCGGCCGTAAATAGAGCGTTGAATTATTACATTTCACATTTTATCGAAAAGTGTTCGTCCAAATTACATTTTATTAAATCTTCATTAAGATTCCTTGATGATGAAATAACTTTCGCTCGTTTCCCGTCAATATGTTTTGTCAATTTTCAATTATGTTTAGTCACAAACTGTCTTATTGTCACTTATTTATAAGAGATGTGGTATCGCGGACTTTTTTTAGAACTAATAATATTGAATATTTTTGTCGAACAACGTACCTGATATGTCATTAATTGCGATGTCGTGTCCTTATTATTATTATTTCGTTATTTAAGACTAACTAAGAACTACACCGTAATGTTATATAGTCTATACCACTCCTGAAGATTGCAGCTTCCATAAAACAAAAACTCTTCCGCATAATTATATTAGTGTAAATGTCGATATGTTGTTTTATTTTCAAACATTCAATTGAATATTCTTATGGGAATTACGAAAATGCAACTTAACAATATAACCAAACATACATTATATATTAAAACGGAAAGTTATTCAGTGTATTAAGTAACTAATTAAGTAGTTTAAGCAGGCGAAGCCGCAAGTGCAAAACTTAAACATACAATTATCTATTTACAGTACCTATAGTTATTGTTGATATTTAACTTTCTAAAAAATGTTTTTTGTTGAAATTTTATTTCCGAGATTTAGGTATACTGCGGCACTTTTAAGCTATTATAAATAGGATAGGAATAACTGTACTTGTCTTCCGCTTGAATTTGAGACCTTGGAGTGACGGAATTTAACGCTGTACTTAACACTAGCATGTGAGTATTAAATATTTTAATTATGACTTTAAAATATGATGATGAATGAAAACTCTTGACATTTGAAAGCTTTTTGCTTTTATCCACGTCGGATGGACTATACTATATAGGTATGTATCATAAATAGATATGAAAGTCAAAATATAAAAACTTACCATATGAAAGTAATTTACTGGTATCAATGTAGTATTATTCCCAGCCACAGCTCGAATTAAGAAAATATGGTTTAAATACGCACAATAACTCAACTTCGATAGTATTTTCCATCTGTTCCATTCTAAAATGCTTCTGTATATATCTGAAAATTAAAATTAGTTTATTTTAGGTTTCCTCTGTATTCCACATTTAGCAGGGTAGGCAGTATGCACCTAATATTAAAAAAATTCGTTCCACGCTTTCCAATCAATTCAATTGGAAACTGCATGTTGATTATTGGATAAACTTAATGCCAAGCTCTGTCTACCATAGTGAGGACATGAAAATAACTCATTCCTTCGAGTAGAAATCAAACCCACAAACATGTCGTTTACAGCCAGACGTTGAAACCAGCGCCAACTTAACGACGGCTTTTTGTACATTCACTTATTTTGTTAATAATAATTAATATTGTTTATTTATTTTAAGTTTAACGACCTTTTTTCAAGTTAACTTAATTATAATGTAAATATAATACTTACTATCTATCTTAAAAACCATAGATATTATGACCAATACAATTATAAATCCAAACATTGGTTTAATTAAACCAGCATAAAGTGATTTCAATAGAATTGGTAGATTGGAACCATCTAAATAAAAAACACTGCCAGTAAACATGGTGCCTACGATCGCAGGGAATGTTAAAAGGAAGAGAAAACGGTATTTCTGAAAGAGATGTCCGAAAATTTATTAATTTAAATAAATCTCTTTTAAGAGATAAAATATTTTTAAAGAAAAAAAAAACATATTTTTTTGTATTTGTAATAAATGTAAATATAAATCGAAGAACTGCGGCTTGACGCCCAACAAAACGATAAAGAGGCACGATCAGATTGCGACACATCTATACATTCTTGTTACTTGTAATTAATCTGTATAGTTTAAGTAAAACAATATTGCATGCAATTATATGTCAATTTATCAAAAAACTTGTCATTTTCCATTGACTCTTTCTTTGTATTCGCAATAATGGAAATCAATAATATTAATTCAATTCAATTCATAGAAGTATGCAATTTTTTATCAATGTTTTCTTACGACCTTATCATGTAAAATAATCGTTTGTTAACTGATTTAACAGAAAACCAGTAATTTTTTTTGTTGATATTTCCCACATGTAAAATTAGGGCGGAAGAGAGGAAATCTAACAAATTTCTTATATTGTATCAAGTTTAAGTTACACATATTTGAGATTAAACTTTAACTTTAAATAACGTTTTAAATTTTGATCGATTGGTCGTTATATTCTTATAAAGATTTTTTTAAATAATGTTTGTTATTTCTTATTGAAATAAAAATTTAAACAATTTGTATATTACCTTATACTTTGTCATATTTACACCTTGTTTTTGTGCTTTATAAATAAAGAAGCCGAGCACTAAGCCAATAATGAAATTGGCTATATTTGTATGTCCCCTTTTGTAAACGTTGTTAAATGTAGGATTAGTTTCAAATATTCTTGCTGTTCTAAAACATTAAATTTGGGTATATTACTGTATAAAAAAAATCGAAATCGAAATAATTTACAATTTACTGCTTAAAAACAAAAGGACCTTTTCGTCGAATCGAAGTCGAAAATACAATATTTAACAGTAGCCGTTTAAAGTTTTGAAAACAGTTTTTTTATCATTTACTCTTATATTATATATCAAACATGTACGTGTTATATACCGTCAGAAGCGTATTTTATTACCGCGTTTAATGACATACATAACTATTATGTAAATGATATCAAGAAAGAAATATGTGCTTCTTTTAAACTCCTTTATATATAAAAAATATATTTCTGTTAAGATAATTATAAAAATAGTGGCCACAAGAATGAAAATTTATGTATTTATCAAAGAAAACATTATTTATCCCATTTGACTAATAATATTATTATTTAACAGAATCGAAGATATGTAATAAAAATAACTGAAAACCAGTTCCAAAAGAGAAATAATAAAAAATAAACTAGACAAATACGCATAATAAAAAAAATCATACTACTGCTATTATATTTTATTTATGACGATAGAAATTTAAAATAAATTAAAGCTCTAGAATGTTATTAGGAATAATATTAAATCACTTTTTTAACTTAGCTTATAGTTCTTTAGTCTAATTGAACACACAAATTTATAATATTTTTTACGTAATAATTATTCAACTTTAATAGATAAGTCTGTATCTTAAAAAAATTTACAAAACCCTTCATAATAATAAAAAAAATCTTTATTGTACACCCAAAAAAAGAAATATAAGAATATATTTAAATATATTTGATATTATATTTTTATTTATAAAATTGAGAATACCCTGCTTCTTTGACTGTTAAATATGCCGTGTGATTCCGACCTAGAATAGGATCATCCTGGTACTGCTGGTGGCGACTAAAGTACGTGTGGTAGAGTCACGTCGCCAGCAATGGCAACGCATGGGCAGACTCAACCGGATCATTACCACTCCCGGCATTTAAAATCAGCGTCAAGTAGTGGCTTTATGCCACTGCGTTTCGCATCAGGTAATGCCGGGCTCCGGCGCCCAACTCAAAGGCCGGCAACGCACCTCTGGTGTTGCACGGGGTCGTGGGCGGCGGTAGTCACTCACCATCAGGTGACCCGAACGCTCGTTTGCCTTGTCCTTTTTCATAAAAAAAAATGTGTATGTGCGCAAGTGTGTATGGTTGTGTATGTATGTGTGTGTTTGTGCATGTGTGTACGTGTGTGTGTGTGTGTGTGTTTGTGCGTGCAAAATTAATTACCTATATATATATCATCATTTGTTAATTTTTTACTACGTTAAATAAAAAAAAATTGTATAGACTTCACTTACTCTGGCGTAACCATTAATACAGCATCTAAATGTTGAAAATATGTATGTGCAGCTGGAGCCAGAATACCAAACAGAAAGAGAATCACCAACACTATTTTTCTTAGATTTCCATTGGTTAAAATACATGCACTATAACTCAAAATATATAATTGCATAATAGCGCCTAGAAACCTAGAAATAATAAAAAAAATATTATGTTGGTGAAGCATATAATTTGTATACAGGGTGGAAGTGTAAGCACCACATTAAATGAAACCACAGTTTTAACTACTCTATAGAAGCCTAATATAAATAAGAAAAAAATAAATTCCCAAAAATGAAAAAGTTATTTTTTCAAACAAAATAAATAATAAAATTGTCGTTATAAAATAAAACGCTATTTGTAAGGACGATGCACGCACACATAAACCTATCAAAGGAACACCGTCGCACACGCCTCATTTCGAAATCGAGTCGTAGGTATTGGCGATAAAGTTCAAAGTTGTTTAACCTTTAGTAGTCTTTTTGTAGTGTAAGTGTTTACGTTATTGGGATCTATACGTAATCGCGTCACACGAAATACAGGTATGGATAAAAATCGTAAACTGAAAAAAAAATCCTACGTCCAAACATCTTGATTAATTTCTTTAGGTATAGGTTTGGGATATTTTACCCTATATGCTGTTTCCGTAAATGGCGCGCTGCCTCTTCCACCCTGTATACGAGAAATAATTCTTAAATCTATTTAATATATTAAAATTAAATTAAAATTAAATCAGCTTCACGCTGTAACCCGCACGCAGCAGGGTAGACAGAGGGAACCTAGTGTTAAGACACTCCTTTCCCCACTTTCTGTCGAACACTGCGGGCATTGCGTGTTAAGTAGCAGAACTCAACGCCGCACTTAACCTCGACACCAGAGCGAAGAAATAGAAATATAAATTTAATAAGGTAAATATTTCATCTCCTCGAGTGGGGATCGAACCCACAACCAGTCGGTTTTACAGTCACACCTCGTGCCGCTGCGCCACGACTGGCTTATTTTTGAACTAATACTATAAAGTCGAGGCTAGTCGAGCTAGTGGTGCAAAGACACAAAGTGTGATAGCAAAATCGACTTGTTGTGGGTTCGATCCCCACTCGAGGAGATAAAATATTCATATAAATTTATATTTACTTTTCTTTGCAATGGTGTCAGAGCAAAGCGCGGCGTTGAGTTCTGCCATTTTTGACACGCAATTCCTCCAGAATTCGGCGGAAAGTCCTAGTCCCTCTGCCTACCCTTCCCTGTGAGGGAGCGTGAAGCTGATTATTACTGTAAGTTTAAATTGACCATGCAATGTCTTGAAAATATTTGAAAAGTAAAGAATGAAATGTCTCCTTACTGTCTCTACTCTGCTGCAGGATACAGTGAAAAAAAATAAAAAAGAAATTATAATAACTAAAGGAAGAAATTATGGTTCTTTTTATAGGTCATCAAGCATAAACGTTGATGCGGTCTATAGTGACGCAAGCTTGCCTAGAAAACTCACCCTAGATTGAAGACCCCAGAGACAGAGACGCCATTGTCTGGTTATGCGAATAAATAATGTAGGCTCAAAGGGTTTCATCCATACACAGACTTGAAAATACATTCCTAGAAGTTCGATGGTGAAATGGGGTAAAGAAAATACAATTGTGCAATTACAAGCAAAATGAATGCGTTAAAAAACTGGCGACATAGCAAATCTACGCCGTTGGCTAAGGCTCCGCAGTTTAGTATTAACGAGAGTATGATTAATTTTCGGCTTGTGGTTCGTATCTCAATTGAACGGAAAATAAAGCACTTACGTTATTTATTATAGTCAACGGAAATGTCATTGCTGGCAACAACTCGTAATTAAATAAATATACTGTAAAGAAAAACTTACCAGGTCTGAACCATACATTGTGTGTTGTCCAAATAATTGTTAATATATAAAATATTAGCTAAAGCATTGTTGCGACAATCTTCTACTTCTTTCTTAACAGCTACCTGAAATAAAAGTTTTTTTAGTTCTTGTGCTTCATATGACAGGCAAAGAGGGCCTTATGGGGACACTATGTATCTCATATTCTTTAGACTTTGATGATTTATTCCATTACACTAGCTACATTCTGAATTATGATGTCCCTAAAATTGAAAAACAAAACATTGTGTTCTAGAACTAGGCGTCACTTAACACTTATGTGTAATACTTATTTAGAAAACGTATAAAAATTTGAACGTAGCAGGACTTAAACCCGCGCCTCCTGGAAACCGACCAGGAGGCGCGGGTTCAACTCCCGCTACGTTCAAATTTTTATACGTTTTCTAAATAAGTATTTTTCTTTCCTAAGTATGGAATAACACTTTAAAAATGTTTAAAAATACTTATGTGTAATATACGAAATTAGAGTTAAGCGTAGTTAATTTTAGTTGGTAATGAAGCTTTAGACTACATCGGTATAGGCAAGTTGTCAACTTAAGTAAATAACTTGACCTTTTTTATATTTAAATATATTAACTGTGTTTTTACAACAATGTGTGTAGTAGACTTACATATTATATCTTTATATATAAAACATATAAGGAATATATTATCAATAAAATAAATAAATTAATAATACAAACAAATGTATTGTGTTGTATGGAATGGAGTGTCTTAACACTAGGTTCCCTCTACTTACGCTGTTGTATAGCGTGAAGTTGATTAATAAATATATTACAAGAGGTATGGATTATGTGTCCGTAGATTAAAGAATAATAATTTCATTTAAAAAAAAACCTATTTCTGTCTATTATAATTCAAAAGATCACACAAAATATATTAAAAAATAAAATATGTCTAGATTATAATAGTTATATTACCTGAAAAAACGGCCCGGAACCAGAAAATCGGAGCCATGTACATGTTAAAGCCAAAACAAATGCATATGAGGGAGTCAATCTAAAAAAATCTAGTGTTATAAAATTTTAAAAAATAGAGTGACAAAGAAAGTATAGAGAGTTTTATTACAAAGGCAGGCAAATTCAGTTAGTTTAATGTTGCAGTACTTAAAGTATGCTGTTTAACAGCTTCACGATTGTTCCCGTTTATCAGGGTAGAATCTAGAGAGAATTTAAGATTTCATTTTAAGGAAGTAAGAATAATGAATTCCATGGTGAGATATTTGGTTTTCGTGATCTTTTAAACATTTTAAATTAAACTCGCTCTGCAGATGACACCCGATATATCACGGTTCTGACAATTAATCAAAACGTTAAGGCCCAATATGTAAAGAGGCCAGTCGTGGCGCAGCGGCACGAGGTGTGACTGTAAAACCGACTTGGTTGTGGGTTCGATCCCCACTCGAGGAGATGAAATATTTACTTAAATTTATATTTCCATTTCTTCGCTCTGGTGTCGAGGTTAAGCGCGGCGTTGAGTTCTGCCACTCAACACGCAATGTCTCCAGAAATCGGCAGAAAGTGGGGAATGGAGTGTCTTAACACTAGGTTCCCTCTGCCTACCCCGCTGTGTGCGGGATACAGCGTGAAGCTAAAAAAAATGTAACTATTAAAGTAATAATATGTATACTATTAGAGGAATACAGGGTAGAGATAATATAAGATGGTGAGAATCTCTCAATAATTAACGACACGACAAATGAATCTTAGTAAAAAATCTTAGTGGTTGACGCTCAAAGTTATGTCTTTTTGGAGGTGAATTAAATCAGGATCCTTTCACCCCAGGAGGAGACATTTCCGATGGATACATCAACAGAAGAAATAAGCTTACATTGCATATACATACGGCGTCCACCAAGCTAACTGTTGTCTGCATAGCAACGAATACTAGGTTCTTCTAACAGTTTTGTTAGAAATCAGACGCTCAGAAAAACCTTACTTACTTTATCCATGTCATTAAAATTGCTTTTGGTAATAATTTCCATGTAATTTTGTGTTTTTCTGCGTATATTTTTAGTTTATAAGACATCAAACATCCAGATATTACAAAAAAAGTTTGAACAACAATTGTTCCGTTTAAAAATATAAAATGCATTATGTTGTCATATAACTGAAAAGAACAAACGATGAAAAGTGAAAGTTTTTAAAGCATCAAATTAAAAAATAATAATTTATAAATAAAAATAATATTTTCTATATGTAAGGTAGGGAAATTAGATAAGATAGTCGTGGCTGCCACTCAACACGCCTCCAGAATTCGGCAGAAAGTGGGGAACGGGGGAACGGGAGGGAAGTGGGGAGGAACCTACCCTGCTGTGTGCGGGATACAGCGTGAAGCTAATTTCATTAATTTTTTTTAAAAATAATCATAAAATAAATATTAATATTATCTATCTTCTTTATAACAAATTTTATTTTTGTGTTGCTGTTCTTATGTAGCCCTTTTTTATCCGAATTCGAGACATTAGGTGTTGAGTGGCACAAAACAATACCATACTTTGTGTATCAGAAGCGAGGAAAGGAAAACAATTACGTCACCTGACTGGGTATCGGGCGCTGGCCACATTTAATGCCTTAAAATAATGTAAAATCTATTTCATTATCAAATGTAAAAAAAAAAACAAACCATTTCAACGTGATGTGGATTTTCCGGAGCAAGCGCAAAAAGCAGCATTGAATGACAGTATATAACTCCCATTATAGTCATTGTACTAAAATAAAATGTATAAAATAATAAATATAACAATTCTATTGGGGCTGACGTGGTGCAATGCAATCTGAATTTTGAGGGATTAAATTATCTTCATTTTCCCGCTCTTATTTACGTAGCGATGTTGCTATCTGTTGTCATGACATACAACAAATTACAGGTATGCGGATAAAAAATTGGCCATCTATATATATAAAAGGACATGTACCTGACGTAGAAACGTGGAATTTGGACGGACAGATGTTTATTTTCATAATTTGGACATCCACTTAGAAGGGATTTTGAAAAATGTTAACCCTAAAAGGATGAAATAGGGGTTGAAAGTTTGTATGGATTTTTTTTTAAATCGGCACCGATTTTTATAAAATTTGAAATTCAGGCTCTTAAAAATATTTAATTGAATACATGTTTCATGTTTTTTTAGAACTCACCCCCTAAGGGTTCAAATGAGGGGTTGAAGTTTACATGGAAAAATCTTTAAACTGCCACCGATTTTAATAAAAAAATTAACATTCAGACTGTTAAAAATATTTTATTGAACACGTGTTTCATGTTTTTTTTAGAATTCACCCCTAAGGGTGAAAATACGCGGGTGAAGCTGCGCGCGCCCTCTAGTTTTCTTATTATTTTTTTCTTTTTTCATTTCTTAATTTATTTTTTAATGTAACAGTTTTAAAATTTTCCACTCTTTTATGTAGATAGCCGACTCTATTGTTTAAATCTTCTCACAAAGATATAAACAATACAAAATAGCATCCGCCTCGTGAAGCAGTAGAGATTTCCACGTAACGGATATAATGTATAGCTTCATTGGCTAATATCCTGCTACATTCAATTTTTTAAAAATAATTTCTATATCAACTGTACAAAAGTCATGTCGCAGTGAGATTAGGCAGGTATTAAGAATAAAATAATAACATGCTTTAACCAAAAATATAAATTATAGTTACCGTAAACCATGAAATCCTTTTAACCGTTCTTCCCTTATTTCCGAGTGTTCGTAGGAAGAACATAATTTCTTAAAGTTACTTTGGATCGAGAAAGAGGTTAACAACTTATTGCCTGAAATTAAATAAATATGTAATACTTCCTTTGTTCATAAGTTATTATCAATATTACTGCATTTGTTTACCAGAGCAATTGACTTCAAAGATGAGCAACATGGCGTGCAGTGATTGAATTGTAAATTTAAAATACGTAAAATATAATTTTAATTGCACTTATCGACTCATCGCCTCATTAATTTAAAATTATTATAAAACAATTATGTGCTCAATAGACTAATATTAGTTCCTTATATATGAAATTGGCGTGTTGTTGTACTGGCAACTTAAAATACAAATCTCTTCTTTTTGATTAGGAATTCAAAATTTAAATTTATACAACTATTTACATGCAATTATTTTACCGTGGCACTTGTGCTGCGGAAACAAAAAGAAAGCACAGTGCGTTTTTGGTAAGAAATTTCGACCTGCAGAGCACTGTGGACGGCTGGAGACCCAAGTTGATAATGTAGAATTTAAGGCTATTATAGAAATGGATCTATCGCAAACCTCGCCTGAATTAGGTGCAGGATGCGGTGCTAGTGATAAAACTGTTTTAATCCACGTGAAGCAAATTGGGAATATTAAAAACTTGAAAGGTTACCCACCTTTCAACGACAACCTTTACGAATTGAGTGAAGCAAACCCGGCAAACGTGCGTCGATTGCTGCGTTAAATAACTTAACCGGCATAATAATGAAGAATTTTTAAATCGATGAATGTGATGAAAAGTGGATTCTCTACGATAACCGAAAGTGCTCATCGCCAGTCTGGATCAGAATCCAGTGACTGGATCCTGGCAAGCCATCCGAAATCTACCCCCTGAAAATTGACTCAAAAAAGTTACTTGAAAGCGTTTGGTGGACTAGTGCCGTTTATTATTGTTTTCTCAAATCTGGCCAGACAATTACGGCAGGCGCCTATTGAAAAGCTAGCTGCTAAACAACCAAGAATAGTCAATCGTTCTACGCCACTGCTTTTTCACGACAACGCCGAACAAACACTGACGGCACAACAGACGGCTACCAAATTAGAAGTTCAATTCGAATGTTTAAGACATCCACCGTACTCCCCGGAATAACTTTTTTGGATAACTTCTTGAAAGGGAAAAAAATCAACTCCGATGGGGCAGTTCAAACCGTCTTTAAAGATTTTATTGATTCCCGTCTGAATAGTTTTTTTTAGTAAAGGGATCAATTAAATACCTATGAGATGACAAAAGTGCATGAATAACAATGGTTCATACTTTGATTAAGTAAATATATCACATTAAAAAATATTCGACTTTTAGTTGTTCCTATACCAACAGTTCATTTTATATGTAAGGACCTAATATATTCGATGCTAACCTTTGTCAATTTTTCCTTGTACAAAAATAACATCATATAGGCTTCCAGAGATATTTGCTGTTATTATAATAATTATAAAAACACCCATTGCTATATCACTCTTATCAAAAATATATGTTTCTTCGTTACTACAATATATATCGTTAGATATTTTACACTTAAGCTCATAATTTTTCCAAAGACTTTCATTAAGGCATCTTTCAAGGATCAACTTTATGTCTTGTGTGGTATCCTCTCTATAAAATTCTTTACAAGTATTCGTCAAGCATACGCCATGATGTAGTTGTGTATGATTAAAATGTTTTCTTCTATATTCTGAGTAATTCTAAAAATGTATCAGTTTAAATGCATTAGCAATTTTTTCCGTTTATAAATCAAAAGAAATTTAAATAAATTACAATGTTGCGAAACTCTACGACATAATTTACTTAACTATATTGAGAAAACATAATATTATATAGGTCATACATTTTTACTACACTAAAAATATGTCCCAATATAATATTTATTAACGTTAAAATGTTTAGTTAAATAAAATTAAATAAAAAATAACATATTAGTCATAATTTTAGTATTTATATACTGTTTAACTGCTTACTTTCATCAAAGTCATAAGGTCACTTGAAATGTCAGATACAATATCAATATCAAGTGTACAATAAATTCCTTTTGGATTGATAAGGCATTGGTCATAATCATCGAGATGAAACACTGGTGGCATTCGGAAATACTCGGAATCTGAAAAAAATAATAATAGAAATATAATTTTTTCCCTCTTATTTAAGGGTAAGATATCCATATAAATATTGTGAAAGGTAAACTGTAAAAGGTATCAATTCTCTGACTTGAATATAAGTAAAAAAAACTCGACAAGGACCAGTCGGGTTCGCCCACCGAGGGTTCCGTACAGAAATTGGAGCTTCTTCTGAAATTCAAGCTTAGCTTAGCCAAAGCCCTATCATCTGATACCTCACTTGAACTAGCGGTTTAATAAGAAATTTTGCCCTTCCTAACCATTTTAAAGCTATTATTTTTAGAAATTAACCACAAATGTATAATTTTCTGAATTATGAAATTTGGCACCTAGCTATAGATGCGAGATACCAAATTTCATAATTCGAGGTCAACCACAAGTACCCTATGAATTTTGATTTCCTTCATAGTGTCTAAATATGAGGTTTTTGAAATTGCGGCCGTATCTTTTTTAAGTAAATGTAAATAAATTACTTTTTTCAGAAAATCAAGGCACCGTAAATCTGAGTATGTTTTTTATTATTATATTTTTTTTACAATTGAGCTATGCGCCACAAACTTTTGTTGTCTATGCCTTTTTTGTACTTAATTGATTATTATTCTAAGGAGCTTTATATACATAACAAAAGCTATTTTTTATAGGCACATTTAACCAAAAGAATATTAATGTAATCACTGTGTCCGCCGGTCTGTTCTTCGCGTTTCAATCAAAAAATACTGAAGGAAATTTTGTAAGCCTTTTTTGTAATGTACAAGTGCTCACACACACGCACAATATTCTATCATTTATTTTGAAGTCTGAATATTTGATGTGGAACAATTGTGCTAGTAGCAAGGGTCATAGCGATGGCAATAAACTAAGCGCAAATCAAATTGCGGGCGGATACTAAGTAGATAATAATACTGCTAAATCATTTAATTATTAAGTATTTAAAGTGTACTTTCGCAGGTTACACACATATAAATAAAAGTGTATCTCTGCGACTTCGAAATACCTTTTTCAATAAATATAGTTATTTACACGATACTAAAACACAAACATAACTTTTTTGTCGATCTGTCTTTCTCCTTGCTTGTCCGGACTATACTCCGGAACTACAGAACCAATTTTTATAGGACTATCATTATTTTGTGAATAATAGTATCGATAGCTATACTAAAATGGCCAATCAATTTTCCCTAAATGCACTTAAATAATATTAAGTAAATAAATTATCGTTTAGTTCAGTTTACAGTTTGTTTGATTTTTTTTCAGCTTCACGCTGTGTCCCGCATATAGCAGGGTTGGCAGAGGAAACCTAATGTTAACTCACTCCGCTCCTCACTTTTCGCCGAATTATTAAGGTATTACGTGTTGAATGGCGGAAGAAGAAATAATAATTCATTCTCCCGAGTGGTAATCGATCCCACAACCATCACAGTCAAATGATTGTGCTCCTGCGCTACTAGGCCAGTAATCAAGAACTCAAGAATTATTGTATTACGCAAAGTGACTTTCACATTTGCATAAATTTAATATATTTTCTTATAGGTCTCTCATGTACAAACTTTGACAGATGGGATTTAGTGTTAAGACAGTGTTGTCCACGCTCCGTTCAATTTTAAGACGTTACGTTGATAAAATACAATCAATCGTTCTTTACCATTAAGTTTGTATATTACACTCTGGCCTTGATTCAATATCGTCACTATAAAAAATATTATTAATATCATCACATTTTTGCTCATCATTTCTATGAAACTACAAACTTTAATCACTTCTTTAATTTGAAACTTTTATGTTTTTAATTTACAGTATGATATTAAATAAAATTATTTAGAAGATGATCTAAATCACGTCAATAAATGAAAAAAAGTTTTACAATCAAATAACTGTTAATTACGCTTAAGCGCATGTTCGCGTTCTATTGATTATAAATCGACTCATTTAATTTTCCAAGAGATATGTATGTACAATGTACGTTATATAATAAAAACTGAACCTGAAAATATCGATATGTCTGTATGTATCGATATGTGTATCTGTTTTTGTATTATTTTTTTTAATATCTCTTCGGTTTTGTAAAAACTTTAAAAAAAAATTACTCGTGCTTTTAAATATTCAAAATTCAATATCTGTTGCTATTATTTTAATAAGTCACTTTTATTGCTTCACGCTCTATACTCGACGACTATCAACTACTTTTTCTGTATGAAAAAGTGTCCTTCGAGGACCCTCATGCTTTTTGCGTGACCTTTATCCAGTGTCATCGATGTTATGTTCCCGAAGACCAACCGTGGTCTCCCCTTGCCACTCTTACCACTCTTGGTTCTCAAATCATGTTTGGTATTTTTTCGTCACTCATTTTCTCAATGAGTCCAAACCACCTGAGCACGTTTTTTTTTCAGCTTCTACAGCAAGTAACAGGGTAGGCAAAGGGAACTTAGTATTAAAACATCATTCAAATTCACACCAATCAAATCATCCTTCATAAATGTGAAGAACTTTCGTTATTAACATATTTGAAGGATTGTTTTGAAAATCCTTTACCACTTAGCAATTGTGACTTATGTCTTATCTAAAGAATCTATATATATAAAAGGACTTGTGCTGACTGACTGAGGTAGGACGCACGCAGAGCCGTAACCGCTGATGGTAGAAACGTGAAATTTGGGCAGATGTTTATTTTCATATTCTGGACATCCACTAAGAAAAAAAATTGAAAAAATTTAACCTTAAAGGGATGAAATAGGGGTTAAAAGTTTGTATGATTTTTTTTTTAAATCGGCACCGATTTTTATAAAATTTGAAATTCAGACTCTTTAAAACATTTTATTGAATACGTGTTTCATGGTTTTTTAGAATTCACCCCCTAAGGGTGCAAATAAGTTTGTATGGAAAAATCTTTAAATCATCCACCGATTTTTATAAAAAAATTAATTCAGACTGTTAAAAATATTTTATTGAACACGTGTTTCGTGGTTTTTTTAGAATTCACCCCTAAGTGTCCAAATAAGCGGGCGAAGCCGCGCGCGCCCACTAGTATGTTAATATTTTGAGAGTCTTGCAATTTAAAATATGTTATTTTGTTAAAATCTTTTCATATTAAATTGAAATTAGATAAAAAAATAAGTTTGAAAATAGATTAGAAATTGAAGTTTCTTTTTCCCACATGGCAGGGTAGGCAGAGGGACCGAATCTAATATTGTTAGGACGTACCGTTGCTTAGTAAAAGCCTTTAAATCAATATAATGTTATATAATAAAAGTACTACCTTTGTAACGGCAAACGTTACACATTTTAACTATCACCTATCAAACAAAAAGGACAAATCGTTAAAATACACTTAAAGTATTTACTGCATATAAAAAAATACATAATATTTATTTCTATATAAAATATAATCACACATATACACAGTGATACACTGTTGTATATTTATTGAGTTTCACGTATCTCCCACATGTAGCAGTCAAGGAAGTAAGTCTGGTGTTAAGACACTCGTTTCTTACCGAAGGGAAGGTGAAATATTTTAACATAATATTTACTCAAACCAATTTATGTATGTGTTTTGAGTCTACGATTACTATAGCGGCAACAGTAATACATCATATGTGAAAATTATAACTGTCTAACTATCACAGTTCATGAGATGCAGCCTGGTGATGGACAGATGAACGGAAGAATAGCGCAGTCTTGATAACATGGTTCGGTTTACCTTTCGGGTACGGAGCTCATAAAAATGGAAAGATGGGGCTGTCATGGCGCGATAGGGCAGCGTCTGTGTGTAGCCAAGGTAGTCTAAAATGTTATTTAAGTGCAAGTTGCGAAGTGTGATGACTGTGGATTGGAGACTCTTTTTGCTATTTTTTTTTACTTATAGATAAAGTTAAAACGAGCAACGTCAAATATAATTCAACTAGTATAATTTTCTTGCGTGTTTGCAGATAATTATGTAATTATTATCTATTTCATTGCCAACTATGACAATCGTTGATCATCTATAATCTATATAACTATTTTACACTACAACAAAACAATTATTATGTGTCTTCTAAAACACAGTGTTAGTGTGAAGAAGACATCCGTGATTTTAGTCTATGGCACTACAAACTTACCAGTATTGTCTATGGTTTTCAGCTAGTTTACCTATTCTTGACATCTGGAGGCGCGATGATCGTAATGGTTGGCTCGAATACATCTGTCAATTAACCCAATAAGATATAGTTTTCACGCTTGTTTATCAAACAATAATAATTGTTTTGCTATAATGCAGAACAGTTATATTATGTGTCTTCTTAAACACGGTGTTAATATAAAGGTCTGTTGTTACCTGCTGGTGTCGAGACCAAATGCAATGTTGAAAAGAATCAAATACGTTGTATTATTATTAGAAAGAAACAGAAAAGTTATTACATTAAATCATGTAGTTTCCTGTAATTATAGTCTTAGTTAAAAATGTAAAAAAAATATTTTTGGATTAAAAGTCTGTTGCAAAAATAAATAAATAAAACAATTTAAAATAAACTAGTAAAATGTTATTACTTAAAATAACCAAAATAATGTACTCAATTTCAATTATTGCATACATAAAAATAATTGCCCTTAATTTATGTTCATATGTTTAATTCACTACTAGTAATGATTATTTTATTACTAATTCTTGCTTGTATTTTAAAAAGATTAGATTTGAAACAATTAACTCAATTATTAATACTTACCTTATTCTATCTTTAATTAAACTAATCACTTCAAAAATGCTCTAAAAGTAAAATAGTTTTCTAAGTTATACAGCTAATATACGTATGCTAATATTTAAGACAGTCACATTTCAAGTTAAATAATTCACGGCATTCCTAGCGTGCCAGCTGAGCACGTATATATGACTTCGTCAATGTCACATGTCCAGTTACTATTAATCTTATGTGGGCTCTTATAATTGACTCTGGGTAATTGATGCATGACCCCGAAAGCTAGCAGCTCAGTATCCGCAACCTGAGTGTATACCTTAGAATGGTTTGGGTCTACTAATAAAGATTTGCCGAAGTAAACCAGTACCTAAGGCCCATGGTTCTTAGAGTTTCCGCGATCCAGTAAGACATTACTGCAAAATTTTGTAAAGCAATTGATCGATTTTCTTTTGAGTTTCCACAACCCAAAAAAATAGTGAACCACATAAGACTGCCCTTTGAAAAAACCAAAAATTTTGTGAGACAGGGAGACACTGTCGTTTGAGTTTCCGCAGTCCAAAAATTTTGTGAGACAGATGAAACACTGTCGTTTAAGTTCCCTCAACCCAAAAATTTTGTCAGACAAATGAAAAACTGTAGTTTGAGTTTCCGCAACCCAAATTTTATGTACGGTAAGATAAACTGACATCTAAGGTTCCGTAGCCCATAATATTTTTAGAAGTATATGATAGACTGCCCTTTAGAGTTGCTTGCCTACTTTAATTTTATCTTTTAAGACATTCAAATAAACTTCGCACTTTCGTTCTACTATTACTAATATAATTAGTATACTATTTTATTAATAATATAATTTTATTTGAGCAATCACCTCTAAAGCTCTTTACTTCGATAGTCAATTTGTCTTATATTTGCTTGGTCAGTGACATTATTACTATAAAAATTAGTTTCTTTTACCAATTTTATTATTTTTATCAAGTTTTTTTAAATTAATAATCTTTGTAAAAGGCATACAGACTTCTCTATAAACATTAAATAAAATGTAAATAATTTTATCATTGTACAATATGTTACAAGGAATCTTTGCTAAGCACCTCTTACTAAGATGCACATAAAGTGAAAGATTAATATAATTAGTATCTTTAAGGATCCCGTTATATTCTCAATACACTCTGGCCTCATACTAAAATCAAATATCATCAGATATTTGAAAAATATAAGTCTGAACTGAAAATTATAAATAATCTTTAAATAATATTTTAACATTAACCTCCTCATACCTCATAAAGACTAAATTAAGTATGCAATGACTTCTCTATAAAATACTATTGCTCTAGAATTATATGAAACGTAGTATATAGTAAATAGACATTAAATATCTGTTTTTTTAAGGTGATAATTTCTGACTTTCTTTAATCTAATTGAATCAAGTTCTATAGTATAAGATTGCATAGATTTTGTAAAAAGAGCATTCTTTCTATAATTCTGACAAACACAGGATGGGCCATTAAGTTATGCGAATTTTAAAAAATCATAGAAATAAACTATAAGACTTAGGAAAGATAATCTTTATTTATAATAAAGTAAACACACGGGTTTTTTTTAAATAACATCACTGAGGTGTGTACCATCCAAACGTACACACTCCTTGAATCTGAACCTCAAATTTGAAAAAAACTCGCTGGCATATCCGTCGTGGGCTAGCGGACATTTCCTCGCAAATGTTGGTCTTGAGCTGGGCAATTGTCGGTTTATTGGCATAAACGCGGCTCTTGAGGTACCCCCAGAGAAAAAAATCCAGTGGCGTGAAATTTGGGTTCCGAGAAGGCGACGGAATGTCCCCTCGACGCGATATCAGTTTTTCAGTAAACATTTCGTTACAACTGCTAAGGATTCATTGGAAGTATGAGATGTCGCGTCATCTTGTTGAAACCAGTTCCTGCTGTTGTAGGTTTCAAAATTATGCAGTTGTGGGAAGAAAAAGTTTCGTAACATAATTGTTTAGCGATCAGAATTTATTGTTACGGTTTGGCCTCGCTCATTTTCGAAGAAATAGGGTCCGATGACCAACCAACCTGCCCAAACTGTCACTTTAAGCGAATGTTTTAATTTGGGATTTTCTGAAGCTCAATACCGACAATTTTGCTTATTCACAAATCTACTTAAATGAAAATGAGCTTCATCCGAGTAGAGAATATTGTTCAAACTTCGAAATCGCTGCAACATTTTTAACAAAACGACGGCGAAGATGTGGGGGTAATTTGGCTTCAATTCCTGGACTAATTGAAGTTTATACGGGTGAAATTTAAGATATTTTGCCAAAATACGCCTTAATGATGTTCTTGATATAGTGAGCTCAGTTGATCTCTTTGGGGTTGATAACCGGGGATCGCGCCGTACGGACGTCGCGACTTCATTTACAGTTTCTTCCGTTCTTATAGACCTTGGACGCCTCGCAGGTTTTTGATTCAGTGTCGAACCCGTAGACTCAATCTTTTTGACCCACGATCTGATAACACTTTCACTAGGACATTTATTTAAATCATGTACACTAAACTCAGAGCGAATTAGACGCCGCGCAATAGTGCACGAATCGCCATTTTTGTAATAAGCCTTTACACAGAACGCACAAATAGTTTAGTATTTTTTTTTTACGGTACAGTTAATGTTTGGCAATAACACAACATTTTTTTTTAAAAACTGATGCAGGTATGTTTCAATCTTAAACTGTAATTTACAGAAGGGTTAGTTATGATTTACAGACATTACAAAGAAAATAAATAAAAAAGAGTAATATTTGTAGTCTTAGTTACAGATTGAGCCAATTTTTAAATAAACAATTTTCTTCATGAACTTGAAAACGAACTTAGATTATTATTAAAAGAAAAAAAAATCTGAATATTTTAAAATAATTTAGTTAAATATTTTACATAGTCACTTCCTCACAGTTACTATTACTTAATTATACGTATTTAAAAAATCAAGTATTCTTTTGTTTACGAACTTTTATTTTAAGGAAGTGGCCCCTGCGTAAATTCGCCCGCTTTTATCATTTAATATTATTTATATATGGTATCTATACTATTGTCATATACTTAATGATTCATAATTTGCTGATTATTCGATTACCAATTATAGTAGTAAAAAATCATATTAGAAATCATTGTATTTGTCAGTCACTTCTGTTTATTTAATGATATAATCATGTAGTACAAGCGGGCGAAGCCGCGGGCGGACCGGTATGCTATCTCTATAAACCTATAGAATAATATTTAGTTATTTTATATCTGTCGCAGTAGGCACGGCTTACGCGGGATTTCCCGTGTAAGTCCTTATCCCGTAGAAACTCCAGGATAATAAATAGCCTATGTGTTGTCCCATAGCCCCCTTTATCGATGAGTGGAAGTGCCATAAAAATCGGTTTAGCTGTTTTGGAGATTAGATCGATTAGTAACAAAAATTGTAAACCCAAGACTTAAAAAAACACGTTTATTTAGAAATCAGAAACAGATACTTTAATTTTATTTATAAGAAACAGTCAAACGTCGTCACTGAACGTCGTCACGAATACGAAAAGTAGTAAGTAAAAAGAAACAAATACAATAATAAAATATAAAAATTGTTGATAAGTACAATGAAATCTTCTGTTTGTAACAGAAAAAGATCTGGCGGTTCACGTAGTGTTCGTACGAATTCTGATCTGTTATCTCAGAACAAAATAGCCATGTTACATTTTTTTTAGGATAATTCTATTTTATATTCTGGTTTTAGGTTTATAGAGATAGCATGCCATATTCATTATCATATATTGTATAAATTATTGTTTTTTACTTTAAGAATTAATGAAATAATGTCAGCAAACCATACTATGGCATAGTCTTTTATCAATTAAATATGACAATGGATTTTTTGGATCCTTGGAGCCTATCCAAGGATTAAAAAAATGTTTGCCAACCAAGTCATTGTTTTTATGAATTTTGTTGAGAGTTAAAAGTTTGACTGCAATTCCCCTTAGTAAAAAAAATATCAAAATATGCGATTTTAAATTAACTAAAGTCAGTATTAGTTTATTTAGCGTTCCCATGGACATTTATTTACAAAACAAATAAAAGAAATAATCCGGAAAATGTAAATTTATAGAAGTTTTATAGGAAAAAATATAACTTTCATAAGCTGTACCTTCTGTTGACAGTCCTGAAACTGATACAGAACTCTCGAAGAATTCACTAACTTCTTAATTTTTTCGTCTTTTTAACATCAGATTTACCGAGAAATCTCACAGCAAATAATATAACACGTGTACAATACATGCGTTTTAATTAACATTACACATATTGAGGGTTAAAATTTAAATAAGTGTCTATTATAAAGAGGGCTCTGAATACAATTTCAAATATAAAATTACTTCAGAAAAAGTGTTAAAATAATAATCTATATCGTATATTATAATATTATAAAGCTTTGTAGCTGTGTGTGGTCTGTTTGGTTGAACGCGCTTATCTCAGAAACTAATGCTTCGTTTTAAAAAAATATTTTAGTACTTACACTAGGGTAATCGTTTCTATATGGTCAGAATTACCTCCCGCACTTAGAATTTGTCAAGTGTCACTCACATTCGGTGAAGGTAGTAGCTTATTTATTTTGTTTATTATATATTCGTTATCAACTCGTCGATCGCACCCTAAGCTACGAAGCCTAAATATATATTTAACAAAATACTAATCTGGACAACGTATGGTGTTGAGTATTCACTTCACTCAACAAGCAAAACGAAAATTTGGTGGAAAATAGAGAAAAATACTATATTTTAAGGTTCCCTCTACCTATGCTGCTATGCAGGAAAACGCGCAAAACTTTTTTTTATATTGTTTTATCATATTTATAAATATATAAATGAACTTAAAATTTATAATAGCAAAATATATATAATAAATACTTAAATTAAATATTTTAAAAAAATATTTATTTCTAAGGATTTTCACATTATCATTGGGATCTCTAAAAGATAAAAAATATATTGGCGAAATAATGGACATTTTAGCCATACGTGCCTAGGACTTAAGGAAGCATGGATTAAAATAAAGTGATTATTTCGTCTCAATTTTTTTAATTATTTCAAAAATAGATTCATTTAAAGTTGATTCAATATGGCGGGTCTAGTGGAATATATATCTGATGGCTACAATTATTTATTCGAAGAATTACCTCGTGAGTATTGTTTTTCATATATAATAGGACGGTGGGTTCAAGTCTCGTGTTGGTTGATCTTTTCTTACTATAAAAATTTTGAAACATTTTTTTACTATAAAAAAATAATAGAAATATAATAAAATTGTAAAAAGTAATAAAAATATAATAAAATCACGGTGCAGGGGCACAAGCGTGTGACAGTAAACGCGATAAGTTGTGGAGAGGTTAAATGTTTAATATTTTCGTTTCTTCGCTCTGATTTTGAGGTAAAAGTGCGGCATTGAGTTAAGCCACTCAGCACGCAATGTCTAAAAGCAATATCTTGCAAGCAATATCTTAAACATAGTTAAACGTATAAAAACATGAGTGAAAAACACACAAAATGAATGAATCTAAAAAACACTTATATAATAGATAGAGGCCAGTCGTGGCGCAGCGCCACGAAGTGTCACTGTAAAATTGAATGGTTATGGGTTCGATCCCCACTCGAGGAGATAAAATATTTACTTAAATTTATATTTCCATTTCTTCGCTCTGGTGTCGAGGTTAAGCGCGGCGTTGAATTTTACCACTCAACACGCAGTGCCTCCAGAATTCGGCAGAAAGTGGGGAACGGAGTATCTGTGTCTTAACACTAGTTTCCCTCTGCCTACGCTGCTGTGTGCGGGATGCAGCGTAAAGCTGAAAAAAAACTTATATAATAACTAATTTGAAATTTAAAAGACTTAAGCGTTCCTCGGTGGGAAGCGCTTATACTATATTAGTATTTCAAATACTTGGCCTATATTTCAAAACATGTTTGAACAAAACAATACTTCTAGAAACCTAAGTACTAAATAACCGGATTAAATTAAATTTATATTACAAAATCAGTTACAGAAATGTTATATATTGAGTAGAGATGTTTTATTGACGTTTAATTGATCTAACCTTTAATAAACTGTTTGTAAGTAATATATATATTTTTTCTATTTGTCAAAACAGTAAAGGCCGTCGTGGCGCAAGTGCACATTCGTGCGTCTGTAAACGTGATGTGTTCGATTCCCACTAAGCAATGAAATATTTAATATTTTAATTTCTTCACTCTGCTAACGAGGCGAGGCGCGGCGTTGAGTTCCACAACTCAATACGCAATGCCATCAGAATTTGGCTGAAAAGACGTGTATTAGTTAATACTAACTAGTACTAATAGATTTCCAGTTACCCTCTGCCAAAATATCAATAAAGTATATATCGATAAATTACAATTACAAGTGTTTATAAAAATATGCTACAAAACTTTAAAAAATATATATTTGCATTTTGGCGTCATTTTATTTCATATATATATACAAAGTGACTTAGTAAATCACACTGTATTACTCTAAATACAAACTGTACTTCAGTGTTGTGTTCTGTGGCGGGATGTCCTTTTATGCATTCTTATAATGGACAAAAAAAAATCAGAGAATAATCCTCCGAAAAAAGTAATAAATAAAAATGAAACTTAGCTTTTCATGTCTCTTCGATACACAAAATAAGGGGTGAAATGAGATAAAAGAAAGATAATTAAAAATTGGTACGGAAGCGTCGGAGGGCGAGTCTCACTCTCATTTAACCGGTTTTTTTTTACTTAATATTGTCTTTATTACTTTGTTTTGGCTGTTTAATATGTAAATCAAGCTAAATATATCAAATCAAAATATGTATGCGAAAAGACTATTTATTTTATAAACTTGAATGTGCGAATTTTTCCCATTTGCTCATTCTTGGCTGATACTGAAAAAACACTAAATTCGCTTTTTTTTTACAATTTGCATTATGTATATTACAATAATTATATATTCTAAGTTTAATTAGATTAAACTAAGAATATATAATTTTATTGAAAATTTAAAGATACAGAACCACTATTAAAAAAAATGATCTAAATAAGTGAAATTTGAACGACAAGAAAACAAAATCCGACCAAATCAATTTTATAGATGTGACGTTTTACCTAAATCCTGTAGTTTTTATTTACGATCTGGCAATCTGATCACAATGGAGGCCACAGTCATTAAATTTGATCATGTAAGTTTCGATCATTTCATATCTCTCGGCTAGTAGCAATCTAGATGGAGTACAGTGGTTTTAGTTGGTAATCCGACGACTTCTAATCAGGGTGTGAGTCAAATATAACGTTGAATAGTATCCCACTCGATGAAATATCGGTGAAAGACTTCCAAAAAAAAAAACCAACAACCAAAATAAATTTTGATATATTTGACAGCTAGCCAAATTAAATTTACAGTGTTATTTTTCGTATAGTATACTACTAAAAAATACTCTTTGAATTGAAATATTGTTAAAAAATCAATTTTATTCAGTATAAATTTCGATTTTATAAAGTAAATTGATTAACCACGTAGGTATGTATATATGTACGAAAGGCTTACAATTGACAAAAACAAACATACGGCCTGTATTACGTTGGGTCCATCTACAAACATTTCACTTATAGACTAACATTCGAAGACGTTGTGGCGAAGCGCACAGGTAACAAAAAAAGCGCGACATAGAGTTCTACCACACCTAATGTTTCAGTAAAAAATATTATAAAAAATTAAAAACCCGATTACACAAAATTTATTTAATTATAGTTTAGTGAGGCCAGTTGTGGCGAGGGGCACAAAGTGTGACTGTAAAACCAACCGACTGTAAAACCGACCGGTTGTGGGTTCGATTCCCACTGAAGGAGATGAAATATTTACTTAAATTTATATTTCCATTTCCACATTAACAGACATTGAACATTAAGGGGACGGAGAATTTTATAAGGAAGGACATCATATAAGGGATGGGTTAATTTAGGATAGGAGGAAAGGATATGGGAAGGGGAAACGTCGGCCAGGCCACATTCACACAAAGAGTGGTCCCTGACCCTGATCTTGACACTTCCACCTTGTATAGTGAAGTGCATTTTTTTATTTAATACCCCATTATTATATATTTAATCGATCTGGGAACCTTTAATTGAAAACCGAAATGTATTTAATACGTTACTTAATTCGTAAAAGTCGCAAATCGTATGTCTAAAACTATTGTAAATGCAAAATTATTTCAATGATAAATGCGTATCATGAATTGTGAACTTTGATTTATAATGTGTTAAAGATAATATTTACAAGCAAAATTTTATCTGCATAGATAAAATACTGAACAAAGTAATAATAAGTAAATAAGTAGAAAAAGTTTCTCCCTGACTACCCAACCAACGAACTAAAAAGTTAAAAATAATTTTACATAAAGTAAAGCGTAATTTGATTTTGTTAAACAAAAATAATTAAAGAAAGATTTTATAAATTTGAATTCGATGCCAAGTAAAACAAAAAAAGCTTTGTAATTTGATATTGTTGTAAGCTTGTTTTAGCATTAGCTTGACACCAACTTCAGTACGTTTTACTTTTTGTAAAATTATTTTTTACTTTTTAGTGTTTTGTACTGAACTCCTCTTTTTTTAAATTTGGTTTAAAAGAAATGCAACGATGACGAATTTCACTTCTGACACCAATATTAAGAATGTTTTTCCTTGTAACTATTATAGATAATTAAATTTTTTACATTTAATTTTTAGAGATTGCCATAATAATTTTTAGGGTTAGGAGCTTTTAAAAAATTTCTCACTAAAAGTACTGAGTCATTCAGTCATTATAGATATTTATTTAGTTAGAGCACTTCTACTTGGTATACAAAAAACCGATCAAGTGCACGTTGGACTCTCCCACCGACGTTTCCGTACCAATTTCAGGATTGTAATCCTGAACTCTCGGTCGGTCAACAGGAAGTAAAACTTATAAAACTTGGATTATGATAATTTCACTCATACCTTTCATACCTTAATGCGATCTTGAGATAAATGGTCTTGAGATAAACGGACAGAAAGACAATAAAGTGATCCATAGATAATATATAATATATATTTTTTTCTTTTTATATATGGTACCCTAAAAAATAAAGAGAAATAGAGAATAATAAAGAAGAGATAGTGAAATCAAATTACATTTATCACATGCCGTTGGTTGAAATTAACATTAAGATTTCTAATTACACTGGTCAACATGAAAATTGTCTTTTACGTAAAACTGCACTATATCCTTAGTATTTGACCTCCTTTATCTAAATATAGAACTTAACCTCCTTAATCTAAATATAAAACTTTCGAGGCCAGTCGTGGCGCAGCGGCACGAAGTGTGACTGTAAAACCGACTGGTTGTGGGTTCGATCCCCACTCGAGGAGATGAAATATTTACTTAAATTTATATTTCCATTTTTTCGCTCTGGTGTCGAGGTTAAGCGCGGCGTTGAGTTCTGCCACTTAACACGCAATGCCTCCAGAATTCGGCAGAAAGTGGGGAACGCAGTGTCTTAACACTAGGTTCCCTCTGCCTACCCTGCTGTGTGCGGGATACAGCGTGAAGTAGATTTATTTATTTATTTATTTAGAACTTAAAATTATTAATAATTTACGCCATATTTTATGTAGTACCGGTTAACTTGGTCTATATTATTATGAGATTTAAAATCATTTACTGAGGCAACTCGCGTAAATTTTGTTATTACGTTTTTGTTTATTGTATCTGATAGTGTGTGTTCGATTTAAATTTATTTTGTTAAAACGTGAAGTTTTAAAAGTTTTTTTAACGTTTTCGACAGGTTTGTGGTGCAAAAACTACAATTTTAATAATGTCACGCAACTGTTAAATAGTGCAGACAATTTATGTTACATATGCGGTAAAGTGAATTTAAGTAGTCACAGGTGCCCAATGTGCCTTACTTTATTTAGGATTGGAAAGAGATTGACTAAATTAAGTGAAATACTCGGGAAATATTTAAAAATACTCAAATTCATATAAGAAGTATAAAAAAAATTATAAACATAACTAATTTTATAAATAAATGATTTATATTCTGTAAAATTTTACTCTTAAGTCTTATTTTTTCATACTAGCAATATTTTCTAAATAGGAGCCAACTTTAAAATTTAGTGACCCCAAATTAGTAAAATAATAAAGTATTAATTTTAAAGGCAAACAAAAAAATCATTTTTGTAGACCAGTGTTATTAAATGATTAGAAAGTCGTCATCCACTGCTGGAATAAATTCTTATGGCACGCCACTGACTTTTTCTCTGCCATTGTTTGCCACTTTGCTTATTATTATTTCTAAGTGATTATTAATATCTAACTATAAATTTATTTATATTGACATATCTAAACACTACAAAATTCATATTATATGAATCTGTGAAGTATGTTTAGTAGAGTAGGGAAATTGAAATAGATATTGAGAGGTGTACACAGAATTTGTAAATGTTAAAATACTATGTATTTTTGCAAATATTTTCAATAATTAACATTCAAAATGTATTCATGGATTAATATTCGTATTTACTACTAAAGTATAAAATTCCGTAGTCATCAAAGAAAACAAATCATCGTTCTAATTTACATACAAAGACAATAAGTATTTTAAAATGTAACAATGTTGAAAACGTTAATATATCAATAGTGATAAAATCCATTCCATATTTTAAGGAAAATAAATTTAAAGCCATGGGTATGATATGATATGGACAAGATTAATTTTAATCTATTAGCTGAAGAGTTGCTTTGGTTGACTGTGCTAATGACAGAAATTATTAGTTTGAATTGAAAATTTATTTTTGTAAAAAATAATGTTAGTGCCGAATTAGGGCCTGAGAGGCCGTAACGTAATTTTAAAGCCACATACATAATTTACTGAAATTGTAATCGCTGATACTATATTACTCTCAATGGTGTCGGTGTACTTAAATTCGCAGCTACTGATAAGCACAGGTCTTTTCTCTTTTAAGGAGGATGAGAAGAAGGAGAAGGAGAAAATGTAACAGCTTGTTAACCCGACAAGGCCTCACAGGCATACGTACTTAAAAGTTTTTTTTGAAATGAAAGGTCAAATAGATCGACATGGGGTCACCGGTTCAAGTTTTCGAGTCAAAAATAAACATGTGCATAATATCTGCATAAATTTATTGAATATTTATAACAGAGTTTACAATATTTAAAACATTTTTTACTTTTTTTTAAATTGAAAATGACTTGCCAGGCACAACTTCGTTTAAGTCATTTTTTTTTACTTTCCACAAAAATTTCGATAAGTTATGATTTATTTTAGTATAGTTTACCCAAGAAATCAATATGCCAAAAATGTATATATAATCTGAAAATGGGTATCTCTCATTACAAAGAGACAAGACGGGTCGCGCACTAACGTCAAAACATGACGTAAAAACTTATGAGTATAATAAGAAAACGAACATAGAGCATAATCTCTGCCAGAGATTCTCTGGAACGACGCGTGCTTTTCATTTGTAAGCTAAAATAGACCGAATTGAGGGTCTCATCAAGCGCTGTCGTGGTGCAGTGGCACAACATAAGCGCGACGATTGTAGGTTCAATTTCCACTAGAGAAAATTAATTAATATTACTTTTTTCGCTCGTAACAATTATATATAGAAATATAGAAACTTTAACTTTCACTTTTAACACATTCACTATTGGGCAGGATTAGATTCCACCATTATTCCACTGTAACTATACGTATAATAACAAATGCGGCGTTGAGCTCCGCCACTACTCAATGTCTCGACAATTGGACGGTAATGGGGAATAGTATCTTAATACTACGTATACTCTGCACACTCTTATAACTGTTATGTTTATGTTAGAAACTGAGGACCGTATTGAAAATTATAAATGACTTCTCCACCACACTATAGTAATTAAAATAATAATATTAGTGACTTTTTTTTTCTTTTTTCAGATCCAATAAGTAAAGGCTGGCTCCTTGTTAGCCATCCATTCAAGCTTATATCAATACTTGTCGCCTATAACTATTTCTGTTTGAAACTGGGACCACAGTTAATGAAAGATAGAAAACCATTTGAGCTAAGAAATGTTATGAAAATATATAACATTTTTCAAATATATATTAGCATTTATATATTTTATAAGGTAATAATGAATTGTTATGTAAGTGTTAGGATAATTTTTTACATAAAAGTTTTGATGTATTTGTGACGTATAATCAAAGTATTACATTGGAGATACGATGGCGATGGGTTCGATTCTCACAAAATAAGAACGTTGCGTTAATGAATATACAAAAAAAATCAGTAAAAATACCCGCTTTTCTACAATAAGTACTAAAAGTGCTATAGAATGTACTTGGAGTTATATATTATTTAAGTTCCAGTATTTAGTTACTGGGTGATCATCAGGTCGCTCGTAGATAACATATTAAAGTAGATATTGTCACTTAAGCTAAGTACGTATATCTGCCAATTTTCATCTTGATACATTTATTACAAATGGATCAAAATTCAGTTTTCTACATGTTTATTCTTAGTTAAAAAGTTATTAGTAATGGGTACACCTAATAATAAAAAGCATGTTACAGTTGGAGAACGGATAATGATGGCACATACTTAGCTAATAAAAAATATATGTTTATGCAGATATTTTGTATTTATAATAAAGAAATATATTAATTACAGGCTACTCCATATATCTTTTCACAAGAATTCGGCTATTGCTGTGCAGCCCTAGATGATCCCACATCGGAAAGAGCAGCTATGGTCAGTATGTTATATAATGCTGCTTAGGTTAACTCGCTCTAACAAATGCAAACCAAAATACCTAATGATAATAAAATCGGGGGATACAGTTTGGTCTTGTACTTTCGTATCTATCCTCTACATCCTAAACCAAATTATACCACTGGATAGCTAAAGCATCAAATAATTCATTACAATAAACGAGAACAGTGACGCATCACGCGCGGTGCGGTGGAGGGGGAAAGCGACGCCATTTTAAGTTTATTTTGCTGCGAGATTTGCAATGAGCATATATTTTGTGTAAGCTATCATCAAAATCTATAGATTGTATATATAAAAGATTAGTTATCAATATTATTATTAAAAAATATAACTCGCTACATAAACGTATTCACATACAACACACGGAAGTATCCACGACACAGCCGCACTCAATTTTGGTAATATTATTATTATAGCCCATTTTTATTACGTATGTTTTACATTATTTATTTAGAATACGTATAAAAAAATGGACGTAGCGGGATTCGAATCCGCGCTAGATAGATAATTAAACCGGAAAACCATTAAGAGCGAGTCGAATTCGCCCACTGAGATACCTTACGAAACAACTTCAGGATTGTAAGTCAAGGAGAAGTACAACTTAAAAAAGCTGACAAACTTAAGCCTATTCGTTCATTTTGTATTAAATTAACTACAGATATAAGTATGTAATATTTTATATAATATTTTATAAGCGTGAATTGGGTACTTGCCCACAGAGAGTTCTGTACTATTTTCAGGATTGTGTTTGGGAAATATATATAATAGATTTTGATGTTACAGCGAATAAAGGTAACAAACTTAAGTTTACGAGCGTATACATTTATTTAGTACGAAATGAGCAAATTCTAATTCAAATTCAAATTTACAAACATTGTTTTGAGATCTACTACATTAATAAAGGTCCCCTTATAATTTTATTGTAAGTATAGATATTAATTCTAGTGGGCATCAAAACCACCTGGGTGCTTCCTAAGTAAACCACAATGTGTATCTATCTACTCACTTTCTGTTAATCAACGTCAGAAAATGTAGCAATGATATTATGAGCCACTCGTTACCGTCCGATTAATTGAAGATATGGAAGCCGCCGGATCTGATAACAAAACAATATTTTCTCAGCACGAACCTATTACTTTTGCCGGAAAGCAGCAAAAGCACCAAAGCGTTCAGCTAAAAAAATCTTTAAGAGTTATCTGTAGAGTCTGATTGTAAACGCATTGGTTGTGGGTTCGATAGGCACATGAGGGAATTAATTATTTTATTTGAGACATTTTGTTTGTCTTAAATTCGGAGAGAAAGCATAATAATAACAATAGACTCTCTACGTGACCTGCTATCCGGAAAAGTCGTGAAGCTACCTACTTTAAAACTTTATTTCTGAAATTATAGATGGTGCCACTAGTCCATTTGTTTTATATGGTCAAAATAATTGATTTAATGGACACTATTTTCTTCGTACTCCGGAAGTCAAACAGGCAGATTACATCGTTGCATATGCATCATCACACGTTAATGCCATTATCAGCGTGGCTGGCTATTACATATCTTCCAGGTAATTTAACTTTTTTATACTTTGTATATATATATATATATATATATATATATATATATATATATTTATATATAATTTGAACATAATATAATTTATGCAACACTATATATTTTAACACATTTGTTTTATTAAATTTATATTCATTCCTAATAGGTAATTATTATGAGGAATCTCGAGACATTTAGCTATTACCATACCAAAATTAATTTAATTCTGTCTAGTGATTTTTGTATGATCCGCAAACAAACTAACACACATATAAAAATTCTATTCGTTATAAGCTTCTATTATCGATATATTAATGGACCCAACAATTATTTTATACTAGCGGCCCGCCCACGGCTTCGCCCGCTTAAAATACATGATTATTTAATAAGCAGAATTGATTGACAACTATAATAAAATAAATAAATAAATCAGCTTCACGCTGTATTCCGCATACAGCAGAGTAGGCAGAGGGAACCTAGTGTTAAGACACTCCGTTCCCCACTTTCTGCCGAATTCTCGAGGCATTGCGTGTTGAGTGGCAGAACTCAACGCCGCGCTTAACCTTGACACCAGAGCGAAGAAATGGAAATATAAATTTAAGTAAATATTTCATCTCCTCGAGTGGGGATCGAACCCACAACCAGTCGGTTTTGCAGTCACACATCGTGCCGCTGCGCCACGACTGGCCTCACACCCTATAATAGAATGACAAACAAATATAAAAACAACATACAACAACATATATAATATAAAGACAACTATAATGACTTCTAATAAGATTTTTTGTTACTTTAATCTGTAATATTCTATTATGATTTTTTTACGACATTATCGTAACTTCTGTAAGAATTTTTGATTGTTTCGAACTAAAAAATATGACCAATGTCGATATTTGATATTCATAAAATATACATAAAGCTAATTATTTATTATATATATATATATTTGTAACATTACGTTCTTTTTACCTATGTTATGTTTTTTAAAGCTCTGTTAAATGTGCTGACGTCACTTAATAATTTAATGTACTGCTTCAGAAACAGCCTTAAATGTAAAATTATTGATTTGGTTAAGGATTCATAATATTCTTTGTAAAATAACTGTAATGTTTGTATATTAACTCCTATTTGCATATTATTAGATAAATGAATAATTGGTAAATATGTAGTTATTACACAGTACACGTAGAAAGGATGTTTTTAGGCATTTTTATATAGATTTATTTCAAATGAACGAACGAACCAAAAAATCTATGTATTTACTTGATATTTCTTTGAAGATCAAATCGTTCTTTATCTCTGTGTTGAATTAATTACGATTTAAACTTCACTGTTATGATTTATGAAGGTAATCTCTACTAACAATTCAATTTTGTTTACTTAAAATAAATAAATCAGCTTCACGCTGTATCCCGCACATAGCAGGGTAGGCAGAGGGAACCTAGTGTTAAGACACTCCGTTCCCCACTTTCTGCCGAATTCTGGAGGCATTGCTTATTGAGTGGCAGAACTCAACGCCGCGCTTAACCTCGACACCAGAGCGAAGAAATGGAAATATAAATTAAAGTAAATATTTCATCTCCTCGAGTGGGGATCGAACCCACAACCAGTCGGTTTTGCAGTCACACCTCGTGCCGCTGCGCCACGACTGGCCTCACACCCTATAATAGAATGACAAACAAATATAAAGTTTAAATTAACGTTTCGAACGTCATTCTTTAGCCAGGGTCATACCAGCGCGATTTCTATATAACATTCGCTGGCAAGCTAATGCCTTGAGTTCATTCAAATGACGATAACTTTTTTTTTAATGAACCGATTTTGATGAACCAAACTTTAGAACCTAAATTGAGTTAAAACAAAGCAATTGGTGAAATTTTCAAGTAAATCGGTTCAGTAGTTTCAAAGAAAAATGCGGACAACAATATGTCGACAGACAGACAGACAGACAGACAGACAGACAGACAGACAGACAGACAGACAGACAGACAAGAAATTCAAAAAAAATCTTTTTGCTTTCTATTAGTCTTTTTAAGTGTCCCTCTATCCATTTCAGTCAAAATTACTAAATGTACAGACAAAATATTTTTACTGTCTTATTATATATAGAGATATCTTAAATGTATATATAATTTTCTATTTAGTTATATATACAGATATACAGAGTGTTTTTGTCAGCACTACTTTAAATGAAATTATAGTTTTAACTACTCTATAAAATCCTAATTCAATTATTTTTTTATTCCCAAAAATGAAAATGTGATTTTTTCGAACAAAATAAACAATAAAATTATCATTGTAAAATAAAATGCCATTTGTCAAGAGCGACGCATGCAGACATAAATAAAACTATCAAAGGGAAACCGCCGTATTCGCCTCATTCCGAAATCGAGTCGTAAGTATTGGCGGGAAAGTTCAAAGTTGTTTAACCTTTAGTAGTACTTTTGTAGTAGTATAAGTTTACATTATTGGTATCTATGCGTACACCTACGTCACACGAAATACATATATGGATAAAAATCGTTAAATGAAAAAAAAAATCCTACACCTAAACTGTTGAGGTTTCTTGATTAATTTCTTTAGGTATGGGTTTAAAATATTTTACTCAATATGATGTTCCTGTAAGAGGAGCGCTGACGCTTCCATCCTGTATACACATATATAGAATATAAAATATACTCAACTTTTAACGGCCATTGAGGCCACTTAGGCCAGTAGGAAAATAAGTGTGTGACTGTAAACGCGACTGGCTGTGGGTACGACCACCACTCGAAGAAATTAAAATAACTCTATTTCACAATTCTTTTTTTTCTTACTCTGATATCCTCTCTCTACTACCTGAAGTTGTGTATATATATGTCTTTATTGCGAATTCAGTCAGCTAAACACATTGTTAATCAAAAACAATAGCCACGTAATATATATGATTTTTTCTCTTTTTTACAGGTGGCCAGAGTATTATAATAGGCTATATTAATTCATTCGTTCACGCTATCATGTACTTTTATTATTTTTTAGCTGGTTTCGGTGATAAATATAAACAATCATTATGGTGGAAGAAGTATATTACAATGCTACAATTGGTAAGATTTCACATGTAAATAGGGACAATCATTTTAATTTCTTTTAGCATCTCTCTGCATCCCGTTAAAAGCAGGGTTGGCAGATGGAACCTAGTGTAAAGACACTCCGAAGCCCAATTCCCGCCAATTTTTCAAGAGATTGAGTGTAGAGTGGCGGAACGCAACGCTGCGCTTTATCTATTTACCAGAGAAGGCCGTTGCACTTGCAACAAAAGGCTGTTCCTTGCATCACAATAGCCTCTGTATAATACTTATATCTATAATATACTGATAAATACATTTTTATTGATATTCCATTACAACTATTCCTTTATATAAGTGAAACTCTAACTCAATTCAAATCTTAAAACTATGTCGAAAAATCGAGGGAAATACTAAAAATACATAGGCTTAGAACCTAGAATCTCAAAATATAAGTCTGATTGAAGGTTATTGTTATGTTATTGTAAAACATTTTTTTGATAATATATAAACAAAGCATTTAAATTGATATTTCTGTTTTCTTACAGGTACAATTCGCGATCATTGCTGTACAGTCTACAGTTACTTTATTCTACAAATGTAGTTACCCATATATATTCAGAATATTAATTGTTTGTTACGGCATAACCTTTATCAATTTATTTGGACAATTTTATTATAACGCCTATGTAAAGAAACGAGACAAGAAACCCTTTGTTAATCAAAACGGAAATCATAACACTAAAAATTATAAATCCTTATAGGTATATTTAGTATATTAATACTTACGTAAATATTTATTGTATGCATACTGGCGAGAGAATAAGCGCATTTTCTACCTTCTTCTTTAAAAAGAAGGAAAGAATATAATTAAAATGTAACCTCTAAAATGTATTTAAAACGTAAAGCCAGTCATTAGTGGCATAGGGGCACAAAGTGTGACTCTAAAAGCAACTAGTTTTTGGGTTCGATCCCTACTCGAGTAAATGAAATATTTATTTAAATTTCCATTTCTATTTCTTCGCTCTGTGTCGAGGCAAAGCGGAGCATTAAGTTACGCCACTCAGCACGCAATGCCTCCAAAATTCGGCGGAAAGTGGGGAACGGAGTGGCTTAATACTTCCCTCCGCGTACCCTGCTGTGTGTGGGATACACCGTGCAGCTGATTTTTTAAAATGTAGTAAATAAAAAAAAAACAAATAAAATTGTTTAAAATTTGATATTTAAGCTAACTTATATATATTATTATATCTTACAGTAAATTAACTTATATATATTATATCTTATATGAATTTTGATTATACAAAAATAGTCGGTACAATGGAAATTACTTATATCGTACCGTTAGCGACATGTAGTATTTATTTGTTTGCATTAAAGATGAAGATATATAGATACAATTATAATTATATGATATATAGATACAATTATAATTATAGATATTTATAATATAATTTATTAAACCTACATAAAAGTTCAAATTAATTAATTAATTTAAAATATGCGTTTATTAAAGACTCTACAAATTAATTATTATAAACGAGCTTAGAGTTTCACAAATTTTATATTATTAGTTAATAAATTATAAAACAATTAATAAAAAATGGTTTTAATGAAATGCCCAAATACAGCTATTGTGAACTTTAACCTCAGTTAAAAAAGGAATTAGTATTATTCAGTTCATTTTATAAAATAGCTTATATTTTAATAATTAAGTATATTTCTTAGAAACACTGTAAACAATAATAAAAACAACCATGGTCTTTTTACATTTGCTACACGTAATTATCGTTGTATTATCGTAATATTTTCGATATTCTTTCATACATAAACTATAGTTAATTTATATCTTGATTTCTTATATTTTCATTTCTTCGCTCTGGTGTCGAGGCAAAGTGCGGCGTTGAGTTCCGCCACTCAACACACAATGCCTCCAGAACTCGGCGGAAAGTTGGGAACGGGGTGTCTTAACACTAGGTTCCGACTGCCCTGCTGTGTGCGGGATACAGCGTGAAGCTCATTTGATTTTAAGTAATATTAATTTACAGATCTCATCTTTTGCGTAGTTGCGATTTCACATATCTAAGTATGTGAAATCTCCATATTGCTGTCACTGCCATAATAAATTCTTTAATTGAAAAATGAAATTATTTAATTTCCTTAAAATAAGCTTATACTCGCCATAGTGTTAAAGCATTTCTGAAATCAATTTACATTAATATATAACAACGTACAATTTTTATACTAACCGTACGCCAATATAAATAAATTATAAATAAGAAAAACTAAATTACATATAAACGTGCAAAAGTTACATAGAAGATAAACATGCGTCTCTGGAGAGCAACGCGTTATCACAACGGCTAAACTGTAGTACGTACCGAATAGCAATAGCCGTCCATAGAACGTGTTGACCGACGTGTGACACCCGAGATGGCTTCACACGCTTCGATTAAAAAATGCAACTACATACGTATATATATATATTGAGGCGCACATTATGTTTCTAAATTTCATATCTTTTAAATATATTGTGTTGAGTCCTTACTTATATAATTAGAGCCTACCAAAGAAAATGACTTGGTGAGATCTATGTATTACCTTATTTCTATACATGTACGTATATATCTTCCTCGTTTATCCTCCAGTAGCGTTATTTCTTCATCATATTTTATTCACACACACAGTCACATTTTTTAACAGCACAGTACGTCATAAACTAAAATATCATCCACACCACCTGTGTACGTGGCAATCCACCACTGTGCGGTTTCGTAGGAACTTCCTTCCACGCGCCACGGAACTGTGGAGTGGCCTACCCGCGGCAGTGTTTCCAGGTCGATATGACAGGGGTACCTTCAAAAAGTGCGTCTATCTCCACCTTAATGGCCGGCAACGCACCTGTAGCACCTCTGGTGTTGCAGGGGGTCGTGGGGAGCGGTAATCACTTACCATCAGGTGACCCGAACGCTCGTTTGCCTTATCCTTTTGTCCTTTTCCATAAAAAAAAATCTGGATACTTGAAAAAGTAACATACTTGATTATTGCACATGGTGTTATTAAATGGATTAACTACCTTAAAAATGGTATCTTGATCCACTTGTGCCGAAATTTTGATATTATTTCCACAAAAATATAAATCAGGCCCCTTTATAGCTAACACCCAACCACCACGTTGTACTCTGTTGACTAAAGGAGAAGGTTCATTAAAGCTTTCAACATAAATACGATGATATAAAATCTTTTGTTATCGGATTTGATTTCTTAGAATTCTTTCTAATTTTACTTCGATTACCTTACCAGATCTATTTGTGTCACAAACAATGGAGGCCTAAAGTAAAATTTAAATCGGTCTCAGTAAATTGATTATATAGATTACGTTCATGAGGGTTAAAATTGTCCTCATCGATCTTAAATACAGTATTTAAACGACTGGAGGTCAGTATTTCAAAGGTCAAGGTTAAAAAAGAGGTTACAAAATTGCAAAATAAAAAATACTCTGCTGGCATTTTTACATGTATCTAGTTTTACAATTCGCTTTTTATAATAGAACTACAAAAAGTTCCCGAATCTGAGCAAAATATGAAAAAATATAGTCATTTTTCGTATGAACAATTTAAATTGTAATTTTTTTACATTTTATATATTACTACGCTTTGCTGGCGGTTTTCTCTGAGATCTGGTCTTTTTTCAGATTCAATGTTATAGATCTACTTATGTTCTACTGAAAAATAAACAATTTTCGCTTCTGAGCATGATATTAACTATTTTAATGTATTTTTTTCGTCTAAACAATTAAAATTGAAATTTCTCAACAAATCGAATTTATATCTATGCTCTGCTGGCATTTTTACACGAGTTCTAATAGGTCGATAACCCAGTGCTTAAATCTGCAGGTATGTTTTTTTTAATAAAACTTATTTTTAAGAATGATACATGGTAATAGAATAGATTACACTAGGATTACCTAGAAGAATCGTGCTGTCATCACCTTTAATTAAATTTATAGTAATGCGTTTTGGTGAAAAATTGCACGTGTTAGAATTTATTTATTTCTATAAGTAAAATGATTATATTTAAATATTTAATAATTTTATACTGTATATAAAAAAAGAAGCAATAAATAAAATAATCTATTAGTGAAATTTGATTAAATTCTTATATCTACTTTTTTATGGACTGGATAAAAAAAACAACCTTAATATCCCAATTTTATAAATCATAAACTAATTTATTATGTTTCAATCAATAATTTAGTAAATACATCATTATTTATTTTATACTTAGTTAAATAATATAGAAAATAAATAAAAGCATAAATAACAATCAGTAAATAATCATTTAAAACAAGAATCAATAAAATCACATCCATCACAAAAAAGCCCTTACAAAGCACTGTAATCCATTTTATAATCTACCGACATATTTCCCCACCATAATAAATTTAGTCAAAACAATTCTAATAATAAATTCTTATTCTAATATTCTTAACAATAATTAAAAATAATTAATAAATGTATAATTTTAAGATACTATCACGGCCATACTGACAGTACTTCGCTCTCCAAGTACATAACTTAATAATATTAAAACATATATAATTATAAATGCTTTACATATATTTATTGCTTTTACATACCAAAACTACCAACATCTTTAAGATTCTTAAACATTAATCGCTACCGTCAGACCCCTCACATTAGGTTGACCGGTCAACGAACATAACTCGCAACTGTTCTATCTTTCACATTAGATGAACATGTTAGCGATCCTCTTTTCATACCATCTCACCTCTCACATTAGGTGGGCAAGTCAACAAAACACTCCTGCTGTCTCCCCACCTTTCACATTAGATGAACAAATATCATAACGAACCACATTAATAAAAAGAAAGTAACACTTAAACAATTATATTAATAATAAATTACAAATGTTATAATGAACAACATTAATAAAAGTAAACATACACTTAAACAATTATATTCATAATAAATTACAAATATTATAATGAACAACATTAATAAAAGTAAACTTACACTTAAACAATTATATTCATCATAAATTAAAGTATAACATATATTACCTAACGAGTTTAAATTCATTCTATGTCATCCACCCATTCTCCATGCCACAATCTTAATTTATCTTTAGCAACAACAATATTTCGTAAATGCCCTCGGCCTTGAAGAGAGTACCTATCGTTTGGTAAGAGATCTATAATTTTATATGGTCCCTTAAATTTGCAACTTAGTTTATCACGACGTCTGTGATCTTGATTTATATAAACTAAATTGCCTACCTCGAAAGACACATTATCTCGCCTTACTCTGTCAAATCGATTTTTAAACCTTTCGGCTTCTACTTGTAAACGCCTGGTAGCTAACTCGCGATCGGCTCTTAAATCAATACTGGACCCTTGAACACTAGCATCGTTTAAACGAGCTTGTATACAAGGTATGTTGGCATTTACACCTATAAGTAAACGAATCGGAGAAAACCCAGTTGATTTTTGGACAGTGGTATTAATAGACTGTTGGATGATCCACAACTCGCTTGGCCAGTCTGACGAACCATTACAGGTAGTATTCAACATATTGATAAGTGTCGCAACGTATCGCTCCACCTGACCATTTCCTCTTGGGGTACCAGTTGATATCATATGATGCACAACTTGTAATTCCGTAAACAGTGATCTAACTTGGAGGGAACTAAAGTTAGTGCCTCTATCTGTTATTACTACTGAGGGAGTACCGAACAACGTAATGGTATCTCGAATAAGTGGTACCAATTCTAGGGCACCGAGGGTTTTAAGTGGTTTTAACACACAAAACTTAGTGAAACCATCTAAGAGTAACAAAATATATTTATAACCATCATTTGTTTGTACGAATGGACCCGTACAATCTAAATGAATCGTGTAAAAGGGAATAGGGACTTTTTCAATTGGATGTAAGTAACCTTGCTTTGGGCCAGAGTGGCCCTTTCGTTCTACACAAATTAAACAGTGTCTTAGATATTTCTTAACAAATGGAATCATTTTCGGAAACCAGAAATGTTCACGAAGCTTATCTAAAACCTTCTCAAATCCTACATGACAATTGTTGTCATGATAAAGTTGCAAAAGACTAAATCTAGATCCTTTTGGTTCATACAGTTTTGGTTCCCCAGATTTACTTTTGTAAAACAATAAATGGTTCTCTAAAAGATAACGGTTTTCATCAAGGTCACCAGCTATAGCTTGACTAATTAAATGTTGAGTTTTTGGATCATTTTGTTGAGCAATTTCTAACCAAGATGGTGATTCATTAATAAAATTAACATTTAAGAATTCAGTAGTTTCTGGAGAGCATAGAGATTTTTTTTAGTTAGAAACATTACTTGAGGTATTTTGATGGGTAATTTTAGCAAGATTAACAGAAACAGAACTCCTAACAGGATTGCGACTAAATAAATCGACGTGCCCAATATATTTCCCTTTTTATATACAATATCGAATTCAAAATCTTGCATAAAGGTCCACCAACGGGCTACACGAGGAGATAAATGTTTTTTTATTAAATGTAGCTTTAATAGCATTGCAATCGGTAAAATTTTTAAATTTGATACCCAAAAGGTATACTCTAAATTGTTTTAATGCGTTATAAATAGCTAAAGTTTCTAGGTCATACGAACAATATCTAGATTCTGTAGGAGATGTTCTTTTACTAAAGTAAGCTACGACTGATATTACATTATCTACTTTTTGCACTAAAACTGCACTAAAACTCCATATCCTATTGAACTAGCGTCAGTGTAAAGTTCTGTAAGTAATTTTGGGTCAAATACAGTTAATAAAGGTTTAGATGACAAATGCTTAATATCATAATCTCTAGCCTCGTTCTGTTCGGGTCCCCAATGAAATTTGAAATTATTTTTAGTTAAATTCGTGATACAGTACGAGTTGCAAAATTTGGAATAAATTTCCTAAAATAACTAGCCAACCCCATAAACTGGCCCACCTGCTTGACATTATTAGGTACTGGAGAATTTACCAAAGCAGATACCTTTGTTTCACTAGGTCTTACACCTTCCTGTGATATGTTTCTTTCGAGATTCAATACTGTCAACAAAAAGTTTACATTTCGCCAAATTAATAGTAAACCCTGCAGAACAAAGAGCATCAACTGTTTTTTCTAAATAGTCTATTCTTTCATCGATTGTGGAAAATGGGATAAGGATATCATCAATACATTGATTGATTGACTGACTAAGGGAAACTTTAAGTGTTGCACAGCCTTTGTGATAGATCTTTGAAACACAGCTGGACAAATACCAAATGGCATTTTAATAAACTCGTAATGACCAGTTGGCGTCACAAAGGCTGTTTATTTTCTAGAGTCTAAAGCTACGGATATTTGATAAAAACCGTTTCTCATATCCAGAGATATAAAATATTTTGCTGAACCAAGCTTATCGATTTGATCTTCGATGAGAGGAAGTGGATATCGATCTTTTTCTATAATTCTATTTAAAGCTCTAAAATCTACACATAACCTATCATTACCGTCCTTTTTTTTACCAAGAGTACGGGACTGGCAAATGCAGATTCACTTTCACAAATTATTTTTTTTGTTCAAAAGTTCTTAAATAATTTTATCCACTTTCTCTCTTTCGACAGGAGCCAACCGATAAGGACGGTAATTAATAATTTCATTACTTTTCAAACGGATAGTTAGTTCACCAGTTTTTACCGTGCCTATCTCATCCAAGACAGAGGGATATTTTTGAAAACCACTACAAATTTTATTTTGTGTAATTAAATCTAAGTGACAAATTTTTGATGTTAAATCAGATAATTCTGTTACCGAATAAATCAAATTCGCCTCTGCTTTGTTTTCGATAGGTTTTCTTACTAAACGACAACAAGTTGAGTCAGTAATAATTTCTATATCCGGGTACTGTACTGAATTTCTACCTATAAGGAGGTCATACTGAAAATCAATATCTCTAACTACATGTATATCGAGTTCTAAATTCACATCTTCAAATTGAACACAAACGGTAATTAGTGCAAATACATGTATATTACTGTTTCCTATTCCTTTTAAACATAAAGATAAAGGAATTAAGCGACACCCCAGTCTCCTAGCTACGGATTCTATACTTAAACTACAATTTGCCCCGATAGCTATCAGGGAATTAAGTAATAAACCATTAATAGAAACTGGTGTGAGGCTTAATTCTGTTTTCCTAAAAAAATAACGTCTTTTGTAGGGATCAAAGTTACAGATCTTTTTGATTCCGCTCTTTGTTTATAAAAACAAATATTTTCGGTATGACCTACTCTTTTACAAAAAGTACATGACTTTACATGAATATCATGTTGCTTTGAAACCTGTGGAGCTTGGTCCGTTTGATTTTTCAAAGTCTTCCAACATTGAGACTGTACATGTCCAGTTTGATTACAAAGAAAACATTTTCTACCCATGTCAAATTTAGACCGCTTCGCTTCACTGGATCCTGATCCACTATTACTACTGTCTAAAGCTCTTTCCCTGTTTTTCATGTAGGTTGACAACAAGGAGATAAGAGCTGCAATAGTGGTAACACCACTATTTAAACAAGCCATTTTGACCTGATCAACAGTACTTATGCCCCACAGATCAGCTCAATCAATTGCTCATCTGTAAAGGTTACTTTAGTGTTGCGTAGTAATCTTATTTTTTCTCTGGCATAATCTCCATAGGATTCTACTGCATCAGATGAGTAGAGGACTGCTCTAGAAAGTCTTTCGGACAGATTTTTTTTTTCAGGGTAGGCGTCAATAATGTCTTGACGCAGATTTTCCCAAGACCTGCCTTCCGAAGGCTCCCATGACTCAAACCAAAGTAAAGCAGAGCCCTTAAGGGCCTTACCGGCTTTAGCTGCTGTTCGAATACTGCTCTAATTCAACTCTCTAGCGAGGGCCTCCACACTGTTGCACCAGCTGGCAGCTCCGCAGTCGTTGTGATCAGGGTCAAACATTGGTAGTGCAATGTCATCGTCCTTTTGATGGGTAGCAGTAACGGCATCGCGAATTGCTCGTAGAAGACCACTTATTGCTTCAGAATCCATCCTGAAACTTGTACAAATAGGTGTTAACCCGGCGGGAGTGTGGTGAAGAAAAGTTACTTATAGCATGTGGCGGGGTGTGACATACCCGAAAATAAATCGGCACTTAAAATAGTTTTTTCAATAACATTAAATGAAATAAGTGGTATATATTATATAAGGTATATATTTACGTGTAAAGAAAATAAAATATACAGTAAATTCAATTTATTTTTATTAATTCACATAATGAGATCTAAGGCACTTGTTTTTGGTAACAAAAATATTAACCTCTATTTAAAAAATGATAAAAAAATAACAAGTCCTATTTAAACAAAAAAAACTCTAAAAACTTAAAAAAATATGAGATCTTACACAAAATAAGAGCATAAAACATTATAAAATAGTTTAGGAACACTTTAGTATTTTCATTCAAAATCAGTACTTTTTTTGCAAGAAAAAATTGCATGATGTAGGCATGTGGCTTTTCCACACCCAGTTCTTGCGTATTTTGTTTTGCGATTTTGCTTGCGTGGGCAATCTGCACATCGAGTATATCGTCCGGGCTAATTTTGGGCTACTGGTACGCATCGGTACTCTTAATATTGAATATTTTTTTGATCTCCTTGTAACTGCAAATACTTATAAACCAAATTCAATTCCAAATTGCGGAGGAATTCTGTACGTTTGTTCCTTTTATTGGCACTTTCTTAAAATATAAAGTTAGCATTGATAGCTGCCATATTTAAAAGTCCCTAAAAGATCGTCAATGGCCAGCGTTTGCTATTGCGAGAGACATCATAAGTTGCGCTTAGTTTGTCGACAACTGTCTGTCTTTTCCAGCTTTTGTCGAGCTATAAAACGTAATAATTTTCGGCTTTTTCTCATCTCCAGTGCTCTCATCAATTTTATCATCATCGTGAAGAGTTGAGAGCTGGCTTCATTTAAAGAATGCTGTAACACTTCGTTAAGCAATGATATAAGTCTTTTTTTACTGCTTACCACTGACATTTTTGTTTATAATCTTAAAAAAAGCAACAATTGGCAAATAAATAAAGAGCATTTCACGTAAAATATGCTGTTCTTTTCGTAGATAAATAAAAATTAAATCAAAAATAAATAAAACCAAAGCAAAAGATAAAAAAAATTGTCACAAAATGTATACACAAAGTATGTGGCGGGGTGTGACGTACCCCACACACGTTTGCACGCATGTATTCCGAGCACTGGCCGGCGCAACACTGCGATCACGCCAATTTCCGCTCTCACCATCCTTTCCCTCCAGCTACACAAAACCGCTAAAACGTAACATCGCGAATTAAAATGATATAGGGTTATGAACTGTCCTAGGGGTATGTCACACCCCACCACACTCCCGCCGGGTTAATAACAATAGTAGCTATTCGTATCCCACTTCTGATGTTAGAATTTATTTATTTCTATAAGTAAAACGATTATATTTAAGTATTTAATAACTTTATACTGTATATAGTAAAAAGAAGCAATAAATAAAATAATCTATTAGTGAAATTTGATTAAATTCTTATATCTACTTTTTTATGGACTGGATAAAAAAAACAACCTTGATATTCCAATTTTATAAATCATAAACTAATTTATTATGTTTCAATCAATAATTTAGTAAATACATCATTATTTATTTTATACTTAGTTAAATAATATAGAAAATAAATAAAAGCACAAATAACAATCGGTAAATAATCATTTAAAACAAGAATCAATAAAATCACTTACATCTATTCATCCGGCAGTCCATCACAGAAAAGCCCTTACAAAGCACTGTAATCCATTTTATAATCTACCGACATATTTCCCCACCATAATAAATTTAGTCATAACAATTCTAATAATAAATTCTTATTCTAATATTCTTAACAATAATTAATAATAAATGTGCTAGAGATACCTTTGTGCCGTACTCGTTGTTACAGTGAATCGTTCACTGTCCAAGCGACGAAACTATGGCATGCCCTACCACGTTCTATAAGGCAGTCTAAGTTCCTAAAAGCATTTAAATATAAAGTAAAAAACTATTATCTTCAATTGTAATGTATCGATGTTATATACTTGCAAGTATTTATTATATATGTATATTTTTTATTATATTTATGTATGGATTTATAAATAGATATGTATTTTTATTATTTATTTATTATTATTATTATTTTTTCATGTGTTTATATTCTATATTTAGTATATATATTTATAATTATATATGTGTATAATTATATATATTTCTGTTTTCGTGTATCGTCATAATAATTTTTCCACCGCACTACGCCCGCTCCTCTTGATCTATTCCTACAATTCGGTTGCCTGGAAGAGACCACTTTTAGTGATAAGGCCGCCTTTTCACATTTTATTTTATAAGCTCTTGTATTGTATTGTTATTTTGGTGTGAAATAAAGAGTTTTATTATTATTATTATTAATAATAAATGTATAATTTTAAGATACTATCACACGCATATGTGTTTTATGTGAATCCCACACCATTGAAAAATCGCACAAGGAATTGGAAAAACAACGATTGCCACTCAGTCTGCTGCAACTCCAGGGTTGCCTGGTTTAAGCAGGTCACTTAATGTTGATAATTTGCACCCATGTGTTTTTTTTTTAGTGAATGATATATCAAACTAGCGGCCCGCCCGCGGCTTCGCCCACTACATGACTATTGATCTAATAAACAGAAATTACTTCTAATATAATTTTTATTACTTTAATCTGTAATATTCTAATATGATTTTTTTACTACATTATCGTAATTTATATAAGGACTTTTGATTTTTTTGAATTAAAAAATACGAACAATTTTGATATTTGATATTTAAAAAATATACATAAAGCTAATTATTTCTTATACGTATACATTTTTGTAACATTACGTTATTTTTACCTATGTAATGTACGTCTCATCATAATTTTAAAACTCTGTTGAATGTGCTGATATCAGGGAATAATTTAATCTACTCTTTCAGAAACAGCCTTAAATGTTAAATTATTGATTTGAAGGATTCATAATATTCTTTGTAAAATAACTGTAATGATTGCATATTAACTCCTGTACAGTTTTTAAATTAGTTACATACTTATATTATTGGCTAAATGTTCAATTGGTAAATATGAATACTTATTTAGAAAACGTATAAAAATAGAGATGCTAACAACATAAATAAGTTGTAACAAGCGTATAAAAATTTCGACGTAGCTTGGCGAAAACGCATAGCTTAGTGGTCAGAGCGCCTGGTCGGTTTCCAGGAGGCGCGGGTTCGAGTCCCGCTGCGTTCAAATTCTTATACGTTTTCTATATAAGTATTTTTCTTTCCTAAGTGTGGAATAACACTTTAAAAATGTTTAAAAATGGTAAATATGAAGTTATTACAGAGTATACGTAGAAAGGCTGGTTTAAGGCATTTTTATAAAGATTTATTTCAAACGAACGAACGAAACAAAGAATCTATGTATTTACTTAATATTTCCTTCAAGATCAAATCGGTCTTTATTTCTGTGTTGAATTATTTATGACTTAAACTTAACTGTTATTATTTATGAAGGTAACTTTGACTAACATTTTAATTTTGTTTACTTTATTGTTTGTGCTCCCAACAAAAGTGCTTTAAAAATATATATTTTTATCAACAGTCATAACTAAGACGTTTCGAATGTCATTCTTTAGCCAAGAATCTTACCAGCCTGATTGCTATATAACATTCGCAGGCAAACTAATGCCTTGAGTTCATAATATCAAATATATAAATGCCGATAACTTTCTTTTTAATGAACCAACAACAATGATCAAAATCATTGATGACAAATTTTAAATGTTAACATTTAAAGTTTGTTTCATTATAATCAAAGTTAACATTTCAAAAAATGTTAACATTTAAAGTTTGTTTCATCAAAATCAGTATAATCCAATCCAATCCAATTGTTTAACTCAACTTAAGTTGAGTTAAACAATTGGAAAAACTTTTAAGTAAATCGGTTCCGTACTTTCAGAAAAAAATGTGACCATACAAATCGACCATACAAATAGACAGACAGACAAGAAATTCAAAAAAAAATTTTTTGCTTTCTTTTATTCTTTTTAAGTATCCCTATATCCATTTCAGTCAAAATTACTAAATGTACAGACAAAATATTATTACTGTTTTATTATATATAGAGATTATAGCTTTTTTTTCCCAACACTATAACACGTGGTTGCCTGGAAAATAACTGCCGCAAGCAGAGGTTGCCATTATTTGAAATATTTTATTCCGGGTCCGGTTGATTATAAGAATAGGTTAAGAAATGCGCGGTCTGCCTTTTGTTTTAAACAAAAATATCATGTTAAGTACACACAGAAAACTATGTAAAGATGAACCATCCTAGTTTTGAAATAAATCTTTTACTGCTAATTAATATTAATTTAAATTATCATTTTAAAATGAATAAACTGAATCATTAAATTAATATTTACAAATATCGGTCTTCAAAAGTATATTAACATCATAGCTCCTTAATACATTGAAGGGTGAAAATTATTGCGGGTATTTAGTTTATTAATTAGGAAATATGTATTATCCTTACAACTTGTTCTTTGTGTTCAAGTAATTCGAGAATCCGTACTTCATTATTAGTTACTGCAATATCCTATTAATTATATAGTTATAGTATGTAGTAGATCTACATTATAAAGTATTATCAAATTTTTGTTTCTGAGGCAGGTCGTGGCGCAGGGGCACAAAGTGTGACTGTAAACCGACTGGTTGTGGGTTCGATCCCCACTCGAGGAGATGAAATATTTACTTAAATTTATATTTCTATTTCTTCACTCTGGTGTCGAGGCGCGGCGTTCTGCCACTCAACACGCAATGCCTCCAGAATTCGGCAGAAAGTGGGGAACGGAGTGTCTTAAAACTAGGTTCCCTCTGCCTACCCTGCTGTATGTGAGAGACAACTTGAAGCTGATTTAATTTGATTTGATTTATCATATATTTAATTTTTATAGTCATCATCATCAGCCAACTTCTCAACAATTAGAAGTTAGACAACAATCTCTTAAATAGTATAATCCTATACTATCAAGTTATTCGGGTAAGTTGATGATTTTAGGTATAATTTGTCATCAACCAATTTCTAATGGTCAAATTGTTTGTTTGTATTTTTCCATATTAATTTATTTACAGAGTGGTTTTGCCAGCACCACTTTAAATGAAACCACAGTTTTAGCTACTCTATAAAAGTCTAATAATATTTTTTTTTCTCAAAAATGAAAAAATGTGTTTTTTTCAAACAAGATAAACAATAAAATTATGGTTGTAAAATTTGTCAAGAACGACGCACGCAGACATAAATCTGTCAAAGGGAAACCGCCGCATACGACTTATTCCGAAATCGAGTATTCGCGGCAAAGTTCAAAGTTGTTTAACCTTTAGTAGTATTTTTGTAGCAGTATGTATTTACGTTATTGGCATCACACGAAATACAGGTATGGATAAACAACGTGAAATGAAAAAAAATCCTACGTCTAAGCTGTTAAGGTATCTTTCTTTAGATATAAGTTTAAAATATTTTACGTTATATGCTGTTCCCGTAAAAGTAACGCTGATGCTTCCACCCTCTACAAAATAAAGAATAATAAATGAACTGAATAACAATACCCATCTCTGATGTTTCATGCCAGCCAAGAAAAAAATATTAAGATACGAGTGCAAAATACACAAAACTGAAAATAAATTTATTAAAAAAACCGGAGAATCATTAAAAAAGCACGGGACGCGCGGACAAGTACGGGTTCGTCCACCGAGAGTTCCGTACAAAAATTGGAGGTCTCGAGCTTTTTCTGAAATCCGAGCTTAGCATAGTCAGAGCCCTCTCTGATACCTCACTTGTACTAACGAATTAATATCAAATTTTGATGATGAAAGGACTTTGGCTAAGCTAAGCCTTAATTGAAATGAACAACTCGAAACCTCCTATTTTTGTACGGAATCCTCAGTGGGGGAGCCCGACTCGCACTTGTCCGGTTTTTTTATACACAAGGTGGAAGACAAAAAAAAGGGCAACAGACACTGCTTGTTGAAAGGCAGAACTCAACGCCGTGCTTGTCTTCTGACCAGAGCAAGGAAACGAAAATATTTACTCATATTTATTTTAATTTTATTTATACTTACATTCATGTTTATTCAGCAGGGGCATAAGCGTGTAACTGTAAACGTGACGGTTGTAAGTTCGATTCCCACGCGGGGAAATAAAATATTTAATTAATATTTTTTTCGTTCTGGTAACGAAGCAATGCGTGGCGTTCGGTTCCACTACTCACCACGCAATGCCTCCAGAATGCGACGGGAAGTGGGGAACGGAAATGTCTTAAAGGGAACAGAGTGTCTTTACATTTGGTTCCCAGGTTTCCTTTACCTACAGCAGGTTTCCTTTACTACGCGCAGCTAAAAAAATTAACGTGAACTAATTCGTCATTGACAGTTAGTACAGGATTGTAAATTTAAATTTTCTATACTTGCCTTAACAATATAAATATACATATTTAAAAAAAAAACAATTAAAATAAATTAAATTCTAATGTATGGCATTTATTTAGTTCCCACTACAGTCGGTTAGCTTAGTGCAATCGTGGAGCCAAGTCAACATGTTCCTTATTTTAAATTGAAAAGTAAAATATGAATAACAATCAGTAATATTTAAAAATAATCTTTATACTTATGTTTATATTTTAATTTTTTATTAAATAAATATAAGAAACTCGTTTCGCAAAATGACGGAAATTTTAAGAAAAGCCGTTTACGGATACAATTTTGTTTTTGATGAATTAACAGGTGAGTTAAGTAGAGAACTTTTAAGTAAAAGTATTTTGTTTTTTTTTTATTTTTGTGGCGGCTTAATTTGAGTGGCGGAACTAACCGCCCCGCTATTTCTCCCCACCACAATGAAGAAAATGAAAATATTAAATATTATCCTAACAACGATTGTCAGAACTCAGCGCTCCGCTTTGCCTCGACATCAGAGCGAAGAAATGAAAATCCAAATTTAACAGAATCTGTATCAGGATTTTATTTATTTAATATATTCATTTTATTAATATATGCCATAGCATGTTGGTTTTTTTATATTGTTGCATCACAGTCCTATACAAATATAGTCAACCCGCGCACGGCTTCGTCCGCTTAAACTACTCATAATCAATAATAATAATAATCAGCTTCAAGCTGTATCCCGCACACAGCAGGGTAGGCAGAGGGAACCTAGTGTTAAGACACTTCCCCACTTTCCGCCGAGTTCTGGAGGCATAGCGTGTTGAGTGGCGGAACTCAGCGCTCCGCTTTGCCTCGACATCAGAGCGAAGAAATGAAAATATAAATGTAAATAAATATTTCACTTCCTCGAGTGAACCCACAACTAGTCGATTTTGCAGTCACACTTTGTGCCTTTGCGCCACAACTGGCCTCAATTAGTTATTAACTAATCTGAATTTCTTTCGTGACAAACTTAAGCCCGATTTCCACCGCGAAAGAGAAATGAGTGGGTAATGTTTAGGCGGAACGGACTCATTTTAAATAAAATAGGTTTATATTTCCACCAACAAATAGTATTGTATTATTGTTATAATATTTATTTATAATTACTTCGCACTCCGCTTCCTAAGAACTAAGCTAAGTTCATTTCAACACTCTCTGCTTGCTCAGCCATTTTCGCTCGATTATTAATTGATGGAATTAGAAGTATGCAGTTTAATCTGGCGAGTTAAATATCCTATTGCTATTATAGCTTAATATAATCTATAGTTCCTGAGATTTTATAAATATATATTCCTTGAAAACTACTAACCACTACTGTCAAAATATACCTTTATATCGATGGGTCCTATGTATATGGGCCAAACTAACAATTTGGCAATTTTCACTTTTTTATGCCAAACGCATCCTATCGATATAATTTATCAGGTCAGCTATTAAAAAATAGAATTTTCTGCATAGAAACAGGACTTTTTGTTAGAATATAACAGCCTATGTAGCACTCATTTAAACGTACAAGGGCCAAATAGTCATTTGAGACTTCTACGCAGGGAATTTCTACACATTTCTTTATTTTGGGGGCCATGTCAGCCAGTTTGATACTTATACGCTAAACAGAACAATGATTGGGCTGTGTTGACTGCAAAAGCTTAGTATTGTTTTTATTACGTTCGTCATTAGATAGATAACAAAAAACGTCTCTTTTTCACGAGTTATGAGATAGAACGGCCAAAGTGATAAATTGGCCATGTACGTGTCTTATTGAGAAAAAATACACTTAAGCCCTATAATATTTTTTAATTTTTGAGTTATTTGGGTGTTACTTTTTATTAATTAGTGGCCCAGATTATATACTATATATATTTTACTGTCCCCTTTGCTATTTAAAGCCAGTAATAAGCTTGTTAATTGCATTTTAATTTTGATTAAAGATTTCGGAGTGACTCTACTAAGACAATCAATATTATACATCACAAAAATAAACTATTAATATGCGTATTTCTAATTATAATCACTAATCAAGTAACATATCTACTGCCTTAAGTTCCAGGAAAAAAACTTACCAAGAAACGTGACAGTGGATGAATGAATAGATTCAAAACTAATAAGACTTAAAAATACAGAGAAAACAAAATTTAGAAAATTGTTAGAGGTCATTTACATTAAAGTATTTGAATAATTTGATGAAGACACGAGTCGTTATACACTTCATAAGTTTTAGATCATTGGTCATTATTCTAAGCAATATGGATTTATTGATAACTGTGTCTTGGTAAAGGAGCATTAGCATGTGTCTGTGAAAGCGACTATTTCTACTAGGGTTCTATTCTCCTCAGAGGACATAAAATATTTTCAGTTCTTCGCTCGAGGAAAATTGTGGTGTTGAGTTCCGCCACTCAACGCACAATGCGCGGAAAGTGGAAAGCAGAGCACTAAGCTTCCTCTGCCTATCCTGCTTCATACGGAATGCAACATAAAACTGAGAAAATATATAATGAAAAATATGTAATAATTATAAAAAATAACTATTACAAAGTGTAATGATTTTATATTTATAAGTATTAATATTCGCAATTTAGACTTGGAGCGTAAGAAGAAAGAGAACCTTTAGAATAACATATTGTATTAGAATTTAAGATAGACATTGTACAAGCTTAACAGTATTTTACTCTGGAAGAAATATAAGTTCTGTAAAAGCCTCGAGGTGTTTGATTTTGTTACAAAAGGATGATGATGAACTAATTTAAACGAAACAATTTATTCATGTATGTTATGTGTATCATATAATAATAGACATGTATAATTTGTTTCTTACCTATAAAAATACAGGCTACTGGATGCAAGAAGATATTTATTAATATCATGAGCTGTGGGCCAACAATAATAAATACTTCAATCAGTAAACCTATAATAGTCTAATCTAGTTCAAAATCAAACGAAATAGCCAGCGATAGAATTAAAAACTAAAGAAAGGTGTGACGATTTCAGATTTTGTATTTTGTGTATTTTGTAACTGTAGTGGCCAAAAGCAAGATTTTATTAATGTAAGCGATAAGCATCTTATCTTAATATAAATAAAAACATTATTTTCTTAAGACAGTACTATATGAAGGCCACCTCGTTTACCACCATTAAGAGAACTTCAAACTGTAGCTTATTGATTCGATGATCTTAAACAAAACGGAGTCGTTACAGCTACTATATTACAATTAGATACATAATTTATGATATCAAAGAGATTCTGTTTAAACTAAAAATGAAAATTGCCGATTTAATCAGACATAAAAACCCAGCAGGACATATGTATTTGTATGTCTGATTTGTTTTGCTATCAGTTGAAAATTATAGAGGGACCTAATACAAAATATTTACGTTTTATAATATAAAAAGATTTGTATTAAAAGTCACATTAAAATCTTAGATCAGCCAGTACGAACAAGAAGACAAATTGTTGAAATGGTTATTGCTGTTATAACCAGGTGCTACCGATAAAATTTTGTAAGAAGAAGGACTTGTGTCATTTATGTCGAAAATTATTATACCATCAGTTATAACAACAGTTAATAAGAAATTTTAATCGCCTCTAATTATATCGTTTCAAATAAAGGCAATAAGTGATTTTATCTCTTTATTTTTTTATAGATTTTATACAGACTTTATTTTTTGTATGTCCACGTCCATCCTTTTTTTTATTAAAGCTATTTTTACTAAATTGAATAGTTACATATTACTAAAATTCAACATTCAATTAAGCTTTTCTTTAAAAAATACAATACATTCATATAGAGGGCCTAATAATAAACATTTTTGGGGCTAATTATTTTTTAAAACAATATGTAAACACGATTTTTTTCTATTACTTAAAAGATCTAACTGAAAACTCAGTTATCATGTTACCAAATCGTATAACGTATAAGTCTCTATGTGACATAGTTACTACAATACCTAACTTGCTATCATTCGTAATAATCAGTTGTTATCTTTGCCTCATTATTAATCAATTTTATAACTAAAATATGAAAAAAATATGATATATTGTTATTTAGCATAATACGCGTAAAACAGCCAATGTGGTACATTGGCCTTTATAAAGCGTTTTTAGAGAACAATAAATATAATAAAAACTAACGTATAAGGGCCATTGTGCAGTAAAAAAATACTAGGATAAATATAAATAAAATACTACTGTATATATATAGAGGATAGTTGTTTTAGCTGATAAGCAAAGTTTCATTTTCTTCGGATGTACCAACATAAAATTATAGCAAATTTAAACTTTGGAAGCCTCTCCTGTAAAGTTGTGATTTCGCGCTTTGGCCCTTATACTTAGGAGCCATCGATATATTTCTTATTATTACTAAAGAAACGATGTTCTTCAATTGTAATCAAATTGTTATTATTAGCATTCTAATTAAGTTACAATGAAAACAAATATTTTAAATTAATACTAAGCAATTGAATTAAATTGCAAGTTTTAAATAATTATAAATAATGTTGTTTCACGTGTTTTTATGTTATATTATGAATATTTAGTTTAGTTCAGTAAAATATATGTTTTATAATTATATTTTACGTAAATCGGTCAGTGAAAAGATCAGTCCATCGGGACGATGCGCGAGACGTTAGAGGACAGTAATTGACTGTGTATGATGGTGCATGCGATGGTTGTCGGTTCAGCTTCCACTCTAGGGAAGTTTCATTTTCTAAATCTGGTAAAACAGAACCATCTGCTCACACCGTCCTTCTGTTATAAGTAAAAAAAGCTTGAAACTGATAAAAGTGTTAATTTTCCCGCTGCGGTCAAACAAAGCACAACGTAAACGTTGACTTTATACAATATATCGAATATTGGATAAATAAAGGATAACGCGACAGGAGTGTCTTAACACTAATTTCTTATTTTCTTATGGTTTCAGATCCTAGAACCAAATCTTGGTTTCTCGTAGCAAAACCGTACGAGGGAGCTGCAATACTTGGTCTTTACCTAATGTTTGTTTTTAAATGGGGACCTATGTTAATGAAAAATCGCCCCCCTTTTAATTTAGACAGAATAATAGTAGCGTACAATGCGTTACAAATTTTTCTATGCGGATATGTTTTTGTACTTGTAAGTAGAGATTTATAAAGTTTGACTGTAAAGTGCCATTCGAGGCCTCGTCATGGCACAGGGGCACAAGTGTGAAGTGTGTGACTGTGAACGTGACTGATTGCGGGTTCGATCCCTATTCGAGGAAATAAAATATTTATTTAATTTTATATCTTCATTTCTTCTCTCTGGTGTCAAGACAAAGCGCGGCGTTGTTGTTGTCAACAAACTCCAGAATTCGGCGGAAATTTTGGTGCCAGAGCGAAGAAATGAAAGTACTAGGAAATAATCATTCATTCCCTGGAGTGAGGATCAAACCTACAACCACAGCTTTACGTCTTTATGCCTCTGCGCTACGAAGGCCTCATTTTAGCCTCGACCACCGCCATACAAGCATACCTTACGTATGGCGAGTGCACCAGGAGACGGTATCAGTGACTACATACTAAGGTAATGGCGCTTATTGTCTTAAAAGATCGTGTCATTGTAAAAGATCGTGTCATTGTTGCGAATCATCATATAACAATTATTTTATGTTTGGTACGCGTCTTTATGTGCATCGTATTTATTATAGACGGATATACTAGGGCCCCCATCATTTTAGCAAAGCTGAAAATGTGAGGATTAACTATATGCATACTTACTAATATGAATGTGGGGCCCTTCAGGGGGTAGCGCCGGCACCCAGACCAATACGATCTCCTCCGGGCTCAATCATCCTCCTAGACAGATATACTTTTAGTTCGCACTATCTCTGAAAGGGCCCACTTTCGAGTTAGTGGTTCGCTGCTATTATTATGCCAAAAACTAACCACCAAATGATGTTTGCCGATTCGGTGGTATTTAAGGCAGCTTCCCATATCCTACCCAAGTCCGAAGTACGAGAGTCCTGAATTGGCAGGCACTCGTTTGTGATAACGATGTAATTGGTGCAATGCTTGCCACCCTGCTGATTTGCAAGGGACCCGAACATAGATCTATCCTGGTGTAGGAGGCTGTCTTGCCACCACCGTCAAGAGCTCGTTGGTCTATGGTGATGCCGGAATGGGAGACCAAAGTGGTCTTGACGGTGGTTATCGGGTGAAATCGGTCCAACTTCGACAACAGGGTTTTTAAAGCACTTTTGACTGTGAGTCTTCCGTTTCCTATCTCATCTTCATCTTTATACGTCTGACAATGTCCATGGCTCCAAAGCCTCAAAGAAGTAATGCCGCTAAAGCAACCTACCCTTACAAATTCAATATGGACTTCTGCAATATCGGGGGAATTCATTCAAACCTAAATGAACAGTCCCCATCATCCCGAGACATTGAAACTGAACTTACTTTTATAATAATATCTATCCCTGACAACACATCCTACCTAAATTATTCATAGGACCATACTTCAGCACGCTTTTAATAGTTAGGTTGATAGTGTGTATTTGTACGTTAAGGATGATGTCTACTGTTAGCGATTCTACAGCTTGATAACGAGAACATTGTGGGCACGTGTTGGTCTTGGTGGTGAGAAATCACAAATACATTTGATCGGATCTAGCACTCAAGCAGAGTTCTTTTTCGAAGTTACTATCTTCTTGACTTCCCGGAAGATTATGTTCAGTCATCATTTATTCTGCACAATAATGCATTGCGTTCTAGCAGCATCTACTGCTATATGTATGATGCATTTTATACTGGCTAGGCTGGTATCTTCCGCGCTGAGGTGGAAGAACGGAGACTATAATTTGTGGCTGAAATCGAGTCCACCACGTAATCTTGTTTGGAGCTTGTCTTCCAATGACACCAAGTTGCGTGTTGAATGCAGAGATCCCCTTCATTGAGCGTCTCAATTCCAGGGCATTCCTTTTGTATTAATACTAATATTGGGATTCTTGAGATCGATATATAGTGAACTCCAGTTTAAGTAGAGAGCTAAGTCAAGTTGGCTTCAAAAACTCGGGGTAATTGACTTCAAAGCATTGACTTATTTTTTATAAAGCACAAGTTCGGCCTTATTTGGATTACGATTTCCACATATGGGCAGGTATCCCTCAGTATGAAATACAATTATTTGACTCCATTCAACGGCGGGCAATTCGAATTGTCGACGATCCCAAACTAACAGACGGCTTAGTAACCTTAAGCACACGGTGATACGATGACTGTCGGTTCTCTACCGTTTTTATAATGGGGAAATGCTCCCCGAAATTATTTGATTTAGTACCACCAGCCTCTTACTACCATCGCGTCTTCCATGCTTCCTTTTCAACTCGACGAAACTCAACGTCGCAATTTGTCTAAGATCAGAGCAGAGAAAATATAATTTAAACTAGAGAACCTGTTGCTGCGTATAATTTGATGCGAGCGACGTGTATGTCACTCCAGAAATACAAAAGTATATTGTCAAATGTTTGGTAGTGTGCTGTGTGCATACTTGTTTTATTATTTTAATGTATCTTTGTTGTGTCATTTTAAAAAATATTTTCTCTATAGCCATGGATATAAAGTATGTAATTTAGCACAGCTATTGTTTAACGATAGTTGTGTTAAATTCTATACTCCTCCGTCCGCACAATTTACGTAAAAAGAGTAGATAATGTTTTTACTTCACATATTAATATAAACGAATTTAATAATTTCCCCTACAACAAGCTCGTTTACAGTCAGACGCGTTCCCACCGCGATTACGATTATATTTATTGTGTGGTTATTTTGTCATAATTTAATAGTTACATACTTGCAGGGCCTTAAAGACGTGTGGTTATGGAAATATAAATTATTTTGTGAGCCCGTCGATTTCTCATACAACGAAGACGCGTTAAATATATGCAATTTGGCATATTTATATTATTTATTGAAAATTTTGGATCTCGCAGATACGGTAAGTTGAAAAAATCAAAATCAATAATTTTTACAAAATCTTCAAACATTTGAGTTAAGGTTGTAATTTTTTATTATTTATAGAATTTCTTAGTATTAAAAAAAAGAATTGTTAGACTGGCGAAAGTATGTGCATTTACGGTTATATTACGTTTATATTTTATATCAACAGATTTCTACGTTCTATTTTCAAAACAATCATTAAACCAAGATCAATCAATGAATTCTTTGATTTACACGATTAGAAACGATTACTTCTGGATTCTATATATTTACTTAATATGCGTACTTTTGTCACAAAATTTTAGATGTATGACTCTCTATTAATATAGAGGTTATATAGTCACTTGGTCAGTTATTTTTATAAATATTAACTTGTATTATATGCTGATTTATGTGTACATACGTAAATCGTTATATGCAATTAACATTTTTTTCTATGCTTACATACAAATGTAGTGGTCTAAGGTCAAGTGAAGTCATTCACCGAGAAATAACAAAGGGATATGTTGTACAAACATCGATATTAAAATATATTTTATTTTAATTTAAATTACTTTATTTCAAATTAAATGTGCATGTATTTATGCTAATTACAATTAGTATTAAATTTTTCACCAATTTTGGGTAGAATTAGTATATATGTGCGTCATTAGACCATTGTTGTCCGTGAGGTCTTCGTGTCGCAGGAACCACTGTTAATGCGTCGGTTGTGGGTTCGATTACCACTCAGGGGTATGAAATATATATTTTTTTCATTTCCTCGCTCTGGTAGGGCGTGGCATTCAGTTCCGCAATTTGACATGCAGTGCCTAGAGAAATTGTGGAACGGAAGTGTCATAATGGGAACGGAGTGTCTTAACACTAGGTACCCAGGCTCCCTCTATTTGTATAAAAAGCTAGAAAAAAAAGAAAACGTGACACAATACGATAGCGTCATGACAAGTGTGTATCAGGACAAACTAAGGATATTTACTATTAAGACAATCCGTTCCCCATTTTCCACCAAATTTTCCCCGAAGTTGAGTGATGAAACTCTACGCCGCGCTTGGTATTCTGAATTAAACATAATGTTGAATTTCGAAAGCCGGCCAATGTGAGTGTTCTAACAATAGGTCTCTTTTGCCTACCCTTCTAACACCGTTTCTGTTCAGCTATGAAGCTGAAAAAAAGTGTTATGAAAGATAAGAGAAACTTTTATTTGTTACTTATATATTTTCCAAAAATCTGCAACTATTGATAGGTGATATAACGCAGAACTTTGTGTAAATAGAACATGTGATCACCGTTGATGACGAAGACATCAATGACGAAGAACTGGCGATAGACACGAAGGTGGCTTATGAAACCTTGAACTGCCTACTAGCAAACATGTCGAGTTTAGGCAGTCAATTCGTATCTAAGATAACTAGTTTAACCATCTGCAAAAAAATTGGCAGCTGTATGTAATTCTGATGACATATTTGTCATATGGCTCTATCGATATATTAATATGGCTGTATCGAGCTGATCTGATGATGAAGCCGGAAGATATGAACTGGAACTTCATGATGTTGATGATTGATGTAGCCTTGTTTGGACTTGTTAGAAAAGTCTTGTAATGAATTTTGACCACAATTAGGTTTCAAGATCTGATAATAAAGCTGGAAGACAGGAACTTGAATATCGTGTCATAGTCGTGTTTGCACTTGTAAAAAGAGCATAATGGACTTTGGACATGATCGAGTTTTAAAGTTATAGCAAACTTATTATTACATATTGACTTGTAAATATTGAGTGCAAATATTGGTTGGTGTCTGTAAAAAATGTAGACTTGACATGGAAATTATAAATAGAATAATATTGATATATCTACCAGTATATACGATATATATTGATGTTTAAGTACGTAAGTACGATCCCATTCAAACCAAGGTGAGAAACGTGCCAAGGGCTGAATATGGTTAATAATACCATGTCGCTAGCCTCACCTCACGAAACCGGGTGAAACCCCGCCTTGCCCAGCCTTCAGATTTTTGAGATCGGTCCTCCCACTGCAGTTGCAACACGACTGTTAGGGGACTCTTCATTAAACAGTCTGTTTAAAGTACCATTTTATCATGAGTTAGCAGCGAGGAGACACGACATTTTGAACGCCTCTTTTTTCCGGCAATTAAGTACATAAAGATAATGCGCCAACAGTGGTATAATGTAGAGTTTTTCTTCATGGATAAGATATCTTTGGTAACCCGGTAACCCTTTCGCCAGCACTTGGTGTAAAAAAGCGTATTTTTTAGTGTACTTGCCATTGATGACGTGTATGTCTGTGAGACTGTATGAGTCGAAAACATATAACTTTTTGACCTGCCATCACTGCGTGTTATGATTTCAAGTATCTGCCTCATTTTCACCCCCCGCAATTACTAATGCCCATAACAGCACCACGAACGCACATTCCACCAACCCGGTCCGTGAGTCACCAATTATGTAAGTAAATTATTCAAAGTTGAATTTGTATTTCCTTTTTTAAATTTGAGGCCAGTCGTGGCGCAGCGGTACGAAGTGTGACTGTAAAACCAACTGGTTGTGGGTGCGATCCCCATTCGAGGAGATGAAATATTTACTTAAATTTATATTTCCATTTCTTCGCTCTGGTGTCGAGGTTAAGCGCGGCGTTGAATTCTGCCGCTCAACACGCAATGCCTCCAGAATTCGGCAGAAAGTGGGGAACGAAGTGTCTTAACACTAGGTTTCCTCTGCCTACCCTGCTGTGTGCGGGATACAGCGTGAAGCTGATTTTATTTTTTTATTATTTATTTTTTAAATTTGTAAACTTAGCAAAGCTACGTGCTTCAGTAAATGATTTTATTGAATTTTTATAAAATATGTAATAAATTCATATATTTTGATTCAGAATGTCTTACAAAAACGGCTCCGCGTCAGCATCGGTTCGAAGAGCTTCTAAATGATGACTAACCATCTGATGAAGATTTGTCACAAGCATCGTCATAGTGAAGACGAAAGCAAAGTAAAGCCGGAATATCTCGTACTCAGATCAAAATTTGAACAGCGAACAGGTGGAGTGACCGAGAATGTACAGGTGACAACAAGTCCTCTTTTTATTTGGAAAGGGACAATTCTGCCAAATGTAGCAAAGATTCTTATCATTGATCTGGTTGGACTAGGGCCCACAATATTATAAAACAGAGAATGTAAGTCAAGCCATCGAGTCTCAGAAAAAAACGACAGACACATTTGAACTTGCTTAGAGTGTTATCAACACTAGAACTATAAGACTTTCAAAAATTTTGAAGATCGATGGCAGGAGTGGAACTGTTGGCGCTTTACGAAAAGGTCAGTGCCGAGAAGACGGGCGACGAAAGAATACAACGACCAGAGGTCTTGTCGCAAAAGCAAGAAATTATTGTGCCTTGAGCACGTAGTGCCTTATTGCAGTACTTATTTAACGGTACAAGAAAAGTAGTTTTTTATGTTAGAAGGATATATATTTTTGCTTATTTTTCGAGAGTTCCTACTAGCATAAGAATAATGAAGACCGATTTAAGACATAAATATTTAATATTGTTATTAGTTTTCAAAAAAAAAATAGGATATGAAAAAAGTCGTTGTGTGCTGTGTTTTTAGTCTCCTAAGCACGATTGTATAATAATAATGATTTACCAAATACTTATGTTTTATTGCCATATATATATGTAAGATTAAAACGAAATTATCTATACGCTACCTAACTAATTAGTTATTGTTTTTATTTTTTATAATTACATGTTTATTTATTTTTTAAATAGGTATAGTTATTTTTTTATTTCAGATATTTTTTGTACTAAGAAAAAAGTTTAATCAAATATCTTTTCTTCACGTTTACCATCACGCTGGCATGGTGATGCTCGTTTGGGGAGGAATTACTTACTTACCTGGTAACTTTTTAATGCTTAATTTACTACTTTTATAAACATATATTTTATTATTCTTTTATCTATATTTTAGTATTTCCTTTTTTCTGTGTATATTCTATTCTACTATGACATGATGTAGTGGTATAGCATCTTATAGTAAAATTGTTTTACTTTCACCGTCCTGATAAGACTCGTGGCTTAACGCACAATATCTATAAAAACGAGAAAATGGAGAACTTAACGCCGCGCTTTGTAATATATAACTGATAAATGTAATCACAGCTCTAGTAAGAAAGACAGGTAAAAAAAAACATAGAATCGATGATACTGGAGAAAGGTCATGCAAAAAGCTATATTTAACGATAACCCCCTTGGAAGGAACTAAAGGAGTTGACAAGAGTGGACGAGGCGAAAGCGGTGTGAAACGATCGCAACGTTTAGCGTCCGGTTCTTCCTGGCTCACCCGCTAGGGATTAAGGCGTGAAGCTTTTTTTTATTTTATCGAAAAAGATAAGGCAAACGAACAACGGGTCTCCTGATGGTAAGTTATCACCACCGCCCGTGACTCCGTCTAACGCCAGAGGAGCTACAGGTGAGTTGCCGGCCTTTAAGGTGGAGATAGACGCGCTTTTTGAACACGCGCTTTTTTTGGTACCTGGCAACACTGCCGCAAGTAGGCCATTCCACATTTGAGTGGCGCGTTGAAGAAAGTTCCTACGAAACCGCACAGTAGTGGAGTGCCTCGTATTCAGATGGTGTGGATGATACTTGAATTTTTGCTAGAATCTTCTAACATGTCATTGATATACAGAAAAAAACAGACAAGAGCTGGCCATTGATGATGCTCTCTATTTTGGACTTTTGAGAGTAGAGAGGTGATAGCAATAGGCCTGTAGTTAGGTGGATCGGAACCATCGCCTTTCTTCGGGATCGGGTGGATAAGAACGTTCTTCCATGAGATTGGGACTACGCCGACTGAGTAAGAGTGCCGAAACAAACGCATTAGCACCGATGTCAGCTCAGGAGCACAAAAACGGAGCACTAAGGGCGAGATGCGATCTGGCCCGCTCGACTTGTAGATGTCCAAAGAGGACAGAGCTAGCCTAACAGCTGTTTTGTCGAAGGTCTTCCAAAGTCGAGTTCCAGGCAAAGAGAGCGCCCAGGAGATCGGCCTTCTTTTCTTTCGCCGTGTGGACCAAGCCGGCCGTGCCGGCTTTGATATAAATAATAATAATTTAAAAAGGTAAGACCAGTCGTGGCGCAGGGGCATTGTAAACGCGACAGGTTGTGGGTTAGATTTCCACTCGACGATAATATTTTCATTTCCTCGCTCTGGGTACGAGGCAATGCGCGTCGTTGATTTCCGCCACTCAAAGCACAATGCTATCTTAACACTAGGCTTTAGTTTGTGAAGTTAAGAAAATAATTAAAAAGACGATCAGTCCTACAAACGAAGATCAGACCCACAGCTATCGCGTTCACAGTCGGACACTGTCCCACTGCGACACGAAAGTCTCAATTATGATTTGTTTATTGAAATTAATACAGTCAATCTGGGAAACTTTGATTCTTCGGGTAACAATGACAGTGGGACCTCGAACTAGTTTCGATAATTTTTCCGTGTCATACAATACTATTGACTAGTTTTATTTGATATCTTTATTTTATTTGGTAAATTTTAATTTTAAAAACGAAAACAAGCTTCAGACGCAGCACAAGGAAAACACAAATATAGATGAAGATAATCTTACTTTATCACCATTAACATCAAACGTTTTGAATGACTTGCCGTCTGAAATTGAAGAATATGATGTTGCATCTACATTACACATACCAGTAAAATTATGTAGTACTAAAGAGCCTGGGTGCTACACAATTCATGACGATTTTAGGAAGGATTATCGAGGGTGGGGGGAATAGATTATTAACACTCAAGTTCTGACAATTTTTTTGTATATATTATACTTTAAACGTATTTTTGAGTATTTTTTATGCTGATTAAAATATATATAGTATAGAAATACCAAAATTCTAGACTGATTCTTAATTTTTTGTAATATGTCACAAAACTGTACAATAATTGTATTATTATATCAATTACATTCATTATTTAATAAAAACATGAACCAATTTCACCTAGATTAATAATTATGACTGCTTTTTTATGTATGGTGATTTGTGTACCAAAGAGACTCATATGATGGGGGTAACTTTTACAGAATACAAAATTCAGATTTCCTTCTATAGGATGGAAGTGTCAGCACCACTCAAAAGTTATTCTGTAAAAGCCTTATATCCCGTAAAAAGAGCGCTGACACTGTATACTGATGTATTTTAAAGGTTTATGTTACATCTATGTGTGAAAAGTATTATGAAAGCACTACAAAACAACTAAAACACTCTTGCAATTTGCTTAATTTTAAGATATAAGTGTAAAATATACTGTATTAACTGTACTTTGCTTAAATATTATTATTTCAGGCGGCCACGGCACCTCGATTGGATTAATAAATTCCTTAGTTCATGTTTTTATGTATTCATATTACTTACTAACGGTCATTTTTCCACGAGTGAAACAATCTTTATCATTTAAAAAAAGTATTACTCAAATACAAATTGTAAGTAGATTAATGTTTTATTATTTTTTTTATTAATCATCTGTTTTAAAATTATAAAAAAATTATTTAATTTTACACAATGGTTTAGTGTTTGTCTGTAAGCGCGACGATTTTGGGTAAAATAAATAAAATAAAAGTACCGCTACTAAAAAGTCATCTAACGAAAATTGAGAGGAATGTGGGGAACAAAGTGTCTTAATACTAGGTTCCTTCTGCTTTTTAATCTACTACAAAACAATTCTAACTTATTTTAATAACGTACAACCAATAAGTATATATGATTTATTTCGTTTCATTTCAGGTTCAATTTATCTTATACGTGGTACATATGGGAGCAATAACATTTATGCCAGATTGCGAATACCCTCGTTGGACCGTAGCTGTGTTTCTACCACAAAATCTATTCATTCTTATACTATTCCTTGATTTTTACTTAAAAAATTATGTTAAGACGCCGATAAATATTCAAATCACTAAGAAAATTGACAAATGTGTTGATAGCAATAGTGACGTGAAAGGTGTTGTACAGCATATTGTTGAACGAAACGATAATACCAAAACTTCGAGAAGGATTAAAAGAAGTTAAAGAAGAAATAAGATGTTTTATTATGTGGATTTTTATTTGAATACCCAAGCTTACGAATTCATTTTGGAATAAAAATAAAAAAATATCTCTATATATAATAAAGGATGAAAAATCGATTCTGAACATGATATAAAAAAATTAGGTCGGTTAATATATCGATTATTCGTTCGTTCGTTCGTTCGTTTGTTCGTTCGTTAGTTCGTCCGTTCTTTTTGTTTTGTATAAAAGCTGCATTCTTCATAAGTGCCGTACCGTATTGTTATATAGCTTACTAGCGGCCCGCCCACGGCTTCGCCCGCTTAAAATACATGATTATTTAATAAGCAGAATTGATTGACAATTATAATAAAATAAATAAATAAATCAGCTTCACGCTGTATTCCGCACACAGCAGAGTAGGCAGAGGGAACCTAGTGTTAAGACACTCCGTTCCCCACTTTCTGCCGAATTCTGAAGGCATTGCGTGTTGAGTGGCAGAACTCAACGCCGCGCTTAACCTTGACACCAGAGCGAAGAAATGGAAATATAAATTTAAGTAAATATTTCATCTCCTCGAGTGGGGATCGAACCCACAACCAGTCGGTTTTGCAGTCACACCTCGTGCCGCTGCGCCACGACTGGCCTCACACCCTATAATAGAATGACAAACAAATATAAAGACAACATACAACAACATATATAATATAAAGACAACTATAATGACTTCTAATATGATTTTTTGTTACTTTAATCTGTAATATTCTATTATGATTTTTTACGACATTATCGTAACATCTGTAAGAATTTTTGATTGTTTCGAACTAAAAAATATGACCAATGTCGATATTTGATATTCATAAAATATACATAAAGCTAATTATTTATTATATATATATATTTTTGTAACATTACGTTCTTTTTACCTATGTTATGTTTTTTAAAGCTCTGTTAAATGTGCTGACGTCACTTAATAATTTAATGTACTGCTTCAGAAACAGCCTTAAATGTAACATTATTAATTTGGTTAAGGGTTCATAATATTCTTTGTAAAATAACTGTAATGTTTGCATATTAACTCCTGTTTGCATATTATTAGATAAATGAATAATTGGTAAATATGTAGTTATTACAGAGTACACGTAGAAAGGATGTTTTTAGGCATTTTTATATAGATTTATTTCAAACGAACGAACGAACCAAAAAATCTATGTATTTGCTTGATATCTCTTTGAAGATCAAATCGTTCTTTATCTCTGTGTTGAATTAATTACGATTTAAACTTCACTGTTATGATTTATGAAGGTAATCTCTACTAACAATTCAATTTTGTTTACTTAAAATAAATAAATCAGCTTCACGCTGTATCCCGCACATAGCAGGGTAGGCAGAGGGAACCTAGTGTTAAGACACTCCGTTCTCCACTTTCTGCCGAATTCTGGAGGCATTGCTTGTTGAGTGGCAGAACTCAACGCCGCGCTTAACCTCGACACCAGAGCGAAGAAATGGAAATATAAATTTAAGTTAATATTTCATCTCCTCGAGTGGGAATCGAACCCACAACCAGTCGGTTTTACAGTCACACTTCTTGCCGCTGCGCCACGACTGGCCTTGTTTACTTTATTGTATAAAATATTGTATAATAGTGCTTCAAAAATATATATTTTTATCAACAGTCATATAATCAAGACGTTTCGAATGTCATTCTTTAGCCAGGAATCTTACCAGCGCTATTACTATATAACATTCGCAGGCAAATGACGATAACTTTTTTTTAATGAACCGATTTTGATGAACCAAACTTTAGTACCTAAGTTGAGTTAAAACAAAGCAATTGGTGAAACTTTTAAGTTAATCGGTTCAGTACTTTCAGAGAAAAATGTGGACAAAAATATGTCGACAGACAGACAGACAGACAGACAGACAGACAGACAGACAGACAGACAGACAAGAAATTCAAAAAAAATCTTTTTGCTTTCTATTATTCTTTTTAAGTGTCCCTCTATCCATTTCAGTCAAAATTACTAAATGTACAGACAAAATATTTTTACTGTCTTATTATATATAGAGAAAAAGAGAAAATATTATATAATAATAGTGCTTCAAAAATATATATTTTTATCAACAATCATATAACCCAGACGTTTCGAACGTCATTCTTTAGCCAGGGTCATACCAGCGCGATTTCTATATAACATTCGCTGGCAAGCTAATGCATTGAGTTCATTCAAATGACGATAACTTTTTTTTTAATGAACCGATTTTGATGAACCAAACTTTAGAACCTAAATTGAGTTAATACAAAGCAATTGGTGAAATTTTCAAGTAAATCGGTTCAGTAGTTTCAGAGAAAAATGCGGACAACAATATGTCGACAGACAGACAGACAGACAGACAGACAGACAGACAAGAAATTCAAAAAAAATCTTTTTGCTTTCTATTAGTCTTTTTAAGTGTCCCTCTATCCATTTCAGTCAAAATTACTAAATGTACAGACAAAATATTTTTACTGTCTTATTATATATAGAGATGAGCTATATAAAAATACGGTGTAAGTCTTAGTTAGCCTTAAATAAGGAAATAACAATAATAAGGAACACCGTGGAATTATATGTTAGTACGTTGTGTGACAAAAATATTCAATTTTATTAGTTCTTAAAAAAGTCCACGATACTATATATCTATATCTTATAAATAGATGACAAGGGATTTTATGATAAAAAATAATTAAAAATTATAAGCTCATATTCATCGATTTTTCTTTAAAAAGTATATTGAAACTTACGAGCGAAAGTTACTTCATCATCAAGGAAATTAAATAAAAATAGGCATGTAATTTAGATGTATACTTTTCGAAATAATATAAAATTAAAATAATTCAACACTAGCATAGGCTCGAGTCCCGAGCCACACGTAGTTTTCATGATTGAATGTATTAATCTATTGACAAATGCACCATAATAAAAGTATTGTAATGTTTATAAAAAATACAATAAATAATCATGTTAACAATTTGGTTACTTAATGTTGTACCCAAAACAAATGAATTGTATGCAAATTTATTAATACTAGGTCGAGATTCCATTGCTTAAATATACAGGGATCTGTTTTTTAATGAAACTTATACTGAAAAATTATACATGATAGTAGAATACTCATAGATTACATGGGGACTAGGGTTGCAAAGAAGAATCCTACCGTAATCATCTTTAATTAAATTTGCTCGTAATTTTGGAGAAAATTGCACTCATATGTTTTTTATGTGAACCCCACATTATTTGAAAGAATATCGCATAAGGAATTAGAAAAACAATGGTTGCCAGCTCTCAGCCTGCCGCAAGCCCTGGGTTGCCTGGGTTAAACAGGTCACTTAATGTTAATAATTTGCTCTCATGTGTTTTTAATGCTCTAGTGTTACAAAAAGTTTTTAAAACTTGCGTGAAAAAATTGCGGCAACCGTTGTTAAAGGAAACGAGAAAAGGACAAAGAAAGGGAGAGAGAGTTTATTGAAATGTAATTTTCCATATTTTATTAAGTAATAAAAAAATATCCGAAATAATTGTCACTCTTTATTATATTACGGAAACGTGATGTAATTAATACCTTATAGTAGATCGATATTTGGAAACATTTATTTAATTAGATAATTTAGCCGTAGTCGTAGTAGGAACCCATAACCAGTTGATTTTACAGCCACACTTTGCGCCTCTGCGCTGCGACTGGCCACAATTATTATATACTAGCGGCCTGCTCGCGGCTTTGCCCGCTTGAATTACATGATTATTCATTTAAGAAATATAAATATTACAAACAGCCTTAATTATTAATTAATTGATTTGGATAAGTACTCACGAATAATGTAAAATAACTTATATTAGCTCCTGTACAGTTTTTAAATTAGTAACATATATTATAACAGATAAATATATAATTGATATACAGAATATACATAGAAAGCACGTTTTTAAGCACTTTTATATAATCTATAAAATAATCAACATTTTCGGGCAAGTTCAAGTCGTACTCATACCCCGAGAGTTTTCGTACCAGTTTCATGAAAGGAGATACACCAAAAGAATAACTAATTAAGTTGTCATTTTGTATCAATTTAAGTACAGATTAAAATTTGTACCTAATGGTTTTTTCTGTGACACAAATACAAATAAGTAGTCAATTTTTGAAAAATAATTTTGGAATTTTCCTTTATACGTGCCGTAAGTTTTAACTTCTTAACAAATTTCGAAATTGTATATCAACGGGAAGTACCTTATAGTTATGATAGAAAATGCGACAAAAAACAAAGCACAAACCCTCATATTTCATCGTCATTTGATTGCGATGATTTAGAAGATAGATTTTCGTGCTCTAAGGGAATATAGGCTTGAACATTGAGCTATCTAACCTTTAACCGATCTTGTACAAAATAGTCTTGACAGACGGACAGACGGTCAAACAACAAAGTTATTTTATAAGAATTTTGAGGTATGTACCCTAAAATACCCTTGGCACATACAGACATGCAACATACAGGTGCAATAGTGCAATGTCGGTACGTGTCGCTTGTAAGTTATGAAATAATACTGCGGGATATTTTTATAAACAGTGTCAGAGCATTTTTTCTTGAGACACAATTTTTTAGAGGTTGCTACCAAAAGTGTTTTTTTTATACGTTTCTTAAAAAAATATTAATAACATAAACGAACGAGCGGACTGAAGAACCTATTCAAAATATTTCTTTGAATATTAAATCATTCTTTATCACTGTGTTAAATAATTAAAAATTAAGCTAGACTGTTACGAAGGTAATCTTCACCAACAATTCAATTTAGTTTACTTTGTAGTTAGTACTATGAACAATTGTACTTTAAAAACGTAACGTACGTAAATTTATCAACAATCAAATAAAAAAGACGTTTCTAAAGTCATTGTTTTGCCCAGAATCTTGCCAGCGCGATTCAGAAAACGACGTTTTATGCACAGCGCCATCCATTGGACTTACAATTGAACTGTAACCATTCGAACATTGTTAGAAAAATACTACTATGTTTATGTTAAATTTATTATAAGAATAGATTACACTTACATGACGTAATTAACGTTTAGCAAATAATAACTCAACAATATGTTTTATGCGTTATCAACATTCATTATCATGTGTAGTCAATAGATATCATTGCGTATGTTTCTTTTTTTTTCAAATATAAATATCTTTAAAACTTTAAGTACATTAAGCTTTTTGATAGAGTGTAGCGGTAACCTTTCCAAACTATATTTTTTTATGCACAGCGCCATCTATTTAAGATCCCATCGCAATTAGTGATAGCGTTACTTGTATGAAAGAGAGTATCAAGATTCGTTAGTACCTACTATTTTTGTCAATAGATACTTGTATCGATTTTTTACTATCTCAAATATTAACTTCTTGAAAACTTAAATACTTATATCTTTTGATAGAGTGAAGCGATTACAATGAAATAAACACTAAAAGCTACTTTGATTTATTTGTAATTTTTATGTATAAAAGTTGCTTAAATTTATTGTGTACTTTTTATGTGATACGTGTTTACATAAACAGACAAACAGACAAACAGACAAATAGACAAAAAATCCAAAAATGTTGGAAATGGATTCTGTTAATTATCCTTTAACAGCCTAGCAATTTTTTTTTAAATATTTTCAATGTACAGAAACGACTTTTCAACAGATTTATTATAAGTATAGACTAGCGGCCCGTCCACGGCTTCGCCCGCTTAAAATTCATGATTATTGATTTAATAAGCAGAATTGATTGACAACTATAATGACTTCTAATATGTTTTTTTTTATTACTTTAATCTGTAATATTCTAATATGATTTTTTTACGACATTATCGTAATTTCTGTAAGAATTTTTGATTGTTTCGAACTAAAAAATACGACCAATGTTGATATTTGATATTCATAAAATATACATAAAGCTAATTATTTATTATATATATATATATATATATATATATATATATATATATATATATATATATATATATATATATATATATATATATATGTATATATATATATATATATATATATATATATATATTTTTGTAACATTACGTTCTTTTTACCTATGTGAAGTTTTTTAATGATCTGTTAAATGTGCTAATGTCACTTAATAATTTAACGTACTGCTTCAGACCTTAAATGTTAAAATATTGATTTGGGTAATGATTCATAATATTCTTTGTAAAATAACTGTAATAATTGCATATTAACACAGTACAGTGTTTAAATTAGTTACATATATTATTAGCTAAATGTACAATTGGTAAATATGTAGTTATTACAGAGTACACGTAGAAAGGATGTTTTTAGGCATTTTTATATAAATTTATTTCAAACGAACGAACGAACCAAAAAATCTATGTATTTGCTTGATATCTCTTTGAAGATCAACTCGTCCTTTATCTCTGTGTTGAATTAATTACGATTTAAACTTAACTGTTATGATTTATGAACTTTCAGAGAAAAATGTGGACATACATATCAACAGACAGACAGACAAGAAATTAAAAAAAAATATTTTTGCTTTATATTATTCTTTTTAAGTGTTCCTCTACCCATTTCATTCAAAATTACTAAATGTACAGACAAAATATTTTTACTGTCTTATTATATATAGAGACTAGAGAGCGCGCGCGGCTTCGCCCGCTTATTAGGAGTGCGTTCTAAAAAACCACGAAACACGTGTTCAATAAAATATTTTTAACAGTCTGAATTTAATTTTTTATAAAAATCGGTGGCAATTTAAAGATTTTTCCATATAAACTTTCAACCCCTTATCATTCTAAGTGTTCATTAGGAGGTGAATTCTTAAAAACCATGAAATACGTGTTCAATGAAATATTTTTAAGAGTCTGAATTTCAAATTTTATAAAAATCGGTACAGATTAAAATTTTTTTCCATACAAACTTTCAACCCCTATTTCATCTCTTTAGGATTAAAATTTTTCAAATTCCCTTCTTAGTGGATGTCCAGAATATAAAAATAAACATCTGCCCAAATTTCACGTTTCTACCATCAGCGGTTACGGCTCTGCGTGCGTCTTACCTCAGTCAGTCAGCACAAGTCCTTTTATATATATAGATTATGTCATAAAAATAGCTTTATGCATATTAAGGTATCCTCCTGTAGTAAAACTATTTTCAATTAGTATCAACACTATAAAGTCGATACTAATATGGTATTATAGTGTAATCTTGAGAATTTTAAATATTTTCCCGCAAGTATAATGAAAAACATACACTTACTAACTATAACAATCTTGGTAGCTTTTCAAATGGTATAAGAATTAAAAATGGCCTAAAATATATTTTCTTCGCATTGGTTGTAATAATTATTGGTATCTAATAACCCAAAAAAAAAAATACTATAAATATTAAACATGCTCAGTAATATATGTAGGTATGGTCGACGTTGTGGGTTCGATCCCCATTCGGAGGAATGAATTATAATCTTCTATACTTGAGACCCAGAGCAGAAATTTATAATAATTTCTAGAAGAATTGATACACAAATGTATATTAAACTTTATAATATTTAATATAATTTTATGATTTCTAGCCTGACGAAAAATTTACCAAAATCAGGTATTATTGATCTCCTTTACCTTTTATCGTGTTGCTACTAATAGATGGATCCTGTTTATTTTTTATTCAGGCGGGACCCTGATGAGACGCCTTTTCAAAGACTTGGTAGATCAAAATACTTGGTGGTTAAAATGGAGGACCTAAGCCTTGCGGTTAGTTTAAAATGGTTTATAAATTTAATGGCCCTTGGTAGAGTATCCTTAAGCAACTTCAGTAAGGTTCGTATGTCAATAATCATATTTTTTAATTATCTTTATAAATACATATATTTTTTAACCTCACCGTTTTTCTATCATGAAACTAATACGGGGGATGTTTCAAGCTCATCGACCTTGAAACTGAAACCAATACATCGCTGTCTTTAATTATGTACAAAATAATGAGTGGTTATGTTTTGTGATCCAACATTAATTAATAGTTTTAATTACATTGATGTTTGGCGCCCCATCAAACAAAAAAAATACATATCCTGAAAAAAAGTCCTACTTTAAAGGAGACTGAAACTATTCCATACATTTTTGGGCCCAGAATGTAAAGATATGAAAATGGTATGATTTAATAGATTTAGGTACATCATTCCCTCCTTGAAAACTATATAAATTTTGGCAATCTGAGAGCTGAGTTATTAGAGATTTGATAAAAGTGAGGTTAAGTTCGCAGACCAATTTCTTGAATATCAACTTCTATAAAATATGTGATTACTGAGTTGTTTAAGCATTAATGTTTATTATTTATAAATAAAACACATTTTAATGAATATTTTATTCTTCTTCTATTATCTATTATTAAAATGTCGTCTGAGAAGAGTGCAGGTGGAACTAAATTATTTTGGTATCTAGCCCAACTAAGGTATGGTACCTTATATACATAATACTCATAACATGAGTACAGCAGCCTACCATTCGTCTTCCTACAATACAATTGCAGTATTTCATAGCAATAGCTTCCCTTCCTCTACGAAAGCTGTCAACTAAAATGTAACAGAAATATATTTTCCTGCTTATATGTCGGGATTATATCACACCTCTAAGTAACCAGGTGGTGGTGGTTTTCATCGTCTAAAGATCGTCGGACTAGGGTACTGCAGTGTCCATTGGCTATCCCACAATTCACACAGCGATTCATATCCATAGCGTGGCGGTCGTAAGATCCAAAAGATTTCGGAGTCCAGTGAGGAGGCGAGGGTCGTACAAAGTAGGCAGAGTCAAAATCCGAGAAAAACAAAACAGTAGTCATTGAAAATATCAAACAAACGGGAAAACATTCAAAATGTCGATGCGTTATGACACGAACGTAATGACAGAAGCAAATGTTTTTTTTTAATGTTTTTTATTTAATGGCCTGATTTTGCGATGACAAACAGATGCAAAAATGCAAAAAATCATTAGACAAGGTGTGATTGTCAATCACCTGTCACATCTCTGACTTAAAATATGATTGATTTTAATCGATTAAGGATCTAAATCTTATTTTTTTCATTTTTCTCCACTTCCAGAATGTCAATTAATTTATTATTTGCTATTCTAAAAATAAAAAAAAATTGTAATTTTTTAGATCACATCTCAATTCTTTACGTGACGGCCCAAAAGTTTCATTCTCCTTTGAACATGCAAATAATAATATCGATTGAGTACAAAAATGCTCTATTTAGATATAAAGCGTCTAAAACTTTTGTACGATCCATACAAATCAAATTAATTGTATTGGGACAATATCACTTTTGTTATATATAGAATATTGTTTATTATTTTAAGCATAATAATTGCTAGTTCAAATGAATGTAATCGTATTTTAATTCGTATGTATTCATATAACTCCATAAACAGACGTTCTATATAAATATATATCATCAATTTTCTGCTTTATGTATTCAAATTTAAGTAACGATAAACTTACTAATACTACTTTTGTGCCGTGTGATGCCGGCCTAGAATAGAATCATCCTGGTACTGGTGGTGTCGTAAGAGGCGACTAAAGTACGTGTGGTAGAGTCACGTCGCCAGAAATGGCAACACGCATGGGCAGACTCCACCGGATCATTACCATCCCCGGCATTTAATTGGCGTTTAGCAGTGGCTTTATGCCACTGCGTTTCGCATCAGGTAATGCTGGGCTCCGGCGCACAATCCCACACCATTTCAAAGAAAATCGCATTAGAAATTGGAAAAACAACGGTTGCCAGCTCTCAGTCAGCTCTTATATTTTAAAAGAGCAACCATTTACTCTATTGCCGTCTCTTCTCAGCAGAACTGCCTCTCAAGCCGGTGATAGCTTCCTTTAGGACTGACATTACTAATATTTTTATGTAACTTGACAATTCAAAAGTGGTTGTAATGGCCTAATTGAATAAATAATATTTTTAATTTTATTTTTGATTATTATACAAGATTTGACAAAAATCCTAACTAGTCAGAATGTTACCATGACCATATTTTATAAAATTAAGATTACAATAATTATAGTCACATTTCTAAGCGGTTTTTGTACTCGTACATTAAAGTACACATAATGCTATAATATTTTAAGATCATTGACTTATAATAATAAAATAAGTTTAATAAATTAATTTTAACAACCAGAAAATCCGACTTCAAACAACGAACTAAAAAGTAAAAAGTAATTTTACATAATGTAAAACGTACTTTGATTTTATTATACAAAAAAATAAACACATACATTATAAATTGAGGCCACTGAGGGAACTGTAAAACCGACTGGTTGTGGGTTCGATCCCCACTCGAGGAGATGAAATATTTACTTAAATTTATATTTCCATTTCTTCGCTCTGGTGTCGAGGCTAAGCGCGGCGTTGACTTTTGCCACTTAACACGCAATGCCTCCAGAGTTCGGCAGAAAGTGGCAAACGGAGTGTCTTAACACTAGGTACGCTTTTTTTTTTTTTTTGCGGGTAGCCGTGAAAGTGTCAAGACGTGCGTTAGTGCTCTGTTATATTAATTTATATATTTTTTATAAAAACATATGTTTATGTGTTAAAGGAATTTGTGCATAAGTTGATTTTAAACACTCTTTCCAACACCCTATCCCACATTTACCATGGACACTCCAATCGAGCAACTTATTAAGAACATGGAAGAACTGTCTTCAATGTTTAACAGCCGAATGGGCGAATTCGAAAAAACCTTATCGCAACCAGGTACTGCAGCTGTACCTAACCCCACTATAAAGACTTTGGCCTCAGAATTCTATACTTTTAAGACATTTGTATGGAAGTCGTTAGGCTTACTTAAGTCACAAGTGGAACTTGTGACTCTTGGCATGGATCGCTTAGAAACTCAGTCCCGGCGTAAAATTCTGCTTTTCCACGGTGTTAAAGAAGACAAAGATGAGAATGTATATAATAAGACAGTTAAAATATTAATCAACCAAATGAACTTGTCGGATGCCAAGTCGGAAATGATAGAAACTTGCCATAGGCTAGGCACTAAAAAGGACACCACAAGGCCTATTCTCGTCAGATTTAATAACGTGCAGTTTCGTTCCAGAGTTTGGAAGGCTAAAACAACCTTAAAAAGTTCTAAGATAACTGTAACGGAGTTCTTAACAAAGTGTCGCCAAGAAACTTTTAAAGCCGCTCGTAATCATTTTGGGATTAAAAAATGTTGGTCTACGGATGGTGTTATTATAGTGATACTTCCAGATAAGACACGGGTCAAGGTAACATCCGCCTCGGAGCTTAAGTTGTTAGTGGCTAAATATCCCAATAACGGTAAAGAAAAACCAAATAACAATAAATAAAGTGATATACATGTATGTAATATACTTTGTGCATATGCCTGTTTAAACATAGATTAATAATAAATATAATTTTAGTTTTCTTTTTACTGTTTGTTTAAACTTTGGCTTGTTAACATATTTACAAATACTTTTTTTTTTTTACCAACCTTTGTTATTTTATATAAAAAGTATAAATTGTATATAATTTAATTTTTCAATGTACTACTGTCAACATTTTATACACTAGTATTTGCTTGTTACTAAGTTTTAATTAATTTCTATACTAAGTTCTGCTATTATCGTTATTATTATTTTTTGTTACTGTTTTAATTAAGTTGTTCTATTATTATGAAATGTTAATTTTAAAGTCAACTTATGCATATGGAAATTCTTTTTGATATATATATATATATATATATATATATATATATATATATATATATATATATATATATATATATATATATATATATATATATATCAGGCTAACCGTTATTCTCCTTCCTATCTTCATTCACGATTTAACCTTCTCTCTTACCCAACCCGTTCCAGGCGTTCGTGCTTAACACATTCGCTGGACATCCCTATAAGCAAGACAAGTTTTGGGAAAAAATCATTCTCCGTACACGCTGCTGTGCTCTGGAATAACTTGCCTAAAACTATTCAGCAAAGTACATCTATTGACACATTTAAGATAAGAGTGAAACAGCAGCTGTTTAAACAAGTTATTGTCCGCAAATAATCATCTGTTTATTATTTATAACAAGCGATTAATTATAATTTTATTAATTTACCAATTTTACATGTATATATTTATATCTAATATATGTATTATATCTAATATATGTATGTATGTATATGTGTATATATGTAAAGTTATGTATATAAGTATATGTTGCACTAGCACTTTCAGACCTGCAAATTGTTTTTACCTTTTCTCATACCCATAGGTTGACTGGAAGAAATCTCTATTAGAGATAAGTCCACCTTTGCCAACAATGTAACAATTTTTATGGTATTAATGTGAATCACAAATTGCAATAAAGAGTATATATACCCTCTGCCTACCCTGCTGTGTGCGGGATACAGCGTGAAGCTGATATATTTTTTTAAGATATTATAATTTTGACGTCGGTGCCAAGTAAACAAACAAGTTTAGTAATTCGATATTGTAGTAAGGCTGTTGTAGCAAAGCTATTCCATTTTCTTAATAAAAAAAATATCCGCAATAATTGTCACCCTTCATTATATTAAGGAAACATGATGTTATTAATATCTTATAGTAAATCAATATTTGTAAACAACAAAATATAAACTACACTCAAGATTCATACACAAATACAAACTACTCAGATATAACTAATTATAATCTTAAGAATAATAAAATTGTATTTTAATAAAAAAAAAGAATCTTTCTTCAGGTCACTATGACGGTTGTGTTCCAATAAACCAGAAAATAAATAATGCGTCTATTTCTCCCGATAGACTTAGAGAGAAAAGTAGTCGTAAAGGAGCCGTCCACAAAACGTAAACCAATATGAGGAATCCCGTGCGGAACAATGGCGTAATATTAATCGGTCTTATAAAGGAGCGCTTCCTGGAGTTTAAAAACCTTATAAACATTATGCAGATAAAGCCGTGAAACGTTAAAAAACCAAAGGGTTCTTAACCAAGATAAAACCTTATAGTGGAAAAAATCTAGTCGTAGATAAAATTTCCTCGAATTTGTACTACGCAAAGAAAGAAAAAATCGTATACTAATGAAAATGACAAAATTAACAAAGTATGAGAAAATGGAAAAATTGTAAAATTAGTTCTTGGGCGTTGTAAAAATATACTAGATAATTACTATAAAGTTTTAGATCGCGTTCAAAATCTAATTACAATAAGTATGGAAAAAACATTTCATCAAGATATACACATGTAACCAAGACAAGGCAGAAATTTATAAAATTTTCTAGTATGTTCTTGCAGTAGAATTTAAATATGTGAACAATCAAGAACAATACTGTTATGAAAGTACGTATAAAATTTTCTGTTCAGATGAAACTCTACCAATGAACGATGAGGGTCAAGGTGAGATATATAATAATTAACATAATGAACATAATAATGTATCTTGGTCTCGTAGTCTCAAACAATGCTTATTAGATGAATCAATCCAAGAAAGTTTAATAGATGTTTTTAAATATATAGATTACACAAGCCGACTATAAATTCATTTGAAAATTAGCCAAGTCAGATCTTACAGATTTAAGGACATTTAAGGTGTTGTACAATATTTTATATTGTTATAAATATATTTTTCAGGACTGACCATTGAACTTGGCACACATTTACATCTCACTTCTTTTATCGCTGAAGTCAACAACTAAGGCATGTATCATATTGGCTCTCATTTTACATTTATGTTTTCGATGGGATCTAATTTATCGCAGCACCGCTGACGTCCTTACTTGCGCAGAAGCGGCATTTAACATCAACATTCCTCTTCAGTATATCTCGCTCATGTAGGCGCGTTATAATTGCCTGATCTTGTATAGCAAATATGAACGATTCCAATGCAGGTAATATGCAATTTCGCGTGACTATTTTTACAATCTTATTAATATAATTTTTATATACATATATATTTACCAAGGATTTTCACAATTATTGCATGCCAATATCATCAAATAATAGCTTATATCACTAGTTTTTAAAGTCATTACCATTATTAAAGCTAGTTTTCTATTGTTTGGCTAATTTGTAATATTTTACTTACAGGTCGGTACTACGATAATAAGTGTATAGTATTTTTATGTTAAAAGTATTAAGTGCCTGACAGTTTTTGCCAACAATAACTATGATCGGAGAACATTTTTGATTGCTTTCTTTTTCAGTTATTTAATTTGTTGCTATTTATTTAAATTTTAATAGGTATAGTTGGGTAAAGCTTTAATTAAATAAAATAACCATTGCTGACTTTTTCTTTAACAAATAAATAATAATTACACATAAAATACTAAAAATGAGTGATAACAATATAAAACAATTAATTAAACAACGAGCTGCGCTTAAGGGAATGCTTACCAGCTTTCATAGTTATTTAAAATCTCTTTCCAATAGTAATGAATTGCAAACTCAAATCGAATTATATACGACGATTTCGATGGTTTTCAAAGTGAGCTTGAGGAGTTATCGGACACGCCAGAGGACGAGGCCAAAGAGCGCGAGGCTTTGAGGCGCAGTACTACTCTTTTGTGTCTGCCGGTCGTGCTTTGATCCAAAGTTGTAGCAAGCTATCACTACCTTCGCATGATACTTCGGTTCCGGTATGCTCGGACAAATATTCACACAAACGTGAGGTTGTTGAACTTCCTAACCACATTTAAATAGTGAGTCAGAAATGGCTTCGCTTTAAGGATACATTTAATTCTTTAATTCATTTTGATAATTGTATCGACAACGTTAATATTTTTCATTACCTTCGGACATCTCTTAAGGGCAATGCAGCTTTAACCATATCAGGTTTAGATTTTTGGCAGATAATTATGATTCAGCATGACAGATGTTATGTAAACGCTATGATAACAAACGTCTATTAGAAAATCACCACTCAAATTCTATTTTTACTATAAAATCCATACAAAAGGAATCCAGTATAAATTTGCGTAATCTAATTGATACAATAAATAAAAACTTAAGAGCGGATTTAGGTCAACCAGTTGAATACTGGGATATGTTAATAATTTATATGATGTTAGAAGACACCATATAATAATGTGGAATAGAAGTTTCATAGGAACAACATTAATGAACCCCCCAAGCTTCAACATTTTATTAAATTTATTTTTAAAAAAGCGGATCTAATGGATCGTTAGATGCATCAAATACAGATAATTGTAAGCTCCAGTCAAACTTAAATAAAACACACTTTGCTAATTCACTAAGTAAGCCAAGGTTATATCCCTTTTGTAAAAAGGATCATATATTATTTAAATGTGAATTATTTAGAATGTTAAAAGTTGAAATAAGAATTGAAAAGACCAAAACAATTAACATGTGTTTGAATTGTTTACGCTTTGGTCATTTTGATAATAATTTCAAATTTTCAGATTGCAAATACTGTACCAAAAAACATAATACTTTATTACATTCTGATGACCCTCATTCATGGAACGTAGCTCTTTCAGCCAATGAATTTCCTTCTTATACTTCTAAATCTTCTACAGTTCTACTTTCCACAGCTTTGGTAAGGGTCCTCATATTAATGGAAAGCCGTACGCTGTTAGAGTCTTGCTTGATAACGGGAGTACCAATAATTTCATAACTCAAGACTCTGCGGTAAGCTAAAACTTAATCCTATTTCAAACGAAGCAAAGGTGTTTGGTATAAACGATCAGCCTCTCAGTAGTTCACAATCATGCTCTCTTATATTGGAGTCTTATGTTAGTGACTATCAGATAGGTATAGATTGTATAACATTACCTAGCATCACAACTCTTCTTCCTACGTGCGGTCTTCAATTTAGCAGGTCCATCATTCCATATTCCATCTACAATAGATATTTTAGTAAGTGCAGAAATATTTTGGAGCTTGATTGGAACAAATTCTTTTAACTTAGAACGAAATAAACCCTCTCTTTTTGAAACAAAACTTGGTTGGCTTGTTTCTGGTTCTATTGCAAGCGACAATTATTATAATAAACATAATAATATATGCATGTTAAGTAGTGATGTAGATTTTGATCTTACTCGTTTTTGGGAGCTTGATTCTATTTCTTCTAAACATAATTTTTCCCCAGAGGAACGTGTATGAGAAGAACATTTTGTAGAAACTACAAAACGCAACCCAGATGGACGATTTATTGTCTCGCTACCTCTTAAAGATCGCCCGCGGTACTAGGAGAATCTTACCGTATAGCCGAACGTAGATTTTTGTCTTTAGAGCGTAGATTGAATCGAGATCGTATTATGAAACAGCATTACGCGGATTTTACGAAGAATATCTCAATCTTGGTCGTACTTCCGAATCTCAATGGAACCGGAATATTACTTATTATTTACTTCATCATAATGTTTTACAAGAATCGAGTAGTACCACAAAATTACGGATCGTCTTTGATGCATCTGTAGCTACATCTTCTGTTAAATCACTTAAGGATATAAATATGTTGTTACTGGTGACATAGAAAAAATGTATCGTCAAAAGGAAGTTTACGCACAGCAATGCTCACTTCCACAAATTTTATGGAGGTTCGATCCCTCCCAGTCTATAAACATATATCAACTTAATACCGTCACTTATGGTACAGCTTCAGCACCTTATCTTTCCACTAGATGTTTATATCAGTTAGGTATAGAGTCTCGAAATGCAGATATAAGACGAGCTATTTGTCATGATTTTTACGTTGATAATTTTTTATCAGGACACAAAACTATTGAAGAAACAATTTGTCTTTGTCATGGAGTCAGAAATACTTTAAAATCGGCTCAGTTACATTTACGTAAATGGTATTCAAACAATGATTAAATTTTATTAGCTACTAGAGGGCGCGCGCGGCTTCGCCCGCTTATTAGGAGTGAATTCTAAAAAAACCACGAAACACGTGTTCAATAAAATATTTTTAACAGTTCGAATTTAAATTTTTATAAAAATCGGCGGCAATTTAAAGATTTTTCCATATAAACTTTCAACCCCTTATTTGAACCCTTAGGGGGTGAATTCTTAAAAACCATGAAACACGTGTTCAATGAAATATTTTTAAGAGTCTGAATTTCAAATGTTATAAAAATCGGTACAGATTTAATTTTTTTTCCATACAAACTTTTAACCCCTATTTCACCCCTTTAGGGTTAAAATTTTTCAAATTCCCTTCTTAGTGGATGTCCAGAATATGAAAATAAACATCTGCCCAAATTTCACGTTTCTACCATCAGCGGTTACGGCTCTGCGTGCGTCTTACCTCAGTCAGTCAGCACAAGTCCTTTTATATATATAGATTACCTGTAAATGTGATATACGATGTAAAACATTTAAAATCTTTTGTACTTTTTTTAAATTATTTTCTTATTTGTATGAAACGTTGGCTTGCCTAATAAGTAAAATATAGATTAGTTAGGTTCATATTAATGTATAAAAATATGACGAATTTTGTAACTACTCATATACATCATAAAGTTTGAAATAGGTTAAAAAAATTAAAAAAAAACACCTTCACACTTGTATTCCGCATAGGCGGTAGTGACGGAACCTAGTGTTAAGACACTCTGTTGCCCACTTTCCACCGATTTCTGGAGGCATTGCGTATTGAGTGGTGGACCTTTGCCTCGACACCGGAGCGAAGAAATTAAAATATAAATGCATATAAATATTTAATTTCTTCGAGTGGGGATCGAAGCCACAATCAGTCGATTTTACCGTCATATTTTGTGGTGACTGGCTTCAACGACGCTCCAAGTAATAGGTACATTGTTATTCAGTTCACTTTATAATCTTTACATAATATATGTCGGAGAAGACGAGCAGTAGGTATTAAAAATAAACGAGTAGAACCTCCGACTGTGTAATGGTCTTTGATTCTACTCATATGTGAACACATAAATACTTTTAATAAGGTAGTTTCAACATAAATACTTTTAGCAAAGTAGTTTCAAATAATAACTAAAAGAATAAATAACGAACGATTTCAAATGTAAACCAATTATGAAGGTTTATAATTGTAATTATAATCTATATCTATACTAATAATAAATCTGTAGAAAAGTCGTTTCTGTACATTGAAAATATTTAAGAAAAAATTAGCCAGGGTGTTAAAGGATAATTAACAGAATCCATTTCCAACATTTTTGGAATTTTTGTCTGTTTGTCTGTTTATGTGAACACGTATCACGTAAAAAGTACACAATAAATTTAAGCAACTTTTATACATAAAAATTACAAATAAATCAAGGTAGGTTTTAGTCTTTATTTCATTGTAATCGCTTCACTCTATCAAAAGATATAAGTATTTAAGTTTTCAAGACGTTAATATTTGAGATAGTAAAAAACGACACAAGTAACGCTATCTATTGACCAATAGTAGGTACTAACGAATCTTGATAACGCAAAAAACGTTCTGTGGAGTTAAACACTAATTACGACGGGAGGAATATTAATCATTTTAATACTAAAGAATATTAATCATTTTAATACTAAAGATATAAGTATTTAAGTTTTCAAGAAGTTTATATTTGAGATATTAAAAAATCGATACAAGAACGCTATCTATTGACCAATAGTAGGTACTAACGAATCTTGATAACGCAAAAAACGTTCTGTGGAGTTAAACACTAATTACGACGTAAGGAATATTAATCATTTTAATACTAAAGATATAAGTATTTAAGTTTCCAAGAAGTTTATATTTGACATATTAAAAAATCGAAACAAGAACGCTATCTATTGACCTAACTGACTAACGAATCTTGATACTCTCTTCCATACGCGTAACGCTATCACTAATTGTGATGGGATCTTAATAGATGGCGCTGTGCATAAAAGAAAATATAGTTTGGAAAGGTTACCGCTACACTTTATCAAAAAATAATCTACTTAAAGTTTTAAAGATACTTATATTTGAAAAAAAAAAGAAATTATTAAGAAATAAATTATTATATTGTTGTTGTTCGAATGGTTACAGTTCAATTGTAAGTCCAAAAGAATGACTTTAGAAACGTCTTATTTATTTGACTGTTGATAAATTTACGTATTTTTAAAGTACAATTGTTCATAGTACTAATTACAAAGTAAACTACATTGAATTGTTGGTGAAGATTACCTTCGTAACAGTCTAGCTTAATTCGTAATTATTTAACACAGTGATAAAGAATGACTTAATATTCAAAGAAATATTTTGAATAGGTTCTTCAGTCCGTTCGTTCGTTTATGTTATTAATATTTTTTTAAGAAACGTATAAAAAAATAACTTTTGGGAGCAAAAACGTGCTTTCTACGTATATTCTGTATATCAATTATATATTTAACTAATAATATATGTTACTAATTTAAAAACTGTACAGGAGCTAGATAAGTTATTTTGCAAATAATATCGTAAGTACTTATCCAAATCAATTAATTATTAGTTAAGGCTGTTTGTAATATCTATATTTCTTAAAAGAGTAATCATGTAATTCAAGCGGACAAAGCCGCGAATAAATAATAAAATTATCGTTGTAAAATAAAATACAATTTGTCAAGAACGACGCACGCACATATTTTTTTTTTATCAAAGGGAAACCGCCGCATACGCCTCATTCCGAAATCGAGCCGTAGGTTTTGGCGGCAAAGTTCAAAGTTCTAAAATCTAAAGGTTTTAGTAGTATTTTTGTAGCAGTATGTGTTTACGTTATTGGTATCAAAGCGTAACTGCCTCACACGAAATATAGGTATGATTAAACATCGTGAAATGAAAAAAAAAAAACTTACGTCTACACTGTTGCTTAAATTCTTTAGGTATGGAATTAAAATATTTTACCTATATGCTATTTCCGTAAAAGGAGCGCTGACGAGCTTCTCTTCTGTTCTTTGTTAAAGGCAAAAGTTGTGGCTGCAACGCGACTGGTGTGGGTCCGATCCCCACTTGGAGGATTGAATTATAATTTAATAATATTTTCATTTCGTTTAATAATATTTTATTTTCGCACATCAGTCACACATTATACGCAATATCTTAATACTTACATTACAACATAATCTCATAATCTTACGCATAATCTTTACCCTGCTAAAGGCGGGATAAAGCGTGGATCTGGTTTTGACTTTGTGTGAACCGATTAAAATAAAGTCCAGTCCAGTTGAGGCCAGTCGTGGCGCAGCGGCACAAAGTGTATCTGTAAAACCGACTGGTTGTGGGTTCGATCCCCACTCGACGAGACGAAATATTTACTTAAATTTATATTTCCATTTCTTCGCTCTGGTGTCGAGCGAACGAGAACACGAAAGAACGAGAACACGCAATGCCTCCAGAATTCGGCAGAAAGTGGGGAACGGAGTGTCTTAATACTAGGGTTCCTCTGCCTAACCTGCTGTGTGAGGGATACAGCGTGAAGCTGATTAAAATAAAACTAATATTAAATTGCCAAAATGCAAACAAAAAAGGATTTAAATCGGTTAAGCCGTTTCTGAGATTATCGTGAACAAATTCACAGACAAACAGACAAACTGACCAAGTTCTATTACAATGTTAATTGTAATATCTTCCATGTACAGATACCGATGAGTTAGGATTTTATTGTAAGTATCGATAAGTTGTGTTTTTATTTCAAAAATTCAAGTGAAGATTCTCATGGGAGGTACGAAAATGCGACCTAAAGTTTTAATAAATTTCTCATTAAAAATCTTCATTGCGTTGCAAACATACATTATAGGCATATCAAAACACGAACATAATTCAGTGTGTTAATTAAATAATTTTGTGGTTTAAGCGGGCGAAGCCGCGAGCGGGTCGCTAGTAAATAATAAAAAGGTCAGTCGTCAGTGAAGGATACTTGTAACGGACAAATATTACTTTTGGATAGTAGGTGTAAGTAATGTTATCTTACTCTTTAAATGATGTGAAGCTGGGAGCAGTGCTTGAAACTTATGACCACAGGTGTAGTCTTCAGGGATCCCTTTACAGCAAAAAACACTCGCCTTCACTGTTCCAGCCCAGTGTAATTAGAAAAAGTTGTTAACCACATTCATAATTACAATAATAATTGATTAATTAAATTATCATTTTTCCGAATAGTCGAGGTGGCGGGGCACAGGTAATGTTCCGAACCACGCCAGAGCCAAGACTATCCGTATAATGCCCGTGCGGCCTTTTACAATCACCAACAAATAAGTTGTAGGGTAGAATGAAAAAGAATCGATGAAGCGCCTAATAGTGGCGTGATGTCGTGTAGATGTATAAAGACGTATATCTAATTTTGACGATATGTCGACAAATACACAACTATTAATGTATTATTCACAGTATTTTATTCACCCTTATTCTCTTATATTATTTATAAATAATTTCAAAGTAATATTTAAAAATATCTTTAAATATTTCTTAATTAAAAACAGTTTTATTAAACTTATAATTATAGCATCATTTTAATATTGTAACTTATTAAAATAGTAGAATTCAATGTAACATTACAATGAAATCATTTTCTACATTACATTCTACATTACAATGAAATCATTTTTAATAAAAACAATTGAAATAACTATATCGACAATATAATTATATACCAAAATAAGGATCACGGCGGCATATATATACAAAGACACAATAATGGTTAATATTACAAGAACTTGAATACAACTTGATAGTATACAACCTTCAATAAGTCACTGTAATATTCAAAAGATTTGCTCCTTATCGTCGAGGAATTGTGTCTCCTATCATCATTATCAGTTTAGTACTGTCATTAGATCCAAATATATGATTAATATAAGAAATTACATACGACCCACGGTACTTGCCTATAAATTTTCTCAATTTCCTTGCGATTTCAAAATCAGATCTTAATTTATTGGGATTAATGGGAAATAACGCTTTTTCAAATAAAAAAAAATATTTCTTAAGATCGATCCACAAATGATAAAGAAATCGACGGACATAAATAAAAAAATGTTATCGAATGTAGAGACCCCTCCTTTATAAAATAATAAGTAATTAATAAAGGAAATTAAGAGATCAGCTACACTATATGCTTCACTATATGAGGCCAGTCGTGGCACAGGGGCACAAAGTGTGACTGTAAAACCGACTGGTTGTGGGTTCGATCCCCACTCGAGGAGATGAAATATTTACTTAAATTTAAATTTCCATTTCTTCGCTCTGGTGTCGAGGCAAAGCGCGGCGTTGAGTTCTACCACTCAACACGCAATGCCTACAGAGCTCGGCAGAAAGTGGAGAACGGAGTGTCTTAACACTAAATTTCCTCTGCCTACCCTGCTGTGTGCGGGATATAGCGTGATAGCTACACTTATATATGGAAAAAGCATTTTAGAAAATGGTTTCTATTTTTTTTAATGAATAATAATATTGTACGTACTTATATGTATATAAAATAACATAAGTTTTATCCTTAAACATATATGATGATGATAGGCTTCTCCACGCCAATAAAGCTGCAGGCAGCAACTAGTTACAAAATAAAACAAGAATTTGGTAAACTATTAAAAAATATATATAAAATAAAAAATTCGATGTAACATTCGAACCGACATGACAAAATTAATTGTATTAGAACAAGTAGGACAGACGCCGTTGCGTGTGCCGGCTGGTCGATATACCGCAGTGCTCAGTTAACCCTCCTAGCGAACGGTACCTGTGAGGTAAGTGTTTATGGGTTTTACCACACGATCTATTTTACCATATTTATGTGAGAGAAATATTGTTTATTTTTACCACAAAATTATAGAATGTGCTCAAATTGATCTGTAGATTTTATTAAGAAATGGACATCAGTTTTGTGTACAAGCTTGGATTTTTTTTTATTATTTTGCAATGTTTTTATTGAAAGTATGAAAAATAATACGAGTATTTCAGACTTCTAAAGAATATTAATGTATGAAAAGTAATATTTTTATAGAGTTCTAAGTATTGTTTACAATAACTGTGTTTAGTTATATAATATTAAATATTTCCAAGTTTTTTTTATAAACAATCATCATATATGATTATGATATTATATTATATCATAACATCGTTAAATTCATTAAGAAATAGAAAAAAATAAACGTTTATTCTTAAACAACCGACCATTTTGTCCAACCTAATAAAGTAACACATAAACCTAAATTAAAAATAGGGTTTTACATACATTTGCATAGTTTATGTTAATTATGAATATATTTATTTGGCCGTATGTCGGTAAACACGGTGGTTGTGGGTTGAACTTCCACTCGGGAAAATGAACTGTTTCCTTTTTCCTCGGTTTGGTAATAAGACGAAGAGTTCTGTCTCTCAACACGCACTCTTTCTAAAATTGGATGACATTAAGAAGAATACTAAAACTAGGAGATCTCCTAATCTTTGCCAGAGGATGTTTTGAGTTCGGATTTCTCTGAAATTCCGACGACTTTATCATAACGTTTTTTTTTGTCAATGTGCTTAAATTGTATTAAATGATTATTATTATCGTAATATGACTATTGCTATACCGTATTGAAGTTAAAAAATATATACTCAATATGGGAGTCGAATCTGTTCCATCATAAAATTTATAATCTTTAAAAGGGATAAATACGGAATAACTCAAATGGCTAACAGATAAATAACTTTATGATGTACCCCGCATATAGCAGGGTAGGAACAGGGAACCTAGTGTTAAAACATTCCGTTCCTCATTTTCTGTCCAATTTTCGAAAGATTGAGTGTCGACCATTAACGCCACGTATTTATTGTCTTGTCAATTAGTATAAAGTAATTGACTGAGCGCGGATATGTATTAACGTAATTCAAATTATATTTATTAACTTATATAATTGTTATTAACTTAAAATCGTCTGTTTATTTTTTCTCTCTGCATTCTTGGCTCTCAATTTTCACCTTGAGTGAAAATATTCCACGTTGAGTGGCGGAACCAAACGCCTCACTTTGAAATATTTTATCGTATTATTTTTATAAGTTAAATCAACAAATTTATTGAGAGTATTAAGATACACCAGTCTATTAAATCGTATTTATTGTTTCCGTCTTTTTGAAACAAGTCCTTTGTGTTTTAGTGTACAGAAATTTTTCAATCAAGTCGATACCCAGTTAGAAAAATACGCTAGATGTGATAAAACAAACTACAGCATTGAGTTCCGCCACTCAATACACAATGTTTAAATATCCGGGGGGAAAACGGAGAATGGTGAGTTTTAAAACTCTCTGGTCTATTTTTTAGATTACGCAGAATTAAATTGTGATAGATCATTATATTCTTTGTCTTCTGAGCACAGAGAACCAGGGAAGTCACAACCACAACGATCACGTTTAAAGTCAGCTGTCAGACACTGCGTCACTACGGCCTCCATAATGAAAGACGATGCGCTTTGATTTACTTATATGTATTTCGATTATCTTAAATATAATTTTCCTTTGAGTTCACCGTGAGTCATGCTTTTAGAAAAGGCATGCCTACATTAGTTTCTATTAACCCAGATGACTAGTGGTAATTATGACATTGACAAACTTAGACGATTTTATCTCTAATCACGATATGCTCTGAAAATAGATACTTTAAAATTTGCTATATTTATACTGTAATTCACATATTGAAGACAGAAAATATCGAGAAAATAATATAGTACTTTTATAATCTAATCTATACTTTTATCCTGTCTTATTTATCATCAATAGTCTAAAGATCTGGATTGATCTTTTTAGGGTACCGTACCTAAGGGATAAAATGTTATAACAAAAATACAAAAAAGCCGCAACAAACGTGATCTTTTTTATAGATAATGGTACGGAACCATTACCCATCGGCTCGCATGTTTTTTTATTTTTTTATTTTAGCTTCACGTTGTATTCCGCATTTCCACTATTGTAATCGTTGCTATAAAGATTACAGAGGGAATCCAGTGTTATGTCACTCCGTTTTCCACCATCCGCCCAATTTTAGAACCAAAGTGATAATTTTTGAAGCTCGATTAAAAATACTCAATGAGCAAGCAATCCTACGTGTACAATTGAAACCAACAATAATTAAGAGTTAGGGTGTAATCGGTTCAAAAAAAATATGAGGTCAATCATTATTGAAATTAATGCAAATAAAACACGGCAGGACAAAACGATGTGTTAAGTTCTACCACTCAATATGCATAGTTCTCTGTACTTGTAATTTTTTTTTGATTACTTTATAACTTTGAGAGCACAATTTTCTTAATTCTATTACATATTTGCAAATTTTTTTTAAATACTAGCGACCCGCTCGCAGCTTCACACACTTCACACACAATTATTTATTTACTTAAATCAATTTCATGTTTTAATGACATAGTTATTTAAAGGTTCAAATTTAATAAAAACAATGTAGCTATTTTGTCGTTATATTAGTTGAGCTCTTTCTGAGATTACCGTGCACAAACGCACAGACAAACAAATTATCATTTAAAAAAACATTATTTTGGGTTCTATAAAATTGTTTTGATTGAGATGCTCACAGTAGCAAATTTTTCTCATATGTCTCCTATATCGGGTGATTATACAATTTTAATATCACTTATAATTTAATTATATATTTAGATATAACTAGTTAATAACAGGTATATATAATTCGAATAAAGAAGTATATCAATCTAATATCTATGCTTTTTAATTAAAAATACATTTTCTTTAGTAAATTATGTCCTGAAAATGTTATCCTGTCTGAAAACAAAAAACATGGCAGAAAATGGGAAACGAACTGTCTTGTATATAAGTTATTTTTGCCTACACTATATACAGGAAAAAAGTATTAAATATCTTATTTCTTTTAATATATAGACAATTTTTACATCACATAATTTTATAAATCCGAATTATTTTGTATTCCGGTCACTTATTCAAAACATGTAAATATATATATTTCGTATATGTACGAAACTAGCTTATTAATATGGGGCTAATTATGTTTAAATTATTCTTATGTGTGACTCAAAGCGTGGCATTCAGTTTCGCCGCCCAAAATCTTCTTCATCAAGAAAATTAAACAAAAAGTTCTCCTTGTTGGGACAACAATAGGTTTTTAGTTATGACGATTTTAACATATTAAAAATATGTTAATGAAATATTTTAACTAGATTAATCGCATATATTTTGCTATGGGAGAGTATTGCGTATGCTTACTCACCATACTGTTTAATCTACAAATTAATTTAGAATTGAATCATTAAATAAAATTAACACAAAATTATTTAAATACAAAACCGAAAACCTACTGAAACAAAGTTGTCAGCTGAAATTGAAATCTATTCTACTGTAGCATGTATCTGGTCCATCTCCTTTATTAATATTCAGTGTCAAGATACACCGTTCTCACCTAGAATTCGAGATATTGCGTGTTAGATGGCGGAACCTAACGCCTGACTCTATGTGCTCCGCAACATCAATGTATCGATAAAATTTGATGAACACTGAATCTGGTAGTTTGTAGGAGGTCAAGGTCAAAATGAAATTGAATTCTACTAAGCACTGCATTGCGCTAAAACTTAAATTTGAAATAATATGGATGATCAAAAGTCAATGTTGTAGACATTTTGTTTTTCTATAAGAGAAGACATATTATAAAATTATTTATAGTAGCAGATATATATATTTAAAAGGACTAATTTCTTTTCAAGTCCGTCATGGCGCAGCGACACAGTATCGGACTGTAAGCGTGAAGGTTGTGAGTTTAATTCCGACTGCATGATGCACTCGAATGCATTATTTTCATTTTCTCGCTATGGTACTAAGACAAAGCGTGGCGTTGAGTTCCACCATTCAGGTCAGAGAGCGGAAGGTGGAGAACAGAGTGTCAATATGATGGAACAGTGAGGCCCCTCTGCGTAATCTATTATATGTGGGATACACTAGATGTTTGCCTACCACAGCGTGAAGCGATAAAAAAAACTTTTTGCATCTCTAGAGGACACTGCTTTAAAACACTTCGTTCTCCACTTCGTCAGAATTAAATATTTTTCGCGTGGGGTGGCGGAACCTTACTTAAAGCACCGTTTTATTTCCATTTAGACCGTTATTACAAAATTCTAATTAAGTTTCAGCCTAAGTCAATGAAAGATTTAAAATTGAAAGAGTATAGTAGTACTTTTAGTACTTTTATAATTAACTAGCGGCCCACTCGCGGCATCGCCCGCATACCACCTATCTTTTATTATGCTACATTTGCCAAAAGATAGATTATATGATTTATGCATTCAATGATTTTTCATAATTTTGAAAAAGTGCAATCACTACGTGGCTGCTTAGAGCTGGTTGATTAGTGGCTGCGGAGAGGATATCATCGGCGGCAAGGGCGCTCCCCGCGGGGTTCAAGCCTATGCTTGCGGCCGTAAACAGAGCGTTGCATTATTTTAATTTAAGTCTAGGCCCGAGTCCCGCGGAAGGCACCCTTGCCGCCGATGACGTCCTATCATACAGCCACGTAGTATTCATGATTGAATGTATCAATCTGTTGGCAAATGCAGCATAATAAAAACATTATAGGTGGTATGCGGGCGAAGTCGCGAGTGGGCCTCTAGTATATTATAATATTGTATTCAATATACTTCATTAGATTCGAATCTAAAGTATAATGAATATTGAATACAACATCATGTATTAATTAGTACTTTCGTACACAAATATGTCAAACATATACATACACGTATTAAACAAAAAGATTTTCGTAATCCATCTAATACAAAAGTACAAAAGATAGTATTGACCGACAAACCTTTGCTGACCTAAAACTAAACTCGCATACATTTGTTCATAGGCAAATAACAATCTTATTACAACACTATACGAGATCATTTTACAGGCTATGTACAATTTAAAGTATTTGTCATGGACTGAATACCCTCGGTATTGAGGCAAGTATAAATCATTGCGAATGACATTGGAAGTGCAGTGGAGTAGAGCAACTTGTGATGGCTTCCTAACGATCTTCTAAATAGATTTGCTATTTAGATATAATATTCGTGATGTGCAGATAAATGGCGGGGATATAGTCGTTGTTGGTCTATTATTGTGTAGAAATATGACATAGTAGCATTGCTGATAGGCGTGGTGGGTGGCGGTTCAAAACTCTCTTGGAGAAATGTTTTCTTTTATTGCTACTACTACTTTTAAAAAGCTGGTAATTTTTTTTTAGCTTTATGCATCATATAATAACAGAATAGGCAGGGATAACCTAGCGCTTAGAAGTATCTAAGCACTAGGTACCCTTTACCGTTTTCCTGCCTAATTTTAAAGGATTACGTCTTGAGTGACAGAACACATCGTTTTTATCTTGTTAGCAGAGCGAAGAAATTAAATTAATTAATTCCCTATAGTAGAAATCAAAAACACAACTATCACAATGAAAGCACGACAGGAATTATTATATTTAAATTATTTATATAAACAGCGGGGTTAAGTTCTATTACTCAATATAAAAAGCGCAACGTAAAGAGCGCAGTGTCTTGATACTAGGTTATCTATGTCTAACCTCCAATGCATTATAAAGAGAATGAAAAGAAACTATTTAAAAAGTTAATATTTATAAAAAACAAAAAGGAGAAAACAGAAGTATTTGATCTGTAAATATGAACGGAAAAATTACACCTACTACTACTACTGACCAAAATTGAGACAATGAGTTAAATGGCGGAACCCAACGGTGTAATTCTAGTTACCAGGTCTAAAAAAATTAAATGTTTACTACATTTAATAATATATATTCCTTCGAGCGGTTATCAAATTCACAACACAACCACTTCGTGTTTATTTTGCAACTACGCCACCGCGGCTTTAAACTGCTGTCATTGTACAAATGAAGCGTGGTCAATCTCAATTGTAACATTGAACTTAGTATTCAATAAGAATTTAGACCAGACAAAAACATTTCGAATGTTCATTCAAGAAACTTGTTTTTCTTTTATAATTTGGCGAGTAATTTATCTTTTAACAATGGTACTAAGTCGCCTCTCTCTAAATATAAAGTATGCTATAGGCCTAATAAGGTTGTGAACATCTAAGCGTATACAATTTCAATACATCTTTTTTTCAATACCTCTTGTAAGCGTATGTATAATGGTATGAATTGGTTCATATGAATTTATGGAAAAGATCAAAGTTTGGGCATTTTAAACAAAAAACAGATATTGTTAGCTATTATAAATTCAAATAAAAAACTTCCATAGTAAATGACTTACTGTGACACTGGGTACGGCACAATGGTATTTCTAGGACGCTGTCACTTTTCGAGCGGAGGCTGAGCGGTAGACGGGAATTCGAGCCTAGAGAGAAAAAGCGCTCCTTAAAGTAAAAAAGAATATCCGGATGGAAAGGGATAGAGTGACAAACAGCGTGACAGTGTGGAGATCCCATCGGTCTTAGCGTCATAACTTAATCTATAAGTTTCTGACAGCGAAAAATATTAATTAATTTATCTTAAGCGTATATTACTGAATAGACATACATTACTGAATTGCTACCAAATAATTAATAATTTAGTACATAATGTTATGAAATATCGCGTGTTTGGGCCTAATAAAGATTTTCTACATAAATTCCTGTGCTGTACCTATGAACTTTGCCGTTAGTTATGGGTGCTAATTTGTGTAACATTTCTTTCACCTTCTATTACATTTTACTTTTAGTCTAGTAGCATTCTATTTTCGTCAATCCAGCCAATACCAAAAAAAATATATAATAATCTCAAACATTCCAAAGTTTTTTGCAATATAGGTTAAAATCGTGATATGAAAAATCAATATTTTAAATTACTATAAAAAAAATTACAATTTGTCATTGTTTTTTTTATCCTGAGTGTGATGTGGTAATTAATATAATTAATTGCCACGAATAAATTGCATCCACTTTCGCCACGTACTGTCCACATACAATACTGTCATTTCGTTATGAGCATATCTGCTGAAATATTTGCTCTAGCCGTAAATTAAATCCATAATCTTCAGCAAGTAGCCAAAGACATACAATATGGTATATCCAAACAGACCAATTTATAGTAATTTTTCAATGACATACTGACTCAGTAGCTTAATAGTTTGTAGGTGTAAACTCAACTGGATGTCTAGTCCAATCTAGTTAACGCGTTTCCTTTACAAAGTCTGAAGCCGTACAAATAATGTGAATTTTTCTACGAATCCAATAGAATCAGGCCTCAGTGTAAACAGTAAGCGATGAGATTAACAGATGGCTTCTTATACATTTTTTAACTGACTGACTGAAATAGGTTAGAATCGTCGAATAGAACGATATTTCTATATAGAACGATTCATGACAATTTGAATGTTGATTTATAGATTTTTTTTACTAAATATTTTATTCAAATGCATCTCTTGCTTAGTAATAGAAACTAATGGCACATTCTTCAATTCAACATCAACCCGGCCCAAATAATTAACAACACAGTCGTAGTCTAACGTGGCGTTGAGTTCCGCCACTCAACGGCGATAGAATTTGGTGGAGAGTGAGGAACGGAAGTGTGTTAAGGAGAACGGAGTGTCTTGACACTACGTTTCCAGGTTCACTTTGCTTATTCTGCTATGTGTGGGATACAGCGTGAAGTTCCAAAAAAATTTACAAATTTAAAAAAAATAAATTAAATCAGCTTCACGCTGTATTCCGCACACTGCAGGGTAAGCAGAGAGAACCTAGTGTTAAGACACTTCGTTTTCCACTTTCTATCGAATTCTGGAGGCATTGCGTGTTGAGTGGCAGAACTCAACGCCGCGCTTAGCCTCGACACCAGAGCGAAGGAATGGTAATATAAATTTAAATAAATATTTCATCTTCTCGAGTGGGGATCGATCTCACAACCAGTCGGTTTTACAGTCGCACTTCGTGCTGCTGCGCCATGAATGGCCTCAAATATACAAATTTATTTACATTAAAAAGGAAACTAAAATACTTGGACTCTCTTAGAAATTACATATTCGGAGACAATTTTGTCAAACTGACTTACAAAAAAAATCTAAATGAAAAAGTTTATAGTCACCAAATTGCTGGAGGACTCAACAATTGACAATTCAATTGTATTAAAAATAAATTAATGACAGTTAAATATAACTTCTTCACAGATTGCGGACCAATAATGAGTTATATGGAAAAGATGGACCTGTACTTGGACTCTTTAAAAGTTGGCAAAAGTAAGTTTAAATTTTTTTTTGAGTAATTTCTTTATTTCTTACGTTTAATGTTGTACGTGTAAAGCCAATTTAAAAAATACATTTAAAAACATTGCTAATTAAGTTTATACATTATTTTATTATTGTTATTTAAGGCCAGTCGTGGTGCAGTGGTACAAGTGTGACTGTAAACACGACTGATTGTGGGTTCGATCCCCACTCGAGGAAATTATAATTTATTAAAATTTATATTTTCCTTACTCGCTCTGGTTTAGATGCAAAGCGCTGTGTTGAGTTTCGCCACTCAACACGCAATGCCTCCAGTATTCAGCGGAAAGTGGGTAACGGAGCGTCTTAACACTAAATTCCCTCTGCCTACCCACCCTGGAGATGATTATTATTTTATAACAAAGATTATCTCTGCAACCGATAGCTACATTATTTCTCTTTTTGCTCTAATTTAAATCAGCGACGGAACTCAATGTCGTGATTTATCTTACCAAGACGGGGAGTTAGTTAAAATAACTTATTGACCCTAGAGAGAATCGGACCCACAAACATAGCGCTTACAGATGGTCTCCTCCTAATGTTTCTTGTTTATTTCCAGGTGTCATGGTGGATTCTTGGTTTATGATGTCAAGCCCTATACCAATATTGACGGTGGTCATATTGTATCTACTTTTCTTAAGGATCGGTCCAAAAATCATGAAGAATAGGCCTCCATTGCACATGAATAAACTTATAAGCTACTATAATGCTTCACAAGTCGTACTTGCCTCCATGATTTGCATGAAGGTAAAAAACTATTTTTTTTTTTATTTATTTATACAGAATAATTGGTCGATGGACAAACTAATAGAAATATTAAGTAATTTTAAAGTATTTTTACAGTATGTTTAAAGTATTTTTTCTTTTAAGATTTTCAAATACCAGCACACGGGTACGACTGTAAATGTTGGGTTGTGAAAACATTTAATATTTTCATTCTATATAATATAGTCTATAGTAGTGCGTAAGTACTACAAGTATGTACAGTAACAAAGGTTATGTCATATATTTAACATTTTTATATATTTATTTAGAAAACGTATAAAAATTTGAACGTAGCGATATTTTATCCCGCACCTCTTGAAAAAAGCGCTGTGACCACTAAGCCATACGTTCTCATCAAATTTACATCGAAACTCTTATACCTTCTATTAATAAATAGCGTTCTCTCTTGCCAGACGATAATTCTTAGCAATTATATTTGTATAGCGGAAATTTGTAAAAATCTCCCTACAGAGATGCTAACAACATAAATAAGTTGTAACAAGCGAATAAGCACTGTGTTGTTAGAAAAATAATAATGTAGTATGTAAATATATTTATATCTTCTTCTGTTCTTGGATTGGATTCTCACTGAGGGGAATGAAATGTCATCATTTCTTCGCTTTGGTAACAAGACAAAACGCGGCGTTGAATGATCTCAGAATCTCGAAAATAGAGCAAATATTGGAGAACGGTGTGTTAACGTATGGTTCTCTCTGTCTATCCTGATATATGCGGAACATGAGAAATATATGGGGCTTGAGAAATGTTTTCACTCACTGTATCAATATATAATTGTTCTTCAGGTCTTCAAGCTGAACCTCTTTAGAGATGGTATATTGTATGCAGGGTGCCGATATTCGTCCAACACACAAAATCCTATGGTAAAATATTTTTTCTTTAGATTTTATATATTTTTTGCTATTTATGATCAGTTTATACATTATTAGTTTATACTCATACTTATATTTTAAGTCGTCACGCGCAACTTGTTTGCGTGAACTTTAAATGAAAATGTCTTTTTTTTTCCCGTTCCCATAGGAATAAAAAAAACCACTATTAGTGCCCCCCTATTCTACCTAACCTACCTACAAGCTTATTTCAACTTACTAAGTTTCAAGTTAAAATCAATCGAATTGAAATTTACAAAAATGAACACATCGAAGAAGTTAGTGTTATAGTTTAGTTTTTTAATTGTGGTAAATGAAAGTAATTTATATATAATCATTCTACAGGATAAGATCTTTTCTAATAACCTATAACCATCACGTTTACAATTACCCTGTCTCTCTGCACCACTGCGCCACGACTGCCCCAACGCTGGTAATAAAATACAATTATTTTATTGTTTTCAGTTACTTGATTTAGGCTGGTGGTACTTCTTTGCAAAATTCACAGAGCTGTTAGATACAGTTTTCTTCGTTTTAAGAAAAAAAGATAAGCAGGTAATTTAATATATGAAATCATTTTATTTTATAATATTTTGAAGCCATCGAGACGCAGGGGGCACAAGCGTGTGACTGTAAACGCGACGGCTGTGGGTTCGATTTTTACTCGGGGGATTTTTACAATAAAATATTTATTATCCTCATTTTATTCCCTCTGGTAATGGCATGAATCTAACAAAAAAATCCTTTACAGTTAGACGCTGCGCCGCTGCGCTATGACGTAATATGACCTAATTATATATAAGTGTAAACCATTAAGATTAAATGTTTTTATTTTTTCTACTTTTTATAACACTGTTGCCAATTAATATTATAAATGTGTTATTTTTTTATAATTTTTATAACACTGTTACTTAATTCGTTATTATTTTTTCCGCTCACAAATTTTAATAATTATTCTTTTATTTAGCAAATGTGGTTATAAGAATTAATTTGTGAATTTTTGGCAATAAAACTGTTTTTGTGTGCAAGATGCCCATAAAATATTGGCCTTGTAGCACCCTTAGTAGTTGTTGCTATTAAGTAACGATTATTAATTGCAATAGCTATAGTGTCTATGCTTGACGACACGATGCTTGTGGGTTCAATTTCCAGTTTGGGAATTTCTATTATAAAATATTTTCTCACTCTAATAATAAAACGAAGCTTGATGTTCCGCCACTGAACACACAATGTCTCGAAAATTCGTCACAAAAAGGAGAGCGGAGTATCTTAACTCTAGGTTGCCTTTTGCCTGCTTTATGCGGGATATATAACATGAAGCTTAAAAAAACGCCCCTAAGGTAATAATCGTAGATTTGAAACTGACATCAACACATCACATATTTATCTCCATATTTATTACCTAAATACAGTGTTCCCCACTCAACATGTATTATCTAATATTCAGGTGGAACGTTTGCGTTTGATTGCGTTAACTTCCTGAAGAAGAAATTTAAGTTTCTGATCTTCATTTTAGTATCTCCAGGATTTCTTGAGAAAAAGGATCACGACAGGCCGACAAACAGACGCACAACAAAGTGATCCTTTGAGATTCTCAGTTTTTTTGATTGTACAGAACGATAGAAATAATTGGAATTTTCTCCTTTCAGCTAACATTTCTTCACGTGTACCACCACGTTATAATGGCATTGTACTCCTGGAGCTATTTGAAGTTTGCAGCGGGTGGCGAAGGAGCTATACTAGCTCTACTAAATTCTATAGTGCACGTTGTTATGTACACATATTATCTTCTATCCGGCTTAGGACCAAGGTTTCAAAAGTATTTGTGGTGGAAGAAATATGTTACTAAAATGCAATTGGTAAGTTGTATTTTTGTATGCACTAGAGGGCGCGTTGCCATAGAAATATTTAATATTTTCATTTTATATATTTCATTTTTTTTTTTTTGCTCTTGCGTTGAGGCAAATCGCAGCGTTGTGTTCCGCCACTCAACACGCAATGCTTCTAGAAATTGGCGGAAAGTGGCGAGTGGAGTGTCTTAACACTAGCCTCCTTCCCTGTTACATGCGAGATACAGCGTAAAGCTAAAAACGTATTAATATATAGATGAATATGTTTCCTGTTTTATTATTTATACTAGCGACCCGCTCGCGGCTTCGCCCGCTTAACTACGGAATTATTCATGTAATGTACCTATGTTTGCAAAACACTTAAGATTACTAATGTGAAAATTATTTAAACCTTAATTCAACCCGCGTTTTCGTAGTTGCAATAAGGATGTTTTAATTGTTTGAAAAAACTCACTTAAACAAATGACACAAACAATAGAAAACTTTAACGAAAGAAATTATAAACAACAGACTACCTACTATTCTCTTACCCAAAAATACTTAAACGAAAGATGTAACTAACTATGTCGCGTTGAAATACATTATAATTATTGGATAACGCCAAAATACGTGCAATCGCTTCTAAATTAACTTTGCTATAAAGCCAGGTGCAGAATTTAAGCATTCTCTGGCCCATCTCCGTAGTAGCTCCGAACGACATCTGGGCATTGACACAGTATGAAATTGGAAGGATTATCAAATGCCATCTAGGCGGTCAACTCAGTCAGGAGAGACCCTCGGTTTCCTGAGAGAGGCCCATCTTAAACGACCAAGGTTCAATGCAAGGCTCATGAGTCGGATTTGGAGGAGAATAGAAAGTCCCTCGGAAGTAGTTTTACGTCTAACCTCGGGTGGCCGGGTATGCCACGGAGTGCTGCCCCTTAGGTGCAGGTGATACATTGGCGCAGCGGAATGCGTTGGACGCTAGACGACCAATGTGTACCTCCAGGCTTTCTATTTTTAGGTTGCGATGATGCGTGGTGTTCCTCACTTAGTATGGCGCCTGCGTCACTCGACGGAGGATGAGGTTCTGGACCACCTGCAGGATTTCTCGTTGAGTGATACTCGCTAGGGCATTGTGATGTCATCAGTGTATAGTGCGTAGAGAGCAGGTGATAAAATGCTGCCCTGGGGAACAACGGCAGCGATCGAGTCGCTGCTAGACCTTGAACTCTCAACTCACGCAAAATGTCCTGTCACTGAGGCAGGGAGGCAAAGACATGCGCGACGTGCTGGGGGGTGCCGGCTCTGAGCACTTAATGAAGTAGGCCCGGGTGCCAACGCGGTCGAATACGCGCGCTACGTCGAAGAAGACTACTATTGCACTCTCCTTTCGGTTAATCGCTGTTGCGGCGTAGTATAACCAGAGTGGTATACCCGCTTGCCAAACTGCTCGCTTCGTGGGTGGATGTGCGACTGGAGAAGTGAGAGGAATAACTTCTCGAACAGCTTGGCGACCACGCTAAGGAGGGTTATAGATCGGTATCCCACAGGCTGCGGGCTCTTCCCAGCCTTGGGCAACATGATGAGCAGGCCTTCCTTCCATGCCCGGGGGAAAGAAGCCAGGCGGGTGCGGCGGATCCATTTTTATAAGCAAAAGGTTGCGGGTCGCAGGGGGACGCGTGGTGGGCGGCGAGTCGTTACACTGCAAGATTTTTTTAGTACCGTAATTTTAAATCTGTGCTACTAATCTTCTAAATAACTTATTGAAATTAAAAATAGTAAACAACATTTTAATCTATATGAAATGGCCAAAAGGTAACTATTATACTTATATATATACTGAAAGTAAGGGTTAAACATGAGTCGATATAGCTTTTCTCTAAAACTATTTGTAATTTCGAAATATTGTAAAGAGCAAAGTTTGTCTTTGTTTAACGTAGAAAATTAAGAACTTATTTAAAAGGATAAGGATTAATATCATTATGGACACACAATAAGAAAATATATTTAAATTACCGTCTAATTTCCGTCTTCTCTACGCTTTCATTAGTAAGACTTAAACAATTTTTATTTGCATTTCTTGTTCTACGACCTATGAACGACATTTTCGTGGCATAATTAAATTAAAAAAGGAAATGTTTAAAAAGGTAAAAAATAATAATAATAGAACAGAAGAAGAGTAAACAAAATAAACAACAGGATACTTAAACGAAAGAAATGATAAACAAAAGACTACCTACTATTCTATTAATCAAAAAAGGTGAAACTAAATATATCGCGCTGAAATAATACATTAAACTCTAATTATCCAATACGTACAATCGCATCTAAATCTACTTCGCTACAGAGGCAGGCGGGGAGACGGGCGCGGCGGACGCGTCGCGGGGCGCGGGGGGACGCATGGCGCGTGGTGAGCCGTTTCGCAGCAAGGATTTTTTGATATTGTAACAACTTCTAAAGTACTTATTAAAATGAAAAACAGTAAAGGACAGTTTTGATCTCCATTAAATGACGACGTAACTAATATACTTATTTATATGCTGAGAGTAAGGTAATAAGTGAAACTTGCGCCAAAATTGCGGTTTATAGCTGGCGTGATGTGTCAATAATTAAATGCGTTTTACTCTAAAACTATTCGTAATTTCAAATTAGTGTGAAGAGCAAATTTTATCTTCGTTTAACGTAGAAAATTAATAAAGTATTTAAAAGGATAAGGATTGATACCATTATGGACAAACATCCCTCACAATAAAAAATATATTCAAATTACTATTTTTAGACAGAAATATACTCACTGTATGTTATTCTTAGAAGATACAAGTATGCTGTCGCTGACTTTTTTGTAGATCTTATTAAGAGGAATAATACTCTAGTACATTATTTTCATGTAAGACTTACCATTAAAGCAGCGCATGCGTGAAAGTGTCTCAACGGGTAGGACTTTATGCACATTTATCATATTTATGTCAAATTACAATAAAATATACATATAATAAACGATATATAAACCTTCCCTGAGAAATACTCTACCTAATGGTGAAAACCGCATCAAAATCCGTTGGGTGGTTTAGAAGAAGATCGCTTAGAAAGGCCAGACAGAGACGAAATGCGTTCTTATTTTATAAGATATAGAGATAGAGATATTACAGTAGTGGTTTTGATATGAACAAAGTGAGTTTTATTACAAATGTTATATTGAAGTCTTATACTTTCCGAAAGTATAGTTTATATATTTTTGAAGCTACAATAATTATAAATATGTTAAATTTATACAATTGTTGTTTTTAATTAGTTAATAGAAAATGTCTAAAATACTAACTTTTGATAAGGCGGCATTTAATTATATTTTATTCTTTAGTTGGTTGTTCATCAGAAGATCCGTATATTTAATTTTAATATGTCATTGGCTAGATAGTTATCACGGTCGCCTTTTGTTAAGGCGGCATTTCATTATTTTTTATAGTATTCATCAAATGTTCCAGATTTTAAAATATTATATGGTAATGGAGAATACCTATCACGCTCTATATTTTTTGTTAAGGACTCATTTAGTTATTTCTTATAGTTAAGTTAACCACTACGCTTCAATGTCAGGTGTAGAAGTCTTTAAAATCAAATATAACCTGCCCAAGTCCTCACATTTTTTATTCATTCCATTCAGTTCAATAGTTTTGCGTGCACAAATAGATAGACAGACAAAAATTAAATGTTCTTTTACTATAATTATAAATCTATTATCCTACAAAAAACTATTGTAAAGATAATTAAATAACGGACACGTTTTTTTACCGTTTTATTATAATATAGATATAATAACATTTCTGTTTTCGTTTCAGATTCAATTTTTGCTGATGCTGTTCTATTGCGCTTGGACTTACAACTCACCGCGCTGTCAGTATGCTGTTGGGTTTACTTACTTCATATCAGCGAATGTTACTATTTTCCTTATACTATTTTTAAATTTCTATACAAAAAGCTACAAAAATAAAAAGAACTTAGAAGCCAAAAAAGAAAATGGAGTACATACAAATGGTTTCAAAAACTCCAATGTAAATGGTGTAAGCATTAAATGTGACAAAAAGGAAAATGATATTTGTAAGAATGATAAGATCAATGACGACATTGAAGAAATACCATATGAAGTTAACAAGCCTTGTGGAGATTACATAAAAGATGGCAAAGTATATTTAACAAGGCGCACAGCCAAAGCCGCCTACGGTCCAGATTATGACTTTGACAGCATAAAGAAATGATTCTCCTTTGAAAATACAATTTATTGTTCAATTGAGACTGATGTATGTGATGAAGATGGATATACTTTAAATGATAGATAAATAGCTTTAAGGGGTTAGTTAAGGGCTACACTGCTTTGGTGATTTTTTTGTGATCACCCGTGCCTTTTAATAGTAAAAAATTAAGCTTCCTTATTTTTTCCCACTAAGCAAACGCAGGGTACATACATTTTAAACTATATCGCGTAGTGTTAATCTATAACAAGTGAAGATTAAAATGTTTTTCTCATATTTAAATAATATCTGTAATTTGAATGATTAATATTAACTCTGAACTACTCTTTTTATTGTATTTTTTATCTGGAATCGTACTTACACTTAGTCCGCATATAAATATAGATGTAGAAAAATTGCCAGTAATAAATGATTTATGAATATATATTTTTACATATACAATGTCAAATCAAGATTATTTACTATTAGAGGCTTAAAATTTATCGGTTTACTCGATAAATTGCGAAAATAGTTGAACTTATCCAATTTCTGTCCAAAAATATCGCTTGTTCTTATGAATTATGGCATATCTTAGAGCTAAGTTTTAAATGTCAGTGAGAGGAAACGCTTTACAAAATTAGTTTATTGAATTTTTAAATATTGTATTATGCAAATCGCACAATTATATTGTAAAATAATTATTTATTATGAACATTCATATATAATTGCTAACGAACGTCCTAATTACTTGATTATACTTTTAGAGTGTGCTAGACTTATTCTCAAAGTTTGATTGTTACTCCGTTACCCAGTAAAATATACGTAATAAGTAAGGTTAGTAACGGAACATGGTAAATAACATATGTATATTTTCATACATAACAGTCAATTACTTTTCAAATTTAGGGAGTGAGCCTAACATATCCTTAAATGAATAAATACCATATAAAAATGTGCAACATTTAAATATTTAGAATACCAACTCATACTTGACAAGACTTGGCGTTCTTTTCATTTCGTTCATAATTATTCTTCTATGTTATGTACGTTAAAAAAAATGTATTTTTTTTTTTTACAGTAAATTGTTTTATTATTATTCTAATGAATGTGATTTTTCTCTCATGTTTTTTGTCTTCATTGTTAACGAAATTCTATAAACCTGTTCTCGTATCATTAGATACCTACTTTCTCCTTACAAACAAAACATTTTTATTGACATATAGATTATTGCATTTAGAAATTTTAAGAATAAAAAACTATAATTTTCTCTTCTCTTTCTATATATATATATATATATATATATATATATATATATATATATATATATATATATATATATATATATATATATATATATATATATATATATATATATATATATATATATATATATATATATATATATATATATATATATATATATATATATATATATATATATATATATATATATATATATATATTCATAGATTTAGACTGTTTTTATATGAAATTGAGTAAGTAATTTCAAAATGGCGAACAAAAGTTTAGAACACATAAAGATTTTCATCAAGATAAGTGTTTTTATCAAGCAGAATGAACAACAATAATATTTTAGTTTAATATAAATTTCGAAACATATCTTCAAATGAATTTTGTATTACAAAAATATTTTTTTTCGCTCTAATATTGTCGTTATGTTATATTGTGATCAAAAAGTGAGGTGAATTTGTTTATATGTTTATGTGTAAATTGCTTATTTATTCTAAATCAATCAATTTCATCAACCTTATTCTTATACCCTTCAAAACAATGACCGTCCGACAAAACGCACTTTTTCCAACGTTTTCTCCAGTTTTTATTTCCTCAGACATGTCAAAACGGCGTCCCCTTTTGACCTTTTGACTTTTTTTTTGAACGTGGCCGTTGTTGGTAGATGTTGAAGGTAGTTTAGAGCGCGGTTCTTACCGCATTCTCTTAAAAGCTTTTTTTTGATGCAAGTTCTTTGCTCAACAAAATCACCGCTTCACACAATCGCTTAAACCTATTGACAAACAGACGCTTGGCATAAATTATAGACAGGCCTACCACCCTAAGAAAATAAAAACGTGCCTTCTTATTTATTTACCTTACTTTTTGATCACAGTAGTATATTATGATTTACATAATGTTGTATATAATACTATAGCTATATTCATTTTTATGTGTAAACAATTGTGCACTATTACGTTAATAAACGTATATTTTTGGTATCTATATGTTCTAAAGAATCTAACTTATGTTTTTCTTTTTTAGAGTTCCGTGTCTCAAAAGGAAAAAATGGAACTCTTAAAGAAACACTTTGTAGTCCGTCTGCCCGTCTGTCAGTATCATTTATCTCGAGATGACGTGGAATAATCAAGTTAGAACTAATATCAAATATTCATAAATGAAAAGATACATGTATCGTGGTGCATTTTGTATGCGTGGTACATTTGTCGCGTAATCAGAACCTCACTCACGGTTATGAAAAGCACGAAATGGAAACTTACAATACATATTAAAAAAAAACTGAAAACTGGATTTTTTTACGATCTAATAGAAAAAAAACATTCTAAACTCATATCTGTAGTTAATTTTATACAAAATTAATGCATACGTTAACAAAATGAAGTTTGTCAACATTTATAAGTTGTAAATTCCGTTGACCTATAATTAGTTCATGAGATACAGCCTGGTGATAGACGGACAGACAAACAGACGGATGGACAGCGGAGTCTTAGTAGTAACCCTAACGACGTAAATGGAATATGTGAAGGATATGGAGTTTTGTTTATAAATTTCTTCTTGCTCTATTGTAATGCTTTAAATAGCAAAGTCTTAATAGTTTATTTTACGAAATGATTATTGATTGGGTAAGATTATTTTATTATTTTTTACTACGTTAAAATTCATCTCTTGTACACTGTGAGTAGGATTTGTCTACTCGCGGTGTACAAGAGGCGCGGATAGAGTTCTGCTTCATAATTTTTTTTTATAAGTTTATTAAAAATATTAGATAATTTTTCTACAGATTAAGTCTCAAACTCTGAATTAAAAACGCTTAAAAATTTAATTTTGTAATTTTTGAACTATAAAAGGTATAAACTAGGTTATGAATACGTATCTGATGCTCCTATAATTATTGAAATGTTTATAATATGTAAACAGGACTATAAGTAGTTATTATTTTGATAGTAATAAATGATTTAAAATATGTTCTCTATGTATGTTTCATTTGCTATAGGATATAAAGCAAAGAGTCTATCATAGGAAATATATAAGCAGAATTGCGTATCTAAAGATCTTTTTAAGATAATAAAGTTCTTATGGAGTTATTATCTTTTTAAGATAATAACTCCATAAGAACTTTCAAGTCTCAAGCACACCATACCAGAAAGCAAAACACAGTCAGCTGCAAGGACCCAGGGCAGTACGCGAAGCAGTTAAGAAATCATTAGCAGTTGTTTCATATAATAATAAATACCTATGATCCCAAAGCTCTGGCCATAGGTCAGGCCTATGTCTTTTTAGCAAAGTTGAGATTTTAAGAATTATTAGTAGTAATATGCTAAGACGACATGCGTATTTACTAACTTGATAATGGTAGCGCTAACTAAACATACATAAAATCAATACAACATAAAGCTGATTTGATACAACGTAAAGCTGATTTGTTAAAATTAAATAAAAAAAATAATAATAATTGACAGATTAAGCAAGTCCCTTTAGATAATCGTCAGATTATCAAATAGCACGTCTAGGGCAAGAAGATGAACCATATAAATCTTAATCTGACTCGCTTGAATGACGATTTTTTTTGTACATTCCAACAATGGTTGTGAGCTTGCGTCACATCCTAAGCCGTCAGATTACTATATAAGAGCTTTTTTTCAGGTTCACTTGACATCCCCTTAGAAAATCTGACGCGCTCGTTGGTTTTTTTTTATTTTTAACTCCTACGTACGAGTACGTCCATCACGGAAACAGTCAGATTAACATATTTATATTTTTAAGAATACGTAGGAAATTGATTATATCAATATCTGACGCGCTCGAGTATGTCCATGCAACAGTTTTTTTTACATTTTTGAAAATCTATAGCCGTTTACCTCTCCGATCAAAAGATTTGTATTGTATGACTTTATTTTCTTGTTATCATCTAAGCTTTGCAACCCAACCCAAACCCAAAGGTCTCTATGATGCTCGAGTAAATCCCAAAAGTCCCCTCTTCGGCTCCCGTACTATTATAGAACGCATTAATATCTATAAATCTGCCGCGAAACTATATGTCCAACTACTGCAGTTACGCCAACATAACAACCTTTTTACTTTTTAAAAGTTGATAAAAGTGCCGACAATAATCAAACCATATTATTCATACCCCTATATTAATCCTTATCCTATTCTTATCGGTTTTCCGGTGTATACCGCTCTGCCGCTCAAAATTTTTCCTCTGCATCAACTACCACGATCCCAGTTTTCCCTTCAATATAATTCCTTCTTTTCCGTCCTGTTTTTTGGACTAGTTTCCACCCCTCATTTGGGTTGGGTTTCGCTTGCGACTTTGTAACTATCGCATAAGGCTTACTTTGCATTGTCTTATCGCACTCACTCAGCTGACAGTCTGTTACCAGGTGACTCATCGCTTACCGGTCGCACTAACGGACTTTTGTTGATAGTACTTTTCTTACTACCTCCCGCGCTTATTTAATAAAAATTTTTGAAACTAAGATTATTCATATTTGGAAGATTTATTTCGTTCTCGTTACAGCTTATATCCGATTCATACACATTTATTATGCCTATAGGACCGCTATCCTGGTACGCGCCCCTTTTAATGTTTATGTAATTAATAATCTCTATAATTATTATGTATTATTTATGGATGGGTGTGTCGGTGTCCGTGAGTGGAAATCAACAAACATCGTGCTTGCAGTTGCACGCTTGCAGCAATCTGTCCACAAACTTAAGAGAAAGAAAACGAAAAAAAAATAGAAAAAAAAAGAAAGAAATTTTGGGTTAAAAATTGTTTTATGTACCTACGTACTACAGAGTGTTTTCTCAAGCGATAAATCAATTCTGATGTTTATTTTTATTGTGAGGATAATAAATAAAACAAAACATTTCAAAATCGATTGATAAATAGTAGCGAACTAATATGCAAAACATATACAGTCAAATGAAATGAAAATGTTCTCTTTTACTACAAGTAGCTTAAAATTGCCTTTTAAAGGGCTAAAATATTGATTTTTGATTCTATATATCTGCATTCGTGTACACTGGCCACGCTGCTCATTCGCCAGTTTTAGCATGTGGGTAACGTGAATCATTAGTTATTCTTTTAACAAAAAAGCAACGTGGCTAAAAAAAAGTTTTCCTTTCTAAAATATTATATTTTCATTACACAATATTTAAATATTTACTTCATACCGTAGACGTTTACCGCCCGAAAAACATTATCCCATTGAATATTGTAACAGTATATACCTTGAGTATAAGTAAAAAATAAATAAATAAATAAAATAAAATATGCATGGCAATGCACATAAATAACATAGTTAATTATGAATAATACAAACTATATATTTTGAATAAAATATTAATCGAGACGAGTTCGTGTATTGTCGTCCCGAGTGTCGCGACCGTCGTTTCGTATATATAGGTGGTGGTGATGCTCGGAAGGCAGCGGTCGAGTCGAACTATTAAGTACTACGGTACAAATAAATATGATGCACATAAAGACTCGTACCAAATGTATAATAAATATAATGTGATAATTCGAAGTCTATGATGGCACGATCTTTTAGGATCGAATTTCTTATAAAGGCAATATATGTGTAGGAGCGACACATATTGTGGATCCAAGTGATCTTTGACCAATATTATAATATTGAATGTTGCTTGACGTCGCGAAGGCTGACGTGATGGGCTTATGCGAACTGTTATAGCGACATTAACTATGTCGTGGCTGATGCCGTCTCGCAGTATGCTCGCGATACGTAAGCTATGCTTGTATGGCGTTGGTCATTGATATATTATATACCACGTCTATGACTTGGTATACGAGTAGTAGGTGTGTGGTGCTATTTTATGTCCCAGCTCCGGTGTATGTAGTAGTGTCCGCCTTCATACGGGTGTGTGGTGCTATTTTATGTCCTGGAACTCTGGTGTATGTAGTAGTGTCCGCCTACGGTTCGAGACACGACTGTGGGGTGTGTGCCGTGCGTTTATTTAACATATCGGCCGCCTTGCGGTAGTGCGTTCGTTCCAACGACTTATATTGATCTCACAAATCAATCAACATCACGAATCACTATTCTAATACAATCTTAATATAAACAAGCGTAACAAGTACCTTCGGAAAGATCACACACAAACGTCCCGGAGGGTTCAACGATGACTGTAAAGCCACGGTCTGGTCGGAACTCACGGTGTAGGGGCGGGGAGGTGCCCGTACTCTTTCTTCCTTTTATTATAACTAGTTCGCAGTTATAGTGGAGAGGAAGATAGGACGCGCTCTTGGCTTATCTTCGGACGAGCTTCGAGTTATGACAATGTTATATTGTCGAGTCTACAGTTATCTAAATAACTGACACAAGAACAACTTCTGATGGCAAATATCTTATTAAAGCGATACCTTCTAATGGCATAATATGATATTCTTAACACTGTTTCCTCTGAATCTCTAAAAGATTTTGGGTTCTTCACGATCACAACTATAAAGAGTTCTAACCACTAGACACATCACGAGCCAAGGCATTATTTATTAAATAATATATTTAAAGGAGTTTGGGATATCAGTTACAATATTCACTTTTATATCAAAATCCTTATATTTCTAACCTAATCTTTTGTTTTCTTATGCATAAACATAGTCAAACCAAAAGATAAAAAAATAATTACTAAATATTACATACGGTAAACCTGTTGCAAATGTAATAATATTTTGAATTACTGTTATTACACAGCTGTTTTATTTAAATACGTATGTAAGAAACATAAAATAATCAATATAAATGAGTGTAGTAAAATTTAATAATTATTTAACATGTTTTTTTTAAATATATATATCGTTTAGTGACTTTGGTCTGGAATATAAGGGTTCCGTACCTCAAAAGCTAAAATCGGAATTTTTATAGAATCACTTTGTTGTCCGTCTGTCCGAAAGCCTGTTTAAGTACAGAAAACAATCAAGCTTCAAAATCAAAGCAATCAAAAGATACGAGCATTTAATGCATCGATTTTGTTGCATTTTGTAGAAAATCCGCCGCGTAACCAAAACGTATACTGTACTTTCTGAGGACCTACAGTTATGAAATTTGGCACGAAGTGAGAACCTACAATATAAGTAAAGGAAAAAATCCGAAAGGTTATATTTATAGAAATTTCATAGAAAAAAACATTACAAACTTACATTTATAGTTCATTTTATAAAAAACTAACGACCTGCCGAATGTTCCGAATCTTATTTTGTAATATTCGTCAATTTAAATGAACAAATCAACTAACTACTATATAAACCTCGAAACAATCTGACATTGTACGAAATTTGCATCCGTCCCATCATGACCTATGCTTGTATGGGCTAGGGTAGCCCGATGATGGTAGTAAGACGAGACCTAGTATTCAACTCCTTTAATATATATTCAATTTGGTTATTTATGCGCTACAAAATAATAGCGGAAAATAATTTTACAATTGCATTTGTAGCGAATAAATTTAGGACGTCGATATAACGTATTTACAAATATTATTTTCAAACAATATTAATTCTTGTGTAATACCCCTACGCTTGTGTCGTGTTCGCACACACCAAGATAGACCTCCTTCAGAGGGTCCAAGACAAATTCCTCCGAATGGCATCCGGATGCCCATGGTACGTACGCAACGTGGACCTACAAAAAGATTTCGAATTATGCCTAGCCAAGCGCTACTACGAGCCTGCAGATTCCCACTTCAATCCACTCATTGTCGAAGCGTGTAAGTGCGCTCCTCACCCACACTCGCTTCTTCGACGCCCTCGCAGCTTCCTTTTGCCGACGAATCGAATCCCGACGATCCCATTACTACCGCAAACGCCTAATATATAGGCAGGATACACTCCTCATTAACACGACACACTCTCCGTCGCCGTAAGAGGCGGTGAGGCCAGTCCTACCTCACGGTACGTCCGCGCCTTGACGTGACGGAGCCCAACGGTCAAAATTCCCCCTGAATAGCGTACGCAAGCCATTCCCCTGCGATCGCCAACCCTTTACGAGCGTCATCAAAGTACTTTGACTTCAGGGGCGAGCTACTCTCGCCCCTTCCCGTCCGGTGACACTGTCAAGGCCAGTCCAGGTTAACAGCAATAATACCAAATGGAAAAAAAACTATATAACAATATTTTAAAAAACAAAAACCCCGAGTGCATAATACTAAAAAGAAAGAAACAAGCCCAATAGTTTATTAGGACTACATTCTGGCTGTTGCGTTCTAATAAAAAGAACTAATCTCGGGTGAACTGTATAATCAACTATTTAAGTTATTAAAAATGAGTGCACTGTCGGTGGGTGCTGGATGGCAAGAGAGCGATCATCGTGACCGCTGGCCACGCGACCGCTTCCATCCCCGTACCGCACTCCTCTCGCCGACAGCCGCCGGCGCCGGCGCCGGCCGATGTAAGAGGCTCGAACACTGACATTCAATCGCTTTTTATTATCAACAGATAATATGTATAGTTATGTATGTTTATAAAAAATGTTATAAAATTTAAGAGCTTCTGTGATTGAAATTGAGAAAAATATTATTACTTACTAATAATAAATAAATAATCTATTCTTATAATAAATCTATAGAAAAGTCGTTTCTGTACATTGAAAATATAAAAAAAAAATTGCCAGTGTGTTAAAGGATAATTAACAGAATCCATTTCCAACATTTTTGGAATTTTTGTCTGTTTGTCTCTTTGTCTGTTTATCTGTTTATCTGTTTGTCTGTTTATCTGTTTATGTGAACACGTATCACGTAAAAAGTACACAATAAATTTAAGCAACTTTTATACATAAAAATTACAAATAAATCAAAGTAACTTTTAGTGATTATTTCATTGTAATCGCTTCACTCTAAGTAAAAGATATAAGTATTTAAGTTTTCAAGAAGTTTATATTTGAGATAGTAAAAAATCGATACAAGTAACGCTATCTATTGACAACTAATAGTAGGTACTAACGAATCTTGGTAACGCAAAAAACGTTCTGTGGAGTTAAACACTAATTACGACGGGAGGAATATTAATCATTTTAATACTAAAGATATAAGTATTTAAGTTTTCAAGAAGTTTATATTTGAGATAGTAAAAAATCGATACAAGTAACGCTATCTATTGACAACTAATAGTAGGTACTAACGAATCTTGATAACGCAAAAAACGTTCTGTGGAGTTAAACACTAATTACGACGGGAGCAATATCAATAATTTTAATACTTTAGCACAACATCGTTTTCGGTTAATATAATTTTATGCTAGGTGAAATTTAACATAATAACAGCATTTTTAAACTGTCCTTAATTTTAAACCTAAATAGATGGCGCATCTAAATAGATGGCGCATCTGAATAGATGGCGCATCTAAATAGATGGCGCATCTAAACAGATGGGCTCGTCTAAATAGATGGCGCTTTGCATAAAAAAATAATAATTTGGAAAGGTTACTGCTACACTCTATCAAAAAATAATGTACTTAAAGTTTTAAAGATATTTATATTTGATATCTATTGACTACATATGATAATGAATGTTGATAACGCATAAAACATATTGTTGACTTATTATTTGCTAAACGTTAATTACGTCGTGTAAGTGTAATCTATACTTATAATAAATTTAACATAAACATAGTAGTATTTTTCTAACAATGTTCGAATGGTGTAGGGAACTATTATTTATATTTACAGTTTATTTAATATGTGTTATTTATATATTTCAATATAGCAATTTATTTATTTATCATTTATATACATACGACTACATACATATATTTAATATAATTTATATATTTTATAACAAGTATTCGTATTTAGTATATCTATACAAAAGCGCTCGCTGCCGTCGACTGAACCGGTGAGGAGTAATATTTACTCCTACCCACTTGTCGACGGCATATTATAATTCTCACAGTCGATGCTTGCCACTCGATGCGCTTTCCATACGTTCCTTTGTTCTCTTTATTATTTTGTTTCAAATCAGTATTTATCGTGTTCCGTTTTATATATATGTTTGTGGTTGACTTTCTTATATACTGTATCGTGATTGTTAATTGTGATTTGTGTTATCACTGTATTGTATGTACATATAAAGTGGTGTTGATTAAACTCAGTGCTATTCGTAAGTAGACTTTTATTCATCTCCATCAACACTGATGATATGCACGCCATGGACTATACCGATATGCACGCCATGGACTATACCACGATGCATAGTGATAGTGACTCAACTCAATCTGTCACTAACCGACCACAACGGGCAAGAAAAATTAAGCGGGTAGAACCTCTCAGCGGTGACCCACCCACCTTTCTACCCCCGCACCAGTTGAGAACACCCCCATTTTGGCCAGAAAAACCTGCAATTTGGTTCGCACAGGTCGAATGCCAATTTTTCCTATACGGAATCACCGACGACGCGACCAAGTTTTACCACGTTCTTTCCATGATAGACCGAGAATATGCGGCCGAACTGGAAGACGTCATCACTGGCCCACCCAATTATGAACTACTGAAAGCGAAAATAATGAAGCGCTTTTCATCATCGCGCGAAAATAAAATTAAACAGCTGCTGTCACAAGTACAGCTTGGAACACAGAAGCCTTCACAGTACCTGCGTCACCTCCAACACTTGGCTGGACTTGGTATCCCTGGAGAATTTCTGCAAAGTATTTGGACCAGCCGCTTACCTGTGGAGATGCAGACAATTATAGCGTCACAATCAACTCAGCCCCTGGACGCGTTGGCAGAACTTGCTGACAGGCTACATGAAATGGCAGCTCCATCACATCAGCCAGCTGCCAAAGCAACATCATCATCATCATCTTCAGAGCCAGGTATCGACTTGCTAATGCAGCAAGTCGCAGAATTGACCAAACAGGTTAGTGTGCTCACATCCCATATATTTGAAAAGCCACGACAGCGTGAGAGATGTCACAGCCAAGCCCGCAGCCGATCAGTATCATGTCGGCCTACCTCCAACCATTCGGCTAATGCTCCGAGTCAATCAGCCATGGCGACCAATGGTACTACCACCTCGGGTCGACTTTTCATAACGGACACTAAAACTAATACAGAATTTTTGGTGGACACTGGTAGTGATATTTGTGTATTTCCAGTTAGTGCCATTTGTAAAACAAATAACAAAACATCTTTCCAGCTCAGTGCGGCAAATGGTTCGGCTATCGACACATACGGCTGCATTAACCTAACATTAAATATCGGTTTACGTCGAAATTTTCCGTGGCGTTTTATAATAGCTGACGTAACCAAACCTATCATCGGCGTAGATTTTTTGGCACATTATAAAATTATTGTAGACCTTAGCAACCGAAAGTTAATAGATAACCTGACCAATGTAAGCACTGTAGCCAGTATTATTAATTCTAAGAGTTTAATTACTAGTGTTAAGGTATCGACTGGCGGTAACAGTGTTTATCATAATATATTATCTGAATTTCCTGAGATAACCCGACCCGCCGGTACACCGCCAACTGTAAAGCATAACACAACACACCACATACGCACTACACCAGGTCCACCAGTAGCATGTTCACCGAGGAGGCTAGCTCCCGAAAAATTAAAAATAGCTAGGCAAGAGTTCGACGCGATGTTGGCCAACGGTACGGCTCGACCTTCAGACAGCCCATGGTCATCACCCCTGCACCTCGCGTCGAAAAAAGATAATGGCTGGCGTCCTTGTGGGGACTACAGACTCCTTAACGCCAGAACCATTCCAGACCAATACCCGATACGTCACATTCAGGACTATTCCAACAGCTTATTTGGTTGTAAGTACTTTTCAGTTATCGATTTAGTTAAGGCTTACAACCAAATCCCCGTCGCCGAGGAGGACATACCAAAAACGGCAATTACAACCCCATTTGGTTTGTATGAATTTCCTTTTATGACGTTTGGGTTGAGAAACGCTGGGCAAACTTTCCAGAGGTTCGTCGATGAAATGACCCGTGGTCTTGACTTTTGCTATCCATACCTAGACGATTTTCTGGTGTACTCCAGGACTCAGGAGGAACATGAAGACCATTTACGCCAGCTCTTCACCCGTATGAGAGACTACGGAGTACTGGTAAATACGGCGAAATGCGTCTTCGCTGTTCCAGAGGTCACATTTCTAGGGTACCACGTTTCTAGCAAAGGTACGAAACCGTTGGATACAAAAGTCAAGGCCATAACTGATTTTCCCATTCCCAAAACTGTAAGGGAACTTAGAAGGTTCCTGGGAATGGTAAACTTTTACAGACGCTTTATACCTAAAGCCGCTCAAATCCAAGCACCTCTCAATGCCCTACTGACCGGCTCCGTCAAAGCGTCTCATCCCGTCCATATAGAGGGAAATTCATTACAGGCATTTGAGCACTGCAAGAAGAGTCTTTGCGAGGCCGCACTTCTAGCTCACCCCGACCCTACTGCTACACTTGGACTGGTCACTGACGCCTCTGACACGGCGATAGGTGGAGTCCTCCAGCAACTCCAAGATGGAGCATGGCAGCCTCTAGCATTCTTCTCTCGCAAGTTGAGCCCATCGCAAGTAAAGTACTCACCATACGATCGCGAGCTCCTTGCAATATATGAGAGTATAAAACATTTTCGCCATATGCTAGAGGCCAGCCACTTCACTGTCTATACTGACCATAAGCCGCTGTGCTTTGCTTTCCATGAAAGGAAGAGCAACTGCTCCCCGCGTCAGTATAGACAGCTGGACTTCATCTCGCAATTCACGACCGACATACGACATATATCCGGCCAGGACAATGTCGTGGCCGATACCTTGTCTCGGGTCGAAGAATTGCAGATGCCTGTCAGTCTAGAGGTACTGGCCAGTTCCCAGAAAGCAGACGCAGATCTCGCAAATATACTTGCCGGCAACACTTCGTTGCGTTTGCAAAAGCTGATAATCCCTGGGAGTCGTACTGAATTGTACTGCGACGTCAGTACATCGACTCCCAGGCCTTTCGTGCCAGCTACCCTTCGCCGGCAAGTATATGACTCCTTGCACTCGCTCAGTCACCCTGGCGCAAACGCAACTGCTAAGCTCGTTGCACAACGTTTTGTTTGGCCACTGATGCGTAAGAATTGCCGTGAGTGGTCTAAGGCGTGTTTACCATGTCAGCGCTCGAAGGTACATCGTCATGTATCCTCACCTTTAGGTACGCACACATTACCTTCGGCGCGATTCAAACACGTCCACTTAGACCTGATCGGCCCACTGCCACCGTCCAGCGATGGATATCGGTACTGCTTGACAGCCGTCGATCGCTATACGCGATGGCCGGAAGCTGTCCCCATTACCGATATCACAGCTGAAACAGTGGCCAAAGCATTCATATCCTGCTGGGTGTCCCGGTTTGGTTGTCCTACCGACATTGTTACGGACAGAGGTCGGCAGTTCGAATCCGCCCTGTTCGAACAATTATCCAAATCCATTGGATTCGAACATCGTAGGACAACCGCATATCACCCGCAGTGCAACGGCTTAGTAGAACGATTCCATCGGCAATTGAAAGCCGCTATTGTCTGCCACGGTGACAGCAACTGGACCGAGTCACTCCCATTCGTCCTTCTCGGCATTAGAAGCTCATATAAAGAGGACCTACAAGCTTCATCCGCAGATCTGGTGTACGGTGAGTCACTGCGACTGCCCGGAGAATTTTTCGGGCATAACGTCGCCACTCCCACCACTGACATCACTGATTTCTCGACGCGGATGAAGCATTTCGTCCAAAATGTGCGACCAGTTCCTACGCAGCACCACAACTTAAAACGAAAAACATTCGTTTTTAAAGATCTGGAATCCTGTAGCCACGTCTTCCTCCGAGAAGACGCGCTGCGGGGTTCTCTGCAAGCTGCGTATACTGGTCCACATAAAGTTTTGTCAAGAGACAAAAAAGTATTTAAAATAGAAGTAAAAGGTAAACCCCTAACAGTATCAATAGACCGCCTTAAGCCAGCCTACATATTGCGCAGCGACACCGACACATCCGATTACTCAAATACTCTTCTCTCTGACACACACGCAAGCACACACACAAACGCATACACAAGCACACATACAAACGCACACGCAAGCACACACCCAGGCACACACAAGGATACACATACAGATACACAACTACGTCACTCACCCTTCAGAGACACTACTCGGTCAGGGAGACATGTACGTTTCCCTGATTATTATCGTCCGTAGGCACGGCCTCTGGAGGGGAGTGATGTAGGGAACTATTATTTATATTTACAGTTTATTTAATATGTGTTATTTATATATTTCAATATAGCAATTTATTTATTTATCATTTATATACATACGACTACATACATATATTTAATATAATTTATATATTTTATAACAAGTATTCGTATTTAGTATATCTATACAAAAGCGCTCGCTGCCGTCGACTGAACCGGTGAGGAGTAATATTTACTCCTACCCACTTGTCGACGGCATATTATAATTCTCACAGTCGATGCTTGCCACTCGATGCGCTTTCCATACGTTCCTTTGTTCTCTTTATTATTTTGTTTCAAATCAGTATTTATCGTGTTCCGTTTTATATATATGTTTGTGGTTGACTTTCTTATATACTGTATCGTGATTGTTAATTGTGATTTGTGTTATCACTGTATTGTATGTACATATAAAGTGGTGTTGATTAAACTCAGTGCTATTCGTAAGTAGACTTTTATTCATCTCCATCAACACTACAAATGGTTACAGTTCAATTGTAAGTCCAATAAATGGCGCTGTGCATAAAACGTCGTTTTCTGAATCGCGCTGGCAAGATTCTGGGCAAAAGAATGACTTTAAAAACGTCTTGTTTATTTGACTGTTGATAAATTTACGTAAGTTACGTTTTTAAAGTACAATTGTTCACAGTACCAACTACAAAGTAAACTAAATTGAATTGTTGGTGAAAATTACCTTCGTTACAGTCTAGCTTAATTCGTAATTATTTAACACAGTGATAAAAAATGATTTAATATTCAAAGAAATGTTTTGAATAGGTTCTTCAGTCCGTTCGTTCGTTTATGTTATTAATATTTTTTTTAAAAAACGTATAAAAAAAATGCTCTGACACTGTTAATAAAAATATCCCGCAGTATTATTTCATAACTTACAAGCGACACGTACCGACATTGCACTATTGCACCTGTATGTTGTATGTATGTATGTGCCAAGGGTATTTTAGGGTACAAAAACACCTCAAAATCTTTTTAAGATAACTTTGTTGTTTGTCTGTCTATCAAGAGTATATTGTGTTCAAGTCTATATTCCCTTAGAGCACAAAAAAATCTATCTTCTAAATCATCGCAATCAAATGACGATAAACTATGAGGGTTTATGCATCCCGTTGATACACAATTACGAAATTTGTTAAGAAGTTAAAACTTACGGCACGTATAAAGGAAAATTCCAAAATTATTTTTAAAAAATTGTCAACTTTTTGTATTTGTGTCAGAAAAAAAAACTATTAGGTACAAATTTTAATCTGTACTTAATTTGATACAAAATGACAACTTTAAGAAGTTATTCTTTTGGTGTATCTCCATTCTTGAAACTGGTACGAAACTCTCGGGTCATGAGTACGACCTGAACTTGACCGAAAATATTGATTATTTCATAGATTATATAAAAATGCCTAAAAACGTGCTTTCTATGTATATTCTGTATACCAATTATATATTTACTTAAAATATGTTACTAATTTAAAAACTGTACAGGAGCTAATATAAGTTACTTTACAAAGAATATCGTGAATACTTATCCAAATAAATAAATTAATAATTAAGGCTGTTTGTAATATCTCTATTTCTTAAATGAATAATCATCTAATTCAAGTGGGCAAAGCCGCGGGCAGGCCGCTAGTAATAAATAAATAATAAAAACTATTGCTCTTTATATTAACACACATTAGATTTCTAAGTTTTTTTTTCGTTGACATAAATATCATGATCCACTTGCTTTCGGGGAAACAAAAATAATTTAAATATAATGATTCCTCAGCAGTGGGATCAAACAGACAATTAATACGATTGCAATCAATTTCCTCGTGCACCACGACGGCTTCCCTTGTTTTAATAGGTGCATAAAGTGATAAGAATGCGCATAATTAAATTTTATTAAAAAACATACACGTTTGTTTTGTGTACATTAATTTCAGTCACGAATTGTAATATTTAATAAAAAATTTAAATAAAAATAATATTTCATCATCATTTCAATCTTATCATTTTTTTACATATTATCATGCCTACATTCTTATTTCTTAATAATTTTAAATTACAATAATGTAATTTGTCTATACTTCTATATCTATACTAGTACATAAAGAGTAAAGATTTGTATGTGTGTATGTTTGTAGTGGATAAACTTACTAACTACTAAACCAATTTCAAAAATTCTTTCACCACTAAAATGCTGCGTTATCACTAAGTAACATAGGCTATATTTGCACTTAGAAAAAAATAGGGATCCCGAACTTAAATTCCAATAATGTAAAAATATATGGCATGAAATATATTTCATCGCATGCGCAGCAGAAACTGTTGAAGATAGAGGAAAAAATGGTCTACAAAATTAATGAACATATCCATGTGTACAAAAAACCTCGATACCATATTATGTCTCACTATTGTAGTTTTGCCAATACAGCAACTTTTTTACAGTTTAATATTAGATAGAAAGGCCGACCATAATTAGACCATGTTATTTGTAACTTTATATTAATCCTTATCGAAATAAACAATTTCGTATTCGAGACTGTTTCAATACCTGCAGTTTACTCTTTCAGCCATCAAAATCGTACAATCAATGGATTGTACGATTTTGATGGTTGAAAGAGTAAACTGCAGGTATTGAAATAGTCTCGAATACGAAAGAAAGAAAAAGGAATGCCTTTTTTTTTCTTTCGTACTAAAACACTCTGGAACCTACAGCATTTTCTACGTGGAAGGTGCCCAAAATGATCTGGGTAAACGGTGTTCCCGGGTGTGGTAAGACAACGTGGATAGTAAAACAATTTGACATTGCTAGGGACAAGACACGACGGAAGCAGCTAATGAACTTCGAGAGAGGCCCTCGGAACGTATAGGGAACTTGGTTAAAAATAAAATCCGCACTATGTCTTCAATGCTGGTAAACGGAGCACGACGAGAATCAGACAAGTGTAACCGCTTGATAGTCGACGAAGCTTTAATGAACCACTTTGGAGCGATAGTGATGGCAGGAAGAATCTCCGGAGCCGAGGAAATTCTTTTAATTGGAGATGTAAATCAGCTACCTTATATAGACCGAGAGAATCTTTTCGAAATGATTTACCGTAAACCGCCACAACTTTTCATGAACCAAAACTTAGTGTGTACTCACAGAAGTCCCATGGACGTCGCCTACGCCCTGCGAGAGATATATTCTGGTATATACTCGTCTAAGAGGGTAGTACGGTCCCTTTCTATGAAGGATATCAAAATGACACCAGTACCGGGAGATCTAAAATACACACTGTATCTCACATTTACGCAGGAGGAGAAAGAATCTCTGATCGCGCAGGGATGGGGAGGAGAAAGAGGCTCGAAGGTGCTGACAATTCATGAGTCTCAGGGTCTGACCAGCGCGACCGTTATAGTGGTTAACACTAAATCCATTAGGCTACAGCTGCATGATAGCGTTTCGCACGCCGTCGTAGCAATATCTCGGCACACCTGCACATACTATAGTGAAGGTAAAGATGACGCGGTGAAAATGTTAATACGGAACGCGACGGAGGTAACGACAAAACGCATTGTGGAATATAATTTAAAGATGGCTTTGAAAGATAGGAACGCAGCGGTCGCCTCTTCCACCATAGCGGTCATGCCATCACCCTTATCCTGGTGCAAAATTCCTCACATCTCACATCAAATCAATTATCAATTATTATAAAATTTTAGCATGTACTTATTTATAGTTATGTAATTTAATATATATTGTAATGTGAAAAATTGTTAAATATACATATATAGACATTCGCTTAACCTTAGATCTAAGTAAAATTTTGTAAAATAATGTAAAGTTAAAAATATAATTTTCCTATTATAGGTATTAATTGTATGTAAACGATAATGTAATTAATATATATGATAAGGAAATTAATACATTTAAAAAGGGTACGGACCAAGTGTCTGTAGTGTTAAGAAATAAAAAAATAAAAAAATGGCTTCTTATTAAAGAAATATTTGTTTAGCAAAAAGTTGAAAACCGTAACCAGAACTATAATTTAATTACTTCATAGTAAAGTAAATTTAAAAATAACTGGCCGATTGCGGCTTCGCCAGCGAATTCATGAAAGCATTCGTGTGTTTATGTATGTATGTCTAAAGACCATTAATATGAAATTTTTAGTATCTACCTTGATTTACATTTACATACACTTACTTAACTACTAGACTTTTTGACTGTTTTAGAAATAAAAAGTAAAATTAAAATACTTTGCACTTCCGGTCCCTATTTTTTAAAAGAAAAGAATTAAGTAGAATTCTAGTGGCATTGCGTGTTGAATGGCGGAAGACAACGCTGCGCTTAGCCTTGTTAGCAGAGCGAGGAAATGAAAATATTAAATATTTCACTTCCTCGAGTGGGAATCGAACCAACAATCTGACGTGCTTACCATCGCACCCTTGAGCCCCTGCAATACGACTGGCCTCTGCAAGTATTAATACCAGAATAAAAAAAAACTTAACTGTTACCTAACCAAGCGAAGAGAACCAAACAAAAATATTAATTAACTAGCGGCTCGCCGACGGCTTCGCCCGCTTAAAATACATGATTATTGATTTAATAAGCAGAATTGATTGATAACTATAATGACTTCTAATATGATTTTTTTACGATATTATCGTCAAAGAATTTTTGATTGTTTTAAATAAAAAAATACGACCATTGTTGATATTTAATATTTATAAAATATACATAAAGCTAATTATTTATTACACGTAAAACAAAAATATATAATTTTTGTAACTTTATGTTCTTTTTACCTATATAATATACTCTGTTAAGTGTGCTGATGTCAGTGAATAATTTAATTTACTCATTCAGAAACAGCCTTAAATGTTAAATTATTGATTTGAAGGATTCCTAATGTTCTTTGTAAAATAACTGTAATAATTGCATATTAACTCCTGTACAGTTTTTAAATTAGTTACATATATTATATGAACGAACCAACCAAAAAATCTTTGTATTTACTTGATATTTCTTTCAAGATCGTTCTTTATCTCTGTATTGAATTAATTACGACTTCTTTTAAATGACGATAACTTTTTTTTTAATGAACTAAACTTTAGTATTTAAGTTGAGTTAAAACAAAGCAATTGGTGAAATTTTCAAGTAAATCGGTTCAGTACAAAAATATGTCGACAGTCAATTTACCTTTAAGCTTCACTGTACACTACGTTAAAAGTAGTATTTGTAGGTGACTACAAAATATATTTTTTCAGGAGATCCTAATAGAGAAATATATATTCTGTTTAGATTTGAATTCTTCATTTCGTAAAATTCACTCAAAAGGCATTCCTTTTTCTTTCTTTCGTATTCGAGACTAAATCGTACAATCCATTGATTGTACGATTTTGATGGCTGAAAGAGTAAACTGCAGGTATTGAAATAGTCTCGAATACGATCCCTGGTCTCTTCTTCATTCAACTCGACAAATCCAGATGTTGCATTGTATGCTGCCATGTAATTGCCTTTCATGCTTCCGGCGATGGTTTGGCCGCTATCGCTATTATAAATCGCGCCTTCTGCCTCTTTAAGTTTTACTCCCAAAATTGAGTATCCACCTTGAAAAGCAAGTATAATTTCCTTGCACGTTCTTAACTTGACTTGTTTGGTAGCTTTCAGAACTGCAAGGAATTCCAGCATGGCGTTCTTGTAGTGGTCCATGTGCTCTCGAATTGGTAAGAAGTCTGGTGGTTGTACAATATCCATTGCCGCCTTCGTAGGTTTTGGCCGGGATGTTATCGCTGGAACTTCAGTCGATTTCCTTGTGAACTCCTCCAGTGCTACCGCCTGTCTGTCATCCGCACGAAGTTTCCTTCTGCCAAATACGTTTCCCAGAATTGCACTAAAGCCTCTGCATATGGCCTTCGCAGCTGAGTGTTTTGTCTCTGGACTTTTGGTTTTGTCTTCTGCGGTCAATCATTGAAGGCGTTCTGAGCCACTTTCGGTGGTTAAAAGGGGTGTTTGAGGATGATCTGCTTGGGTGCTAGAGTGTGCAGGCTTAAGGTAACTGAGGTCTTCACCTCTGTCCTCGTACACTATGACCTCATGTTGTTTGGAGGCCATTATGCAACCCAGTCGGTCTGCCACTTCTCCCCTGTTATACTCAACCACCATGGCATCTATGCTTATTATTCGTGGACCTTGTTCTGTTGTCACTCAGTTTATGGAGCAACTCACAAGCCCGCGCGAATGGTGTTCTTTCACCCCAGTCGAGCAGTATTATCGATTTGTTTTTCGATTTCACTACTCGACATGTAATGTCACCAACCATCCTCGTGGGTAACGCATCATAGATTTTGCGTCTTACTGCGATTTTCTTAGTGCTACCATTCAACAGACTAGCCAGAGCAGGTGAAATCGCGATGTATTTGTGATTTCTAGGTTTGCAGAAGCTTATGCCCAACCTTTCAGTGTTTTCATCCATGTAGAGAGCCACACTTATTATTCTTAATCCTGGCTTACTCCTTTGGGCGTGTTGTAGTAGCTGGAGTGCAGTGTCTATATTTGTATGTTGCGGGTGTATGTTTGATATTTGTTGGCCTATGTGTGTGTTTGTACTTGTTTGTGCTATTGGTGTTGATATACTATGCGAATCTCCTGTGTGTCTGGTGCTGTTTCGGCGACATGCGATACTAAAAGCCTTCACGGCATAGTCGAGGAGAGCCTTCCGAAATATAGAATTTACCATAATGCTTGGAAGATTGGCTTCAGTCAGGTCTATCTCGATATGCGTTTGGAGATCGAAGCGGTAAGCAGCAAATCTTGGGCATTCGAATAAAATGTACGTTACGGATTCAGGTGTTTCTAGATCGCATTCACAACTCGGAGAATTTTTCAGCTTAAACCGATACAGATATTCTGCAATGCCAACATGTCCCGTTAGCATCTGGACGTGAAACGGTGCAAACACCGTCGTTCTCGTTATTCTGTATGCTACTTCTACATCTGGGAGGAATTTCTTTGTAACTGCTCCTGTCTGGGATGTTTCATATCTGTCCTGCCATATGCGGACAGATTCTTTTCTAATCATTTCTTTAACATATGACAATGGAATTTTGTCATAATCCTGATCAGAACCTGCGAGTGCCGCTGCTTTTGCTAGTTCGTCGGCACGTTCGTTTCCAACAATACCCACGTGTGCCTTGAGCCAGAACAATCTGATTTCTCGCCCCTGTGCTTTGATCTTCCTCACGCTTTCCCTTATTGTCTTTGCTAGGGGGTGGCCTAAATTAGGATTTCTTAATAGTTCCAGTGACGATCTGGAATCGCTTAAAATATTAACTATTGAGTCGTTGCTGTCTGCCACGTTTCATATCGCCCTGTCTAGTGCGTACAGTTCGGATTGGAAGACCGTGCAGTTTGGATGTAGACTGAATTTTTCATAACCGGTCTCCTTTCCTTCATCCCATCGTGATAGGGCTGCTCCCACTTTTCCTTTGATTTTACTACCGTCAGTAAAAATCTGGGCGCCCTCGATATGATGTAATTCGATGGTATTGGGATTCAAATCCTCCAGCAATTCAAATTCAATAGCTATTTGTGTTGACGGGTGTGGCTTGCTTAGGTAGGTCTCTTCGAACTCGAGCTCCTTTCCAGATGGAAGGTAATTTTTACACAACCCCCTTTTTACTTTGTAGAGGCTCGCATTCTCTTTTATTCTTATATCTAGTGGCAATAGACCAGAGAGCGAAAGCGCGGATACCAAAGACACCGTCCTGTACGCTTTGCAGATTTTTTGAGCAAAACCTCTCTGGAGCGCGTTAAGCTGATCTTGAATCGCTTGCATGTCTGTTGACCTAGACCAGGCACTTGCAGCGTACAAGAAGCCATTTAAATCATACTTATTTTCTACTAGCGGCCGTTCGATACTAACTTCAGGACTTTTATTGGAAAATACCTTATAGGTTTTGATGATGCGGCGAATAAGTTTATACATACACATATACACTTATTTAGTATGAAAAGAACTATAAATATAAGCTTATAATAAATAATTCTATGAGATACTAATAAATTTTTCAATTTTTATTTTTTTCCCTTATGTGTATTGTAAGATCTCCTTTCGTCCTAAATTTCATAACTGTAGATCTACGGGAAGTACATTATAAATTTTGATTGCGCGGTGAATTTAATACAAAATGAAGCTGAAACTATACATAAATGCTCATATCTTTTGCCTGCGTTGTATTATAAGCTTAATTTCTGTGTTCCAAGGAACTGTAAACCTGAATATCCGAAATTAATTTCAGATTGATACCTCAATGCAATCTCAAGTAAAATGATCTTGAAAGAAGGACAATGTGATCTTATAAGGGTTCCCTGTTTTTCCTTTTGAGGTACAGAATTCTAAAAATTATTGATTAATTATTTTAGTTTCATTTTGTATGAAATAAATCGTAATTTAAGTGTTTTGGGAATTAATTTGATTATCGTATTTAATAGAAAAATGTTTAGTTATTTCACATCTGTCTAAATAAACCGTAACTGCGCGCTTGCAGTTAGCGCGCAGTTACGGTTTGTTTAGATTATATATTTTCTTTATTTAGATTATATGACGTTATATATTTTCTACAAAAATTGCCATTCTGCAAAATTTCGGAGTTAAAATATAAATTATATACTGCTCTACAAATCTCTACATTAAGAAATTTCAATCAATGTGATTGCTAGATATGGTGTCAACTTACATTGGAGAATCCTAAATCTTAAAAACTCGGTCTATTTTATAATCATATAATCTCTATTTTTCTTTCTTTCAACATACAAATAAAAATTTATAAACTGGCCTCAAAATATAAATAAATTATAATTCATTTCCCCGAGTAGGAACTGAATTCACAACTATTTTAATAGGAAGCCGACGTTGTGTACAATCATAATTCAAATGCTAAAAACTAAAACCATTTTAAGAGTCTACCACATAAATTGTATAACGCACTTAAAGGCTAACTTGATATTCGTGAAATTAACTAAAAAAAGAGGACAAAATACAAATTGTTCTTTGATATGACTTAAACTTAAAAAAAACTTACACAATAAAAAAAACAGAATACAATAATGTTGTATTAATTATAAATATTAAAAAAATGTAAAGAAATAAAATATTTGATTTTACTCTCAAAATTTGTTGTATTTAAAAATATTTTTTCTTGTATATCTTCCATATACAGACACCAATCCGTTTCAATTTTTTTATAAGTATAGAAATTTGTCAGAGCAAGAATAACAATAAAAGTTGCTTTTAATATACATATAAGTGATTTATACGTTTTAAATGTCATTTAATTCGCATTTTAGCTATAAAATAAATTATCGTGTTTGAACAAGTGCTATAAGTTGCTTTATAAAAACCAGTTCAGAGTTTTTAACATTATTCACGTCGATAACGTTACCGAAAATGGTTAACTTAATTTACTTGTTAACCATCATTAATATATGTGTAATATGTGTTTCAACAGGTGACTATATCAATTTTACTAGTATTTATTGTTTTCTTGTTTTCTATTATTGTTTTCTACTATAGGATAAACTTGAAAAACTCCGTGAAGGATTAGTCAAAATAAGCTAGATGAAATAAATATAATACGTACGACGAATATTTTTATGCTCAATGCGACAAATAAATTACAATAATAGATTTCGTTAAGTCCAATTCTTTCAATTAATACTTATATCAGTGATGCAGGACAGTTTCAATAATAATTAATTCCAATTATTGCTATTATAACCCACACATTTGTTTGCATGGACAACAATAAACTGTAGATTTTTATAATTCTGAAGGAATTCCGACAAAACCTTTTGTTATGTGTATACACTTGTCTATGTATCTATTGCTATAGCATGATCATCTACAACATTTACCAACGAATAGTCATTATTTCACAACGATTTAACTCTTTTATTTTAACGTAAGAAGTTAGCTCAATATCTATCTTATCATAACAAAGACACGTAAACTAGTATATCTGCTAAAATAAAATACTTAATTCTCGTGATTTGAGAACGACTTGCTATGATTTTCTCCCATTCTGGTCAATTATACAAAAAAGTTAAAAGACTTTGATACCATGACTTGACATTCTATATAAGGTAGAAAAAAAAAATCAATTCTTTTCGTCTCTGTTGTAAATACGTAAACTTTATTACTTAACGTAAATTATGAAGTGATATTGCTTCCGATGAGGTCAAAGTTTAAACAGACTTTCTATACTATTTATGTATTTTATTATAGATACAAATTTAACTAAAAAAAAACGATTAAGATCGTAAAATTTACCGTAGCGTTTGGCTCTCCGTTCCCTCTGACTACCCCGCTAGGGATAAAGCGTGAAGTTAAGTAAGTAAGTAAGATCTAAGATCGTAAAATTTAATATTAATAAGTTTATTTTTTTTAATGAGCTAAAAACTTATTTCACTATTCTTCTTTCTGCTTAACCTACCTTTTCTTAAATCTCCTGTTCTTAATGCGTACGGCTAAAAAGTGAAACTCAATGCCTGCCGAACTCTTCCCTGATAAGTATAACTTGGACCTTTTCAAGGAGAAAGTGTATAGGCATTATTTAGGTAAGGATGCTCCACCACTGTTCGCATCGTCACTAAACACCAGGTGTAATAGCGGACAAATGTTTGCCTATTAACAATAAAATAAAATATTTTTCATCCATTACCCTTAACCTCGAGTATTTTTCATTCATTACCCTTAATCTTGGATAATATCCATCGATTACCCTTAATCTTGCATATTATCCATCCATTACACTTAACCTCGGGTCATTCATCCTCAAGATCTATTCTCGGCCATCATTCATTTCTTAACTGCACCATTAACATCATAATATGACCCTTGACCATGGCGGTGTTATTTTACCATGTCCCTGAAACTCGAACAATATAAGCTTAGATTTGTATACTCGTACAAGATAATAACTTTTTTTACATTTCAAAAATAAACTTTTTTTCATGTCATTTAAAGTTTCTGTCTACCCAATTATAAAATCCTAAAATTCCCTGAATACATACTGAATACACTAATTCAACCGGCTTTCAAAATTCATAAGTTGTCAAATATTACACATTTTAACGTACACTATCTAGTCTTACAATAAATGCACAGAATTGATATAGTTGAAATAAAAAATATATCAAGGTCCACATAATTGATATTATATCCTTACAATTACTTGGCTTTGATGCAATAGCTGTACATATATTTTTTTAATCCTTATAAAGTAGTGGTTATCAAGAATATTAACGCTCCAGAGTAAAATAAAAATCAGAACCCTCCATCTACGATAATAGAGCAACAAACAAATAAGGGACCGTAGCGTTTGGCGCTCCGTTCTCTCTAACTAGTAGGCTAGGGATACAGCATGAAACTAAGTTAAGTCAAACAAATAACAAACATCTTTGTCTACAATTACGTGAAACAGGACCAATACTTTTGACATCATGTTAACCTCCAGCCAGTACTCTTTCAAGTGCCTATAAAGAAATTCAATACCAACAAACACAGACAAGAAAGTCAATTAAACAAATAATAAACAAGCTGGTCCTTGGGCAATAAGGGACAACTACACTTTAACATATGAAAATTATCTAAATCTAGTACAAATCTCTGAATATATTTCTCCTGTGCAAGGAAGGACGCTACAACATAAATAAAATAAGATACTCATAAAATGATATAAGAGTTCTAGAACGCATGTGTTTGAATTTCATAGAAATATTAGATCTCATAGCGATTACGAACATATTTTTACCAGAATATGACAAACCATGGCTTATTGTACGAATTTATTTACCCATAGAATAATCTAATGTAAAAATAATACATTATTATCGTAATCTAAACGAGGCTCTTCGAGAGTAGCTTTATAACTCTTACAGGAATGGATAACTATAAGATGTGACAGTTTTCAGTAAAGTTCTATAAAAAAGCCTTAAGAAACGTTTTTTTTCTTTTGGATTATAGTGTAAATATTGTTCTAGACACCAAAAAAATACGTGTGTTATAAAGGGCAGTCTCATCGCGATTTTCGATTTTCCACATAAATAACAAGGAAAATTTGGAATAATTTTTAAATAAATCAACTTAGCTAAAATAATTTTTTGCAGATCATTCAATTTTCTACAAGAATATATATTGGTTTTATACCGATACTATTAGTGTCGTCCAAGCGAGTCAAGACGCGAGCAGGCCGCTAGTGTTGATATAAGTGATGTAACATTAAGTATTAGTATGTAAAAGCAGCTTAGCTATTTTTATTTAACGTTTGTTTTACAAAATTCGTCAATTTTAATTAATAGATTTACTACTACGGAACAAATGTAATGATTAAATAATTGACTTTGATACGTATATCCTCATAGAAATGTGATCACTTTTCTGTGCACTACTTATTTTCAAAAATTAATTTGAACAAAGGAAGGATAGAAAAGGAAAAACGTCGTTATATTGCATTTTTTCTTTCCATCGTGGTTAAAACGTGTTATAAAAATTGCAAACAAATAATTTGTTCTAAGTATCACATTAAGTTTTATTCATAAAATATATTTGGTACTTACTTCTTTAGAAAACGTATAAAAATTTGAACGTAGCGAGACTAGAACCCGCCGCCTCCTGTAAACCGACCAGGCGCTATGACTAAGCCATATGTTCTCATCAAGCTACGTCGATATTTTTATACGCTTGTTACAACTTATTTATGTTCTTGGCATCTCTGTAGGGAGATCTTTAGAAATTTCCGCTATCCAAAGATAATTGCTAAGAATTATCGTCTGAAAAGAGAGAATTGCGTGCTTTCGTAATTGCGCTTCTGATCTGTCGGATGAACCAACAAATCAAACACAGAATCCAATTTTTGTAATTATTTTGTTTACTCTTTTTACACACACTATAATTCTAATTAGAATAACTATAATACTTACTCTAATAACAACTTCTTTCGACAATATTTGAGAATGTAATGAACATGAGTGCCGTGTCGTCGTGCTTTTATTACACACTGCCGCCACTTAATAAAATCGGTAATAGAAAACAAAATGACGCCCTCTGAATTACAATGACACCTGAATATGAAGGAGATCTTAAGAAATAATGATATATATAATATAAATAAATTATGCTAGCAATAGTTATAATGTGCAATAATATTTTTTTCTTAAATAAAAAGTAATTTCGTAAAATGAATTTGAAAAATCGACACTGACATTGAAGATTTAATCCAATTAAATCTAAGCAATTTGCATTCAATATTGCCGCTTGTAACTTCAGTTTGTAAGTTAATTTTTTTAAATACAAAATTATAAAACCAAAACCAATATGATCAAGTCTTAAAATCTTTTTTCACTAACGGTGCACATCAAATCTTTCGATACTATTGATTGCTAGTTAGACAAAGAGATTTATTTTAACAACTCCAGACGCTATTTTGAATTTTATTAATTTACCTTTTATAATTATTACAGACTCATCATCATCAGCTTCTGCAACGGCGCAAGCATCATCAAGTAGTTCTGAATCATCTAGCTCTGCAGAGAGTAGTGCTGAAAGTGATGATTATTATGATGACAGTAATGAAGGTATCTAAATTTATATTTTAAGAACGGATCTGTATTGTAAAATAAGAAAGATCAAATGCGAACTGGACTTGCCCTCCGAAGGGTCCGTACTAATTTCTGGAATGTAGATCATCGGAAAGTACAATTTATAAAAGTTGACAAGCGTAAGTTTTGAGGCGTTTATTTTGTATAAAATAAAGTATAATTATAATTTTGCAATTAATGTTGATATCTGTAATTCATTTTTCAAAAAAAAAAACCTTAAATTATACAGCAAGTTTTAGTCCGTCCCTAATTTTATAACTGTAGGTCCACGGGATTTTGACTTATTTTATATACATATAAAAGTAAGTACATATAAGAATTTTTTTGATTCTAGAAGTGTATTACTTAAAGGTCATTTGGAATACTGTTGTATGATAGACAAATATATATATTTGTCTATCATACAACACATATATATATATATATATATATATATATATATATATATTACATATCTAGATGATCAACGGTCATATCGAAGAGAAGTTTAAGTATCGTCAAATTCCGCTTCATAGCTTTGAACTAGAAATTTATAACATACTTATATATCCAGATAATTGTTTCTTTTCAATTTACAGATACTTAAAGATGGTTTATTTTTTTAGAACAAAATCCAGCGTGTGGTGAAAATGAAATGTACTCCGATTGTTTTAACGGTGGATGCAGACGATTTAAATGTTCGATACCACCTCTATGTATTGACTTAGTAGAAGGAGGCTGCGAAGGCGGCTGCATCTGCATAGATAAATATACTAGAGATGACAATGGAAAATGTATTCCAGAAGAACAATGTCCATGTAAGAATTCATGATTTATAACATTAATTAAAATTAATTGGGGCAGGGGCACAAAGTGTATTTGTAAACGCAGCAGGTTGTGAGTTCGATTCCCACTCAAGGAAATAAAATACTTAACATTTCCATTTTATTCGTTCTGGTGTCGAGGCAAAAGCGCGGCTTTGAGTTCCGCCATTCAACACGCAATGCAGCAACGCATATTCGGAAAATGGGAAACGGAGTGTCTTAGGACTAGGTTCCCTTTGCCTACTCTGTTATGTGCGGGATACAAGTGACGCTAAAAAAAAAAAAAAAGCAAAAAAAAAACACCGTAACCTTTTTTTACAAAATAGCAGAATAGACATAGTGTTAAGGCACTTCGTTACCTACTTTACAAAAGTATAATAAATGAATATTGTGTAATATTATGGTAGTTGTAGATAGAAAAGACTATGAAAGCAGTTGGCAATTGCTTAACCAATGGTGTATGATGAACGAGATCTGATTAAGACCGCATTTTTAAACCGCTCTCATATTTGAGATCGATCTCGTGATGCGGTTTTAATTCATATATATATAATATATATATATATATATATATATATATATATATATATATATATATATATATATATATATATATATATATATATATATATATATAGGGGAGAGGGGGGGCACATTCGAACGATTTTTAAACTTTGTGTCATATCTAAAAATTCTACAGTTTTTAACTTCTTTACTATTTCACAATACTTAGTCCAACTATTGTGCTACACAATCGTAGCATCGTATGTAGAAAAATATATAAAGTAGCAGTAGTCAAATGTTCAAAGCTGCCCCCCTTGCGGGGTAGCTTTGGACATATATGGGGCAGTTTTGAACTATCATCGAATTCAATGAAATTAAAAGGCTTATCAAACTTTTAAGTAACTTTATTAATAAACTTAACATTAGAAACGATGGAGATCAAATATCAGTACCATGTTAACTTAAAATAATAATATACCTAGTTTAATATTGCGATTGTACTAGTACTAGTGTTAAATAACTTTAATATTATTAATAAGCTTTAAAAAACGAACAAACAAAAAAGGAGCTTCGGCTTCCTAGAAGTAATGAACATTATGGGACCAATCATAGAATAAATCTAATATTATGAAAATAAAACAAAATATTTTTAAATAAACAGCTTACTACCCTAATTTGAACTTAAATTTAAAGGAAAACATGGATGTAATATGTGACGTAACCAACAACTGAAATTGGAGGAAGTAGTCTACGTAAGAAATAAAAATCAGCTTCACGTTTTATCCCGCACACAGCACGGTAGGCAGAGGGAACCTAGTGTTAAGACACTCCGTTCCCCACTTTCTGCCAAATTCTGGAGGCATTGCGTGTTGAGTGGCAGAACTCAACTAAATAAATATAAATATATAATAAATTTAAGTAAATATTTCATCTCCTCGAGTGGAGATCGAACCCACAACCAGTCGGTTGTATAGTCACACTTCGTGCCGCTGCGCCGTGACTGGCCTCAAGTCTAGTCTACGTAAGACTTTTGAAATACTAACGTAGCACTTGTCCTCTTTCTCAAGAAAGAAAAAAAAATACAAGCTACTTTTTTATTATTCTCAGATGATGAGACATTCGCTAAAACGAAGTCTCCAATATTTATTAAGTTGTAGTCTAATTCCATTTCGTAGTCTTCGTACGCACAGATTTCAGTATCTTCATTCTCTTCACAATAAATTGTCACTTCTTCTTCTGATTCCAAATGCATTTTTGAGTCAGTTTCTTGTGAAGAAAAGTTAATTATAGTTTTATTTTTCTTTCGCGGTATTTTTTACATTTAATAATATTCAAAACTGCCCCCTTTATTTTGTTCAAAGCTGCCTCAGTGGTAATTAAAAAATTACAAACGTTTTTTTTTCAAGTAAATGTTTAAAAATTGTAAAGATTTCTAGTTTATTGCATGATATATGAAACATTCTAACTAAAAGAGGAAAAAATAAAACCATATACCTTGAATTGGATCCGTGCGATCCTTACGCGTTTATTTAAAAATGCATAAAATTTTACTCAAAATTAAACACTCCTCTTAACTCAACGTGTGCAGATTAGTGCTGTCACTACTCAAAAAAAATCTACCAAAATTTCTTTTTAAAATAGCTCTGTTAACACATATTTTCAAAAGTGCCCCTGTTCAAAGCTACCCCCCTCTCCCCTATATATATATATATATATATATATATATATATATATATATATATATATATATATATATATATATATATATATATATATATATATATATATATATATATATATATATATATATATACGAGATAAAAACTACACAATATTTTCCCGTCCGCCCTTGTATATATATAATATTTGAAAATGACTGAAAAACTACAAGTTTCCTAAGAATTTGTGAGTTTTTTGTCACACTTGTGAGGTAAAATTCTATATTTTTTTTTAATATGTAATTTATTAAAGTTACCCAGGTTAAGGAACACATATTGTACTTAACAGAAATAAAGACTTTAGTTTGTACTTGAATTTCATCTCTATATATATATATATATTATAAAATAAGAACGATTTTTTTCTCTGTCTGGCCTTTCTACGTTATCTTCTTCTAAACCACCCAACGGATTTTGATGCGGTTTTCACCATTATGTAGAGTATTTCTCAGGGAAGGGTTATATATGGTTTATTATATGTATATTTTATTGTAATTTGACATAAATATGATAAATGTGTATAAAGTCCTACCCGTTGAGACACTTTCACGCATGCGCTGCTTTAATGGTAAGTCCTACATGAAAACAATACTAGAGTATTATTCCTCTTAATAAGATCTACAAAAAAGTCAGCGACAGCATATTCGTATCTTCTAAGGATAACATACAGTGAGCATATTTCTGTCTAAAAATAGTAATTTGAATATATTTTTTATTTTGAGGGATGTTTGTCCATAATGGTATCAATCCTTATCCTTTTAAATACTTTATTAATTTTCTACGTTAAACAAAGATAAATTTTGCTTTTTACAATATTTCGAAATTGAAAATAGTTTTAGAGAAAAGCTATATCGACTCATATTATCCCTTACTCTCAGTGTATAAATAAGTATATTAGTTATCTTGGCCATTTAATGTAGATCAAAATGTTGATTAGTAGCACAGATTTGAAATTACGATACTAAAAAATTCTTGCTGTGTAACGGCTCGCCGACCTCCACGCTTCCCCCCGCGTCCTCGACATTTTGCTTATAAAAATGAATCCGCCGCACCCGCCTAGCTTCCCCCGGGCATGGAAGGAGGGCCTGCTCATCATGTTGCCCAAGGCTGGGAAGAGCCCATAGCAGCCTGAGGGGTACCGATCTATAACCCTCCTTTGCGCGGTCTCCAAGCTGGCCGAGAAGTTATTCCTCTCACTTCTACAGGCGCACAGCCACCCACAAAGCGAGCAGTTTGGCGAGCGGGTATACTACTCTGGTTACACTACGCCGTAACAGCGATCAACCGATAGGAGAGAGCAATAGCAGTCTTCTTCGACGTAGTACGCGTATTCGACCACTTCTGGCACCCGGACCTACTTCATTAAGTGCTCAGAGCCGGCACACCCTAGCACGTCGCGCATGTCTTTGCCTCCCTGCCTCAGTGACAGGACATTTAGCTTGAGAGTTAAGAGTTCGAAGTATAGCAGCGACTCGATCGCTGCCGTTGTTCCCCAGGGCAGCATTTTGTCACCTGCTCTCTACGCACTATACACTGATGACATCACATCGCCCTAGCGAGTATCAATCAAAGAGAAATCCTGCAGGTGGTCCAGAACCTCATCCTCCATCGATCCACCTGACTGAGTTGACCGCCTAGATGGCATTTGATAATCTTTCCAATTCCGTCCCGCACGCCTCTCTCTGTGTCTGCTCTAGAGCAGGTTATCGCTTGAGACCACGGCCATGGAACCAACGCCCAGATGTCGTTCGGAGCTACTACGGAGATGGAGGAGAGAATGCTTCAATTCTGCGCCTGGCTCTATAGCAAAGTAAATTTAGAAGCGATTGCACGTATTTTGGAGTTATCCAATAATTATAATGTATTTCGTCGCGGCATTGTTGGTTACATCTTTCGTTTAAGTATTTTTGGGTAAGAGAATAGTAGGTAGTCTGTTGTTTATAATTTCTTTCGTTTAAGTTTTCTGTTGTTTGTGTCATTTGTTCAGGTGTGTGTTTTTTTAAACAATTGGAACATCCTTATTGGAGCTACGAAAATGTGAGTTGCATTAAGGTTTCAATAATTTTCACATTAGTAATCTTAAATGCTTTGCAAACATAGGTACATTATATGAATAATTCAGTAGTTAAAGCGAGCGAAGCCGCGAGCGGGTCGCTAGTTTTGTTATAAAAAAGAAAACATTTTTTTTTTCAAATGGACTTAATGCTGTTGAGCTGGATTGGTCTTGACAGCGTCACCGGGCTGGGATTGAAAACATTATGGTACCCTTGTATAGTCAGCTGTTTAAGTCATATTTAAAATTTTTATTCTTTTCGGTTTTTTTACAAAAATATATACAAATACCTACATATATTTATTAACATAGATCCACAATAACTGGTAAAGTAAGTTGTTCACAATTTCTTACAATTAATTTATAATTTCATTACTTTTAAAAATAAGATGTTTTTACAATTCATTGTAATGTAATTCATTGTAGCTCTTAAGGGTTAATATTATTGTTATTAATTGTAACTAAATGATTAAAATATTACTAGTGGCGACATTTAGCTATATGTGTACTTCCTTACCATCTGTCAAAGTCATATTCATTCTCTAATAAACTACTATCCAATGTCCATGCGTTTTATTAGGTTATGGGCCCAGACCATAATTCGCGATAAAATTGCAGTTTTTATTTCGTAAATATTTACTTTTCGTGGACTATCAGTGTACCGTTTGATATTAAAATATAAAATCGCGGTGGAAATCGCTCCTTTGTGGACCTATATCCAGATTGACTGTCGGCTACCTCGTGGCGTAGTAAATTTTTTGCAAGATGGCTGGAAGTTACATAGTGAATGTGCCTAAACTAAAAGGACGAGAAAATTATGATGAATGGGCGTTTGCAGCGGAAAATTTTCTAATGTTAGATGGTGTGGATATCCATAAACAGGAATCTACTGATGCCTTTTCCGTTGATGAAAAAAAGGCAAAAGCGAAACTCATCATGACAATTGATTCATCTATTTATGTTCACATCAAAAACGAGCAAACAGTTCAAGGTGTGTGGAAACGTTTGAAGTGTCTTTATGACGACTCTGGTTTTACGCGTCGCATCAGCTTACTTCGTCAGCTAATTTCTATTCGATTGGAAGATTGCGAATCAATGGGGACATACGTTACACAAATGGTGGATACTGCCCAGAAATTAAAAGGTACCGGTTTCCAGATCACTGAAGAGTGGATTGGTTCGATGCTATTGGCGGGGCTAACAGAAAGGTTTGCTCCCATGATAATGGCTATAGAACATTCTGGCATGATTATCAGTACGGACATTATCAAGTCAAAATTATTAGACATGAGTTCGGAAGTTGATACCAACGTAACAAAAAACGCTTTTTTGTCGAAAGGTTGGCAACACTGTAGCAAGAAAGCCAACATAGCAGATACACAAAAAAAGAAAATGGCGTCTTCGAAATCTGTCAAAGCGTTACGCTGTTACAAATGTAAACAACTCGGTCATTATATGAATAAATGCCCGAATAATAAAAATAAAAGTGAAATAAATGCTTTTAGTGCGATATTTATGCACAGTACTTTTCAAAAAACTGATTGGTATATAGATTCCGGGGCAAGCTCGCATATGATTACAGATAAGAATTGTTTAGAAAATGTCACACTCGGCCACAAAGTAAAGGAGATAGTAGTTGCAAACAAGGAAATAGTACCAGTTATATGCTCAGGAAATACAATGATTAGAACCATAGTTGATAATTCAGAATTCGACATTACAGTCAAGGATGTGTTGTGTGTTCCTAACCTGTCAACCAATTTGTTATCGGTAAGTCAACTTATTCGAAATGGAAACAAAGTTAATTTTGAAAAAGAAGTTTGCTATATACGCAATAGACAGAATGTACTGATTGGAAAAGCAAATTTGTTGAATGGAGTATACAGGTTGAATATAAAGTCAGGAAGTTTGGCGGCATGCTCAGCTACAACAATGACAAGTGAGATATGGCACCGTAGACTGGGACACATTAATAGCAAGGACCTGAATGCTATGAGGAATGGCGCTGTAGAAGGAATTTCGTACATTGATAAAGCAGAAATTGATAAATCTAACTGCATCACATGCTGTGAAGGTAAGCAGGCAAGATTACCTTTTTCACACAAAGGCAAGAGGTGTGAAAATGTGCTTGAAATTGTTCATGCGGACCTTTGTGGGCCGATGGAACAGGTCTCTTTGGGCCAAGCAAGATATTTTTTGCTTTTTGTTGATGACTTCAGTAGAATGGCTTTTGTCTACTTCCTCAAGGCCAAAAATCAAGCTTTAAAGTATTTCAAGGAGTTTAAAGTTCTTGTTGAAACACAAACAGGAAATAAACTGAAAGTTTTAAGAACAGATAATGGTAGGGAGTTCTGTTCTGTGGAATTTGATGACTATTTAAAGACAAATGGAATAGTTCATCAAACAACAAACCCGTATACACCAGAACAAAATGGTCTTTGTGAACGACTAAATAGAACAGTTGTGGAGAGAGCTCGATGTCTTTTGTTTGAAGCGAATCTTGATAAAAGATTTTGGGCAGAAGCAGTCAATACTGCTGTCTATTTACGGAATAGAACGCTAGCTTCGGGTCTACAAAAAACACCATATGAGTTATGGAGTAATAAAAAACCAGATCTCAGCCACGTTCGGATATTTGGAAGTCGTGCAATGGTCCATGTTCCTAAAGCAAAGAGAACCAAATGGGATAAAAAATCTGAAGTATATATCATGATTGGTTACGCAGAAAATACCAAGGGCTATAGATTATATAATCCAAGGTCAAAGAGTATTACTACTAGTAGAGATGTTTTCATTATGGAGGAAACAAACTCAGATATAGTACAAGCAGTGGTAAAAGATAATAAAGACATTGAACCTATTATTGAAGATAAAGAAGTGGAAAATGATACCACTTTGAGTCCAGAAAAAGATAGCTTAATCTCTGAACGGGATGATACATATATACCATATGCGACTACTAGCTCGTCTAGCTCGGAAGAATTCTGTGATAGCAAGTCTCTGTGTGATGAAGCTGAAAGCTTAGAACAAGAGTTTGCTGACATTGGGAAGAGAGAAAAAAGAAAACCAGACAGGTATGGATATGGTAATATATGTAAAATTGATGAAGGCTTGGATGAGAACAATTTCACATATGAGGAGGTTATGAGTGGACCTGAACGAGAGCAGTGGTGCAGTGCCATGGAGGAAGAGCTAAAATCCTTTGAAGAAAACGAAGCTTGGGAATTAGTGAGCAAACCAAGTGATGCTAAGGTGGTGCAGTGCAAGTGGGTGTATAAAAAGAAATTAAATGTTAATAACACAGTGCGATATAGAGCAAGATTAGTGGCAAAAGGTTTCACACAACGTGAAGGCATAGATTATAAAGAAACTTTTTCACCAGTGCTTAAATTTTCCACTTTAAAATTGTTATTTGCTTTGAGTGTTAAATTAGACCTTAATATATGCCATTTAGATGTAATTACAGCTTTTTTAAATGGCCACTTAGATGAGACTGTTTATATGCAGTTACCTCAGAATTTTAAATGTGATATGGTTCAGAATAAAGTTTTAAAATTAAAAAGGGCCATATATGGGTTAAAGCAGTCAGCTAGGGCCTGGTATAAGCAGGTTGATGATTATTTACAAAAGTTGGGGTATCAAAAGTCATTGTATGAACATTGTTTGTTTGTAAAATTATCTGAAAATGTTAAAACATTAGTGGCTTTGTTTGTTGATGATTTCTTCATATTTTATAACTGTAATAAAGAAGTAGAATATTTGAAGGGTCAATTAAGCAAAAGATTTAAGTTAAAAGATCTAGGTCAGTTAAGACAGTGTCTAGGTATGACTATTAAGATACAGAAAGATTGTATTTCTATTGATCAAGAGAAGTTTATTGATAAATTATTGTATAAATTTTGCCTGGAAAAATGTAAAAATGTAGAAACTCCTATGGAAATTAATTTGAAATTGAAAAAAGAAAAGAAATTAAATTCAAATTTTCCTTATCAACAACTAATAGGGAGCTTAATGTATCTGTCAGTTTTGACTAGACCTGACATCTCATATTGTATTAGTTATTTAAGTCAATTTAATAACTGTAATACAGAAACACATTGGAAACATGCTAAAAGAGTTTTAAAATATTTAAGTTGTACAAAGTCATTTGGCTTAAAATATGTTAAAAATAAATTAGATTTAATTGGTTTCGCTGATGCTGATTGGGCATCTGATAATTTAGATAGAAGATCTTATACAGGATATTGTTTTGTATATTCAGGTTGTCTAGTATCTCATGAAAGTAGAAAGCAACAGACGGTGGCTTTGTCAAGCACCGAAGCTGAATACATGGCTGTATGTGAAGCTAGTAAAGAGGCAATTTTCTTAAAGAATTTATTATGTGAATTAACTAACAGACCAGATAATATGCCTATTTTGATGTATAATGACAGCCAAAGTGCTTTAAAACTTACTGAAAATTCTGTATATCATAGACGTAGCAAACATATTGATATAAAATTTCATTTTATACGGGAAGCAGTATGTAATAAATTTGTTAAATTAGAATATTTAAAGAGTTCTGAAATGCCAGCTGATTTATTGACTAAAAGTCTGTCTAAAATTAAACATTATTATTTTATGAATAAGATGGGTGTGGTGGCATTACACAAGTAATATACTCATAACATTGTTTTGTTTGATATTGTTTAATAAACATATTTTAGATTATTTAGTTAAGTGGTGGTATTGTTATTAATTGTAACTAAATGATTAAAATATTACTAGTGGCGACATTTAGCTATATGTGTACTTCCTTACCATCTGTCAAAGTCATATTCATTCTCTAATAAACTACTATCCAATGTCCATGCGTTTTATTAAATATTACTTCATAAATCGAAAATATTATTTGTAAATTTTAATATTATGATACAAATAAATACAACAAATGTATTTTTTCAATATTGTATCGATACAGAGTGGAGCTGTATAGATAATTCTATACAATATTAGCTAAAAAACTATTCAAATTAAATCGTTTTAAGGCGTTTCACAATGCTCGTGCGGAAAGTGGAGAATGGAGTATCTTAACAGGTTACCTAAGTTCTCTCTACTTAGGAGAAAAAACGTGAAGATACAAAATAATCTAACTCAAAAAATATTTCCTTATCTACAGTGACATGCAAAGGTGTAAATGAAGTTCCCGGATGTAAACGTTCATGTCCTTCGGAAAGTTGTGAGAACATCGATAGACAATATAAATGTAAATCTCAGGCCGCTATATGTAAACCAGAATGCCAATGCAGAAAAAATTACTTTAGAAATAAATATAATGAATGTGTATCAAAATCAGATTGTCGTAAGTACTTTAATTAAATTTCAACATCAAAATATCTTTATTCAATTAGACCATAACATTTCAAAGTCCTACAGGAAGCACCTCCTCCATAAGAAAAACCTGTGAGGAAATTAACATTCTTCTTTTTAAGACAGTGGTTATTATTTATAAAATATTTTTATTTTGATATACTAAGGAAAGGAAGATACTTAGAAATGTAAAAAACCTAAAAAAAATAACTTACGAAACGTTTTTTTTCTTGTTAGCATCTGTATAGGGGTTTAATGAAAAACCGGTATCAAAAAAAATTCTACGATTTCTTTTATTATTATAAAATCTTTCCTTTTTAAATTATCATGAAATATCTTGATATAAAATATTTTACGTACGACGGACGTATTTGCGATCATTTGACGACGTTAAGCCCTGTATACATTTATTTTATTATTTTGATTTTCAAACTTCAAGATTTGTACGTACGATTCTCATAAGTGTATACTTCACTTAGCTTAGATTATTAAATTAACTTCACTTAGCTTAGATTATTAAATTAACCTTGGTATTATATATATGATATTTTCTAACCCACAGAATATGAAAACGCTGTGAAGAAATTGTCAAAGGGCAACGTCGATTTCACCGAGGCTTTTCTTTATGTTAGTATATATTTAGATATTTTATGATGCTGTGGCACAGGATGGCTAGCGTGCGACTGTAAATGCTCTTGTGGTTTTGATTTTCACCCGGGGGAATTAAATATTTAATATTTTCTTTTCATCACTCTGGTAAACGAGGCATAGCGCGGCGTTGATTTCCGCCATTCAACACGCAAAGCCTTAACAATTCGGAAACGAAAAAAAAACATTCCCACGTTGCCCCACTGCTCCAAGACGGCCTCAAAGACTTATGCAGGACAGTAAGAAATGTAAAAGGTGAACTTACGGCTATACCTTATAGAAGTACTAACTGTGGGGTTGAGTTCCGCCGCTCAACCCGCCATGCCTCGAGAATTCGACGGTAAATGTCACGTCAGAACGGAAGTGTGTGATTGAGAACAGAGTGTCTTCACACTAGGTTTCCTCTGCCTACACTGATAAATTGCTTAAAACTATGAAAAATAAATAAATCAAAATCAGCTTCACGCTGTATCCCGCACACAGCAGGGTAGGCAGAGGGAATGGAGGCATTGCGTGTTGAGTGGCAGAACTCAACGCCGCGCTTTTCCCTAGACACCAGAGCGAACAAAATGGAAATATAAATTTAAGTAAATATTTCATCTCCTCGAGCGAGGATCGAACCCACAACCAGTCGGTTTTACAGTCACACTTTTTGCCACTGCGAGACGACTGGCCTCAAATCTCAATCTCAATGAAATGTGAGATAAAATATATTTAATATTTTGTTTTATTGTATTTACAGGCTGCTTCCAGTTTGAATCCAGGAGCTAGCGTTATTTATTCACCATTTAGTTTGACTTTCTTGCTGGCACAGCTAGCACTTTATACATCTGGTATATGTTTAAATCAACTTCTATCGGTGATAAATCTAAGTCAATCTTCAGTACGTATAAACTTATACTTTCATATTAATATTTTTAAACTGATGAGTTGGTTTAATTGAATGCACTAATCTCATCAATTACTAGTTCAAATTACATAATGTTTTTTGTGTTGGGTAGTCTTTCTACCGAGGAAGGCTATATGCTATATAACAACACGTTAATCGTTTAATTATAACTCACTGTACTTGCGGATGGAGAGTTGTCATGGATACTTAAAATGGGTCTCGTATCATATACAAAAATAATAATAAAAAATCAGCTTCACGCTGTATTCCGCATTCAGCAGGGTAGGCAGAGGGAACCTAGTGTTAAGACACTCCGTTCCCCACTTTCCGCCGAATGCTGGAAGGCATGGTGTGTTGATAAGTAGCGGAACTCAGGGCCGCGCTTTGCCCCGACACCAAAGCGAAGAAATGGAAATATAAATTTAAATAAATATTTCATCTCCTCGAATGGGGATCGAACCTACAACCAGTCGATTTTGCAGTCACACTTTGTGCCTCTGCACCACGACTGTCCTCTTACTTATTTTCATTTGCCTTAACGGTCAAAGCCATAGATAAGCTTATAGTAAATTAGTTAATAAAAAATAATATTGGTCATGTCACGTTGTCGAAAATATTTCAGAAAACGTTCATATAAAATTTTTGACGTGGCACTACAAACTTACCAGTATTGTCTATGGTTTGCAGCTAGTTTACTGACTCTTGATACCTGGAAGCGCCCTTACCCAGATGATTGGCTCGAATACATCTATCAATTCATATAGTATTTACGATTTTGAATGTCTAAGCACCAAAACTTTGCAAGACTTAATTAATTAAAATTCAAAAAAGATAACTCACAGTATTTTTAAATAGTTAAGAGCACATTGTAACTTGTTATTTATCAGTATACAGTGCCATTGCAATGAAATAAAGGTAAGAGCCCAATAGTATAACTTCATTGTTAGAGGATGAAGGCTGCGCTTCATCCCTTCCAAATAAAAATATAAGCATTCGTTGCCTTATACCCTACCTAGGTGACAATTTACAAGTTTTCAGGTAAATTAATTTTTATTTTTTAATACGCATATGCCAAATTAATTGCCACTTCAAACGATTGACTGTAAAGAGTTGCCAATACCGAGTGTATTGGCAACCCTTTAGAGCAAATTGTTTGGATAGAAGATTGATTTCGCACAATTCATTTTGGTGTTTTTATACATTAACCTTTGGTATGTATTTGTCAGATTTTATTTTTGGTTTGTGAAAACTCAAAAGGTCAATCTTTTATTTGCCGCAAAAAAAATTGCGCTGCGGAAACTCAAAAAAATATTTTTCATGTCTTACAGAAGGTCGCGAAAATTCAAACAGCAATCTTATGTGGCTCTCCAATTTTTCAGTAATATCTCATTGGGTTGCGGAAACCCTAAGAGCCGTTGGCCTGGGCATATCTCTCATGGTAGACCTATACCATTCTAAACTAGATACTTCGTTTGCGGAAGGTTGCGGAAATGTTGAGCTGCTAGTGGCTTTAGGTCCATGCATCAATTACCCAAAAGTCAATTTTTTGAGGCCACATAAGAATAAACGAGCAGAACCTCCGACCATGTCCTGATCTTTGGTTCTACGCATATTTGTAAACATAAATACCTTTAACAAGGTAGCTTTAATCAATAACTCAACGTTGTTAAAAGCAAAGCAATTATAAAGGGTTATAATCGTAAGAATAATAAATACTAAGAAGTAAGTCAGTTTATGGTAGTCGTATCGGACAAACATCAGTTGTGGATGATAAGTATAAAACATTATTAGCTTCACGCTGTATCCCGCTCACAGCAGGGTAGGCAGAGGGAACCTAGTGTTAAGACACTCCGTTCCCCACTTTCTGCCGAATTCTGGAGGCATTGCGTGTTGAGTGGCAGAACTCAACGCCGCGCTTAACCTCGACACCAGAGCGAAGAAATGGAAATATAAATTTAAGTAAATATTTCATCTCCTCGAGTGGGAATCGAACCCAGAACCAGTCGGTTTTGCAGTCACACATTGTGCCTCTGCGCTACGACTGGCCTCATTGATTATTTAATTAACCAAATATTATTCTAATTATGAATGTGGTTAACACTTATTTATAATTACATTGGGCTGCAGCAGTAAAGACGAGTGTTTGTTATAGTATAGGGATCTCTGATGCCTACACCTGTAGTCGCAAGTCCTAGACACTGCTCTGAGTTCTGCCACTCAACACGCAATGCCTCCAGAATTCGGCAGAAAGTGGGGAACAGAGTGTCTTAACACTAGGTTCCCTCTGCCTATTGTGCTGTGTACGGGATACAGCGTGAAGCTGATTAAATAATCAATTATCCGAATAGTCGAGGTTAGCCAATGGCGGAGCACGAGTAGTGCTCCGAGCCACACCAGAGCCAAGACTCCGGGTAGATAATTATAGATATGTCTTAGCCACATTTATAATTGCAATAATAATTAATTAATCAAATAATTAATTATCCAAATAATCGAGGTTAGCCAGTGGCGGAGCACGAGTAGTGCTCTGAGCCACATCAGAGCCAAGATTAGTAGTTGTCGTATAAAGACGTATAGGCAAATGCCATGATATATCGACAAATACACAAATTAATTTAATATTCACAGTATTTCATTCAATCTTATTTTGTTTTTAAATTCAAAGTAATATTTTAACACATATATAATTAAATATTTCTTAACAAAAACAAAATTAAAATTACAATAATCGCATTGTTTTGAGATTGCAACTTATTAAAATAGTAGAATATAATGTAACTTAATTACAATGCAATCATTCTCAATAAAAGCTATTGACATCGACAATATAATCATATCATGTGCCCTGCGTAAATGGATGAGCTATGTGTTATAACATGAAAAATAAAATCAAAAGAAAAAAAAATAATAAAAAAAGGAAATGCTGACCAATTTTAAAAGAAATTTCTCAAGCTAAATACTGGTATAAAAACCTCAATTTGTTTGTGTGATTGAATTAGTAATGAGTATGTCTTATTAAGCATGTTAAGCAATTATTCAAGTAGTGATAAGAGATCGAGACATAGCGACATCTCAATAAAATTAATTAGTACTTTTAATAAAAAAATATTTGTAAAAACAAAAACCCCGACTGCATCAAACTAAAAAGAAAATAAACAAGCCCAATAGTTTATTAGGATTAACAGCCGGGACCTCTTTAAATTATGCGGGGTTCCTGGTAAAGATTTTATTGATTGAAGAATTACTTATAGGTCCCGACTGTTAATCCTAATAAACTATTGGGCTTGTTTATTTTCTTTTTAGTTTGATGCAGTCGGGGTTTTTGTTTTTACAAATATTTTTTTATTTTACATTTTTTTGTTAGAATTTATTATGGTAATGATAATCATGATATACCTTTTTTAAATCCTGAAATTGAGCTCTTGAATTTGATACCCATATTGTGGTTTTCGAAACGAAAAAAATTTTTTTCACTAAGTCCAATGGCGTACCACAGCCGCCATGATTATTTTTTATTAACGTCACCTATCTAAGAACACTTAGGCTGCTAATACGAATCTAACGATACCTCAAATATGTAAATCCGTTCAGCGGTTCTGGAGATACGAGGTAATAAAGAATATTACATACATACAAGATACGCGCGAATAAACAAGCTCAATAGTTTATTAGGATTAACAGTCGGGACCTCTTTAAATTATGCGGGGTTCCTGGTAAAGATTTTATTGATTGAAGAATTACTTATAGGTCCCGACTATTAATCCTAATAAAGTATTGAGCTTGTTTATTTTCTTTTTACTTTTATGCATAAAAAAATATTTGTAAAAACAAAAACCCCGACGGTTTTTGTTTTCACAAATATTTTTTTATTTTTCACTTTTTTGTTAGAATTCACTATGGTAATGATAATCATGATATACTTTTTTGAAATTCTCGTATTAAGCTCTTGAATTTGATACCCATATTGTGGTATTCGAAACGAAAAATATTTTTTTTCACTAAGTCCAATGGCGTCCCACAGCCGCCATGATTGTTTTTTTTTTAACGTCACCTATCTAAAAACACTTGGGCTGTTAATACAAATCTAACGATACCTCAAATATGTAAATCCGTTCAGCGGTTCTGGAGATATGAGGTAATAAAGAATATTACATACATACAAGATACGCGCGAAAAACATAACCCTTCCTTAGCAGTCGGGAAATACATTTAAATCTGCTTCGGAACAAGTATAGGTTTTTTTCAATAATGAATATTAAGTCTATTATTTATGTTATTATGAGTAAAAACGTTCTTCTAGTTTATTAAGTTAAATTTATGTATAACAGGATAACAGGACTTTTATAGATTTTTTTTTGTTTCCTTCTAATAAAAAAGTAACATATTTGATTCTTTTCAACATATCATTTGGTATCGACACCAATAGATATTAGCAGTTTTAGAAAACACATAAAATAACTGTTTTGCATAAACACTGTGGATAAAATATAGTGTTAGCAAGTAGGACTTGCTGGTGATTGAATAAAGCGTGAAGATTATGAATTGAGGATAGGGGTGCCTCCCGGTGTCAACGGTAGCTAAACTAGCGGCAAACCATAGTCAATACTGGTAATTTTTTAGTGCCATAAATGTCTTCTTTACACTAGCATTGTGTTTTATCTAACACAATAATTGTTCTGTAGTAATTCTAATATATAATAAGTTATATTAATACTATTTTCAGATACGTTCTACAATTCCTAAATACCTGACAGATCTTAATACACAAACTAATGTCAACTTCAGTCTAGCTGAAAAGGTGTATGTTAATTATAACTACAAATTAAGTAAAAACTTTTTGAGGGACACCAGGAATATATTTTTTTCGGAAGCCATAAATTTGGATTTCAGTCAGCCTATTGAAGCGGCAAAAGAAATAAACGATTGGGTAAGATTAAACATTACAATGTATTTTAATAATTTGTGATATATTAGGGCAGCTTATATGAGCTCATATGAGCGTAAACATGACGATTATGTGTTCGATCCCTATTTTGGATATATTTTCTTTCCGAGCCCTTGAGTTCGACCACTGAAGTAGCAATATGTCAAAAACTGGATGAACGTGTGGCACGGTGAGTCATGGTGAGAACATTGGGTTCTGTCTACCTACCCTACTATGCTGGAAAAGGCTTGAAGCTGAAAAAAAATTAATTAACTTTGTATTTAAGTATATTAAAACAGGTATTATAATTCATTAATGAATGGCTTTATAAAATTATAAATACTAGATGGAGATCCCATCGCTTAAAACTGTAGGGATCAGATCATTTTCTAATGAAACTTATATTTAAGAATAATATATGATAGCAGAATAGATTACACTAGGGTTGCCTAGAAGAATCCTGCCGCAATCACCTTTAATTAATGTTTTTCGTAACTCGTTTTTGGAGAAAATTGCACTCATATGTTTTTTATGTGAATCGCACATCATTTGAAAGAAAATCGCATAAAGAATTGGAAAAACAATGGTTGCCAGCTCTCAGTCTGCCGCAAGTCCAGGGTTGCCTGGTTTAAAAAGGTTACTTAATGTGAATATTTGCACTCATGTGTTTTTTTAATGAATTATATATCAAATCAAAGCTTATTTTTTTGTCATCACTAAAACACATGGTTGCCTGGAAAATGGCTGCCGCAAGCAAAGGTTGCCATCATTTGAAATATTTTATTCTGATTCCATTTGACTGAGAATAGACGATGAAATACGCGGTTTGCCTTATGTTTTAAAGTAAAATATTATATAATAGAAGGTCAATCTTAAAATTATTGTTTATTCTAGCTATTTACCTGTTAAATGATGATTATAATCATATTAAGAACATACAAAAAACTATTTAAATATGAAATCATCCTTAGTTTTCAAGTGAAATAATGAACCTATGATATTAAGTCTTTGCTAAATCTGTTTTCTAAATACTAATACTAATTTAAATTATCATTTTAAAACGACTAAATTATCTAATTAAATATATGCTTACAAATATCAATCTATTATAAGGTATTAATTACATCATGTTTCCTTAAGATAATGAAGGGCGATAATTATTGCGTATGTTTTTTTATTAATTAAGAAAATATGGAAAATAACATTTCAATATACTCTCTCTCTCTCTTTGTCCTCTGCTCGTTTGATTTTTTTTCTCGTTTTTTTTTGATAACGGTTGCCGCAATCTTTTTTTTCTCACGCAACTTTTAAGAATTTGCATTGAAAGAAATATATATGATAGAATTATAATAAATAAAATTAATTTATCAAAAATAAATTCTAAGAAATTTCGACAGTAATGCCGAATAATAAACGCTATTTAAGGTTTATGACCAGGAGTCGGCAAATATCAATTAGTTGTCTACTTTTTACTATAGATAAACATTTTGCGGCGGTATACAAAGCAAACAAAATGCAATAATTTTATTTTCGTAAATGTATTGTTTCTAAATGCAATAACAGTGCAGATGGCCAAATGAGATGTTTTTGAACATATTACTTAGTTACCTTTCGTTTTGGAGTGAAGACGTTTTTAGTTAACATGACAAAAATGAAGATCTGTTTTTTGTGCGAAAATGTGTGTGGAATTTAATAATGAGTCTGAAGTGTAAAATTATGTTGTTGTTTCGCCAAAAAATGAATTTTATATACAGTAACATTTTCTTAAATAGTAACACAATGCACGGTTATCACTTACAGTGTTACAAAAAGTTCATTGTTGTAAAACAAAAATATAAAGAAGAACCCCACTCGAGGAGATGAAATATTCACTTAAATTTATATTTCCATCTCTTCGTTCTGGTGTCGAAGCAAAGCGCGGCGTTGAGTTCTGCCACTCAACACGCAATGCCTCCAGAATTTGGCAGAAAGTGGGGAACGGAGTATCTTAACACTAGGTTCCCTCTGCCTACCCTGCTGTGTGCGGGATACAGCGTGAAGCTAATAATAGAACGATATTTGTAAACGTTTATTTAATACTAGTGGGCGCGCGCAGTTTCGCCCGCTTATTTGAATCCTTACGGGGTGAATTCTAAAAAACCATGAAACATGTGTTCAATGAAATATTTTTAGGAGTTTGAATTTCAAATATTATAAAAATCAGTGCCGATTAAAAAAAACCATACAAACTTTCAGCCCCTATTTTATCCCTTTAGGGTTCAATTTTCTTAAAATCCCTTATTAGTGGATGTCCAGATTATGAAAAAAAACATCTGTCCAAATTTCACGTTTCTACCATCAGCGGCTGTGCGTGCGTCTTACCTCAGTCAGTCAGGTACTTGTTTTATATATAGAGATGATAATTTAGTCGTTTTAAAATAACGATTTAAACGAGTATTAATATCTAGAAAACAGATTTAACAAAGACTTAATATCATAGATTCATTATTTCAATGGAAAAATAAGGATGATTTCATGTTTAAATAGTTTTTTGTATGTACTTAATATGATTAAAATCATAATTTAACAGGTGAACAGCTAGAATAAATATTAATTTTAAGATTGACCTTCTATTTTATAATATTTTACTTTAAAACATAAGGCAAACCGCGTATTTCATCGTCTATTCTAAGTCAAACGGAATCGGAATAAAATATTTCAAATGATGGCAACCTTTGCTTGCGGCAGCCATTTTCCAGGCAACCATGTGTTTTAGTGATGACAAAAAAATAAGCTTTAATTTGATATATAATTCATTAAAAAAACACATAAGTGCAAATATTAACATTAACTGACCTCTTTAAACCAGGCAACCCTGGGCTTGCGGCAGACTGAGAGCTGGCAACCATTGTTTTTCCAATTCCTTATGCAATTTTCTTTCAAATGATGTGCGATTCACATAAAAAACATATGAGTGCAATTTTCTCCAAAAACGAGTTACGAAAAACATTAATTAAAGGTGATTGCGGCAGGATTTTTTTGGGCAACCCTAGTGTAATCTATTCTACTATCATGTATCATTCTTAAATATAAGTTTCATTAGAAAATCTGATCCCTACAGATTTAAGCGATGGGATCTTAGACCACAGGGTGTAACGCGATCGACGGATAGACGTTTGTCTATGGATAGAGGACCTCAGTATCTATCCATTTCACCTCTATGTATGTTAGACGTTTTTTACTTGTTCGGCAGATATTTTATAATTTTTGAAAAAAATCTCATTCTTGAACAAAAATTGCCAAATACAGACCGATTGTTGAGTTGTAGTAAATGTGTAAGTGTGTAGAAAGTTTCAAAGAATGTAGCGAAAAAAAAATACTAGTGGTTTTTTCCAGACTCTAATTTTACTCTAATCAGGAAACAATAAGATACTATTATTCTTATTACGAGAATTGACTCCATTTAAATCGATTTTTTACTATATTTACAAAAGTGTTTGCACTTACTACCAGTCCACTATAACCAGATATTACTTAAAATGGACTTTAATCAAAATGCAGTTAAATCACGTATTTCTTACTTGGAACATAACCGAAATATTTGTATCTTAACAACTTGATTGATTCTACTACAATATTTTTCTATAACTGCTGAAATTTAGTAATACACACGATTTAGGTATATTTTATTGCGCCGCTAAGTGAGATAACAATATTTAACGACCTTCATCTTTTCATACATTCCGACTGTGGTTGACAAAAGTCACGGATACTTATTTGTGCAATTATTGGATATATTTTTTTCGATCAGATATTTTTTCGACAGTAAAAACAAATTACTTATAAAATATTCTTTCCACAGCGTGTGAAAGTTAATATTAACCACCACCTAAGTGCAGTAGTCAATTTACGGCCTGTGCAGGGATAACTTTACAATATCCTAATATTGGTACAATATATAGGGGAGAGGGGGGTAGCTTTGAACAGGGGCACCTTTGAAAATATGTGTTAACAGAGCTATTTTAAAAAGAAATTTTGTTAGATTTTTTTTGAGTAGTGGCAGCACTAACCTGCACACGTGTCACTTGTCACCGCTGATATATGAGAGCCCGTGGTTGAGTTACGAGGAGTGTTTGATTTTGAGTAAAATTTTATACATTTTTAAATAAACGCGTAAGGATCGCAGGGATCCAATTCATGGTATATGGTTTTATTTTTTCCTCTTTTAGTTAGAATTTTTCATATATCATGCAATAAACTAGAAATTAATACAATTTTTAAACTTTTACTTGAAAAAAAAACGTTTTTAATTTTTCAAATACCACTGAGGCAGCTTTGAACAAAATAAGGGGGGCAGTTTTGAATATTATTATATATAACAAAATACCGCGAAAGAAAAACAAAACTAAACTGAACTTTTCTTTACAAGAAACTGACGTATGAAGACTACGTAATGGAATTAGACTACCACTTAATAAATATTGGAGACTCCATTTTAGCGAATGTTTCATCATCTATGAATAGTAAAAAAGTAGCTTGTACAATTTTTTTCCTTACGTCACTATACTATATCCATGTTCCTTTAAATTGAATTTCTCTAAGTTCAAATTAGGGTAATAAGCTGTTTATTAAAAAATATTTTGTTTTATTTTCATAATATTAGGTTTATTCTATGATTGATCCTGACTGGTTGTGGGTTCGATCCCCGCTCGAGGAGATGAAATATTTACTTAAATTTATATTTCCATTTCTTCGCTTTGGTGTCGAGGTTAAGCGCGGCGTTGAGTTACGCCACTCAATACGCAATGCCTCCAGAATTCGGCAGAAAGTGGGGAACGGAGTGTCTTAACCTTTTTGTTTTTTTAAAGTCTATTAATAATATTAAAGTTATTTAACATTAGTACTAGTACAATCGCAATATTAAACTAGGTATATTATTTTTTTCAGTTAACATGGTACTGATATTTGATCTCCATCGTTTCTAATGTTAAGTTTATTGATAAAATTACTTAAAAGTTTTTTAATTTCATTGAATTCGATGATAGTTCAAAACTGCCCCATATATGTTCAAAGCTACCCCGCAAGGGGGGCAGCTTTGAACATTTGACTACTGCTACTAAAGTTGATATTGCACCTTTACCTTATATATTTTTCTACATACGATGCTATGATTGTGTGGCACAATAGTTGGACTAAGCCTTGTGAAATAGTAAAGAAGTTAAAAACTGTAGAATTTTTAAATATGACACAAAGTTTAAAAATCGTTCGAATGTGCCCCCCTCTCCCCTACATATTGATATAAATAATATCTGGTTATATTAGACTGGTGTGAAAAGTGTAAAAAGTCAATTCTCATAATAAGAATAACAATGTCTTACTAGTTCATGATTCGAGTATTTTATATGTTGTCATTGAGCTGTGCCTATGAAACTTACTATTCGCCGATACTTTTGATAGTATTGAGCAATATTGAGAAAAAAAATCACGAGCACAGACTCAACAGCCGGGCTGTATTTGCCAATTTTCTTCAAGAATTCGATTTAAAAAAAAAACATTAATTCTTCAATATCTGCCGAACAACTGAAAGTCGACTGACATACATGAGGGTGAAATAGATAGGTACTGAGTTCCTCCATCCATTTATAACCGTTGATACGTCGATCGCGTTACATATACCTGTATATACAAGTATTGTAATGCACATGCGTTTATAAAATCAACCTTCATACATTCCCTCATTTCATACCGTCACTTATTCAAACATACATAAACTACTACTACCAATCCTACTTTAAGCTGATAATCATAATCTCACGCGCAACATGTCATAATAACGAGAAAGATGTGTCAGCAGTTAGGAGCCTGTGAAACACATACCTATTTATATTAAGGAGAGACTTTACAGATACAATACTATATTTCCTTTTGTTCTCAGGTGAAAAATAAAACAAATAACTTAATTCAAGACCTGGTTTCACCTAGTTCTCTCTCGAGGAATACTCGTATAGTACTCGCAGATGCAATTTATTTCAAGGTTAGTTATTTATTACAAGCTTTTTGTTGGTATCTACATTTATAGTGTTAGTTAGTATATGTAATCTTGTAACTCAATTCAAAAAGTGAGTCACACTTCCTAGCGTCCGATTGAACTAAAATTTTAATTTCGATTTCAATTCTGATGTTATCATCAGATTCATTATTATTAATTACATATGATCAATATTGCAGTCAATCTAAAATGGTCGCCTATACAAATTAATACAAATTTTTGCACAACCTACCTAGTATGGGTAACAAATGAAAGGGCTTGATTTGTAAAATTCAACAGACCATAAAAAAATCTAGAAAGCTTAGTTTTAGAAATTTTCTTTAATTCATATTTTATTTGAATAGTTTATTGTTTTATTTTGATTATTGAAGTCATTATCTACTAAAACCTTTTTCCTCTTTTTCTTATTTATTTAAAAAAAAATCTATATATATATATATTGCAGGCCAATTGGAAGTTACCATTTAAAGTTCGTAATACTCGTGAAACTATTTTTTTTGTTAACGAAAATAAAAATGTAACAGTAAAAATGATGAACCAAGTGGGATATTTTCAATATGCAGATATACCTAGCCTAAATATTCAGGTAATTTATACTTTATATAGTTGTTGCGATTATTAAATAAAAAAAAATATTTATGATTTTTTTCAATCATTTAAATATTTGACGCTATATTTTTTTACAGGCAGCTCAATTGCAATATAAGAGTGCTGGCTTTTCATATTTGGTACTTTTACCAAAATCAATAAACGGACTCGGTGATCTTTTGGAAAAAATAAGAAAAACTTCTAATTCAGTCTTACAAGATGTATTAAGTAATCTAAAAATTCAGAACATTAATCTTTCATTACCATCAATAAAAACTACTACATCGACAGATATTAAAGAAGTTTTAGAGAAGGTGACCAAAGCACGCTATATTTCTTGTTTTTTGAAATGATAAACGATATTACTTCTATAATAAACAGCAGCAAACAAGATTAAATTTTTATATTAAAAAAAATTAAATCATCTTCACGCTGTATTCCGCACACAACAGGGTAGGCAGAGGGAAAATAGTGTTAAGCCACTTCGTTCCCCACTTTCTGCCGAATTCTGGAGGCATTGCGTGGCAGAACTCAACGCCGCGCTTAACTTCGACACCAGAGCGAAGAAATGGATATATAAATTTAAGTAAATGTTTCATCTCTTCGAGTGGGGATCGAACCCACAACCAGTCGGTTTTACAGTGACACCTCGTGCCGCTGCGCCACCACTGGCCTCACATTTATATTATATATAAATAATAAAAATACAATGAAATATAAAAAAAACAACTCAGTTTAGTTTTTCAGTTACGATATTTCTTACCATTTAAAGTAAGTTAATATCTCTATATATAATAAGACAGTAAAAATATTCTGTCTGTACATTTAGTAATTTTGACTGAAATGGATAGAGGGACACTTAAAAAGAATAATAGAAAGCAAAAAGATTTTTTTAAAATTTCTTGTCTGTCTGTCTGTCTGTCGACATATTTTGTCCGCATTTTTCTCTGAAAGTACTGAACCGATTTACTTGAAAATTTCACCAATTGCTTTGTTTTAACTCAACTTGAGTACTAAAGTTTAGTTCATCAAAATCGGTTCATTAAAAAAAAAGTTATCGTCATTTGAATGAACTCAAGGCATTACTTTGCCTGCGAATATTATATAGCAGTCGCGCTGGTATGACCCTGGCTAAAGAATGACATTCGAAACGTCTGGTTTATATGACTGTTGATAAAAATATATATTTTTTAAAGCACTATTATATAATATTTTATACAGTAAAGTAAACAAAATTGAATTGTTAGTGGAGATTACCTTCATAAATCATAACAGTTAAGTTTAAGTCGTAATTAATTCTACACAGAGATAAAAAACGATATTGAAAGAAATATCAAGTAAATACAAAGATTTTTTGGTTGGTTCGTTCATATAATATATGTAACTAATTTAAAAACTGTACAGGAGTTAATATGCAATTATAATAGTTATTTTACAAAGAATATTATGAATCCTTCAAATCAACAATTTAACATTTAATCTTTTTTCTTCTTTCGTTTCTGAATGAGTAAATTAAATTATTCACTGACTTCAGCACATTTAACAAAGTATATTATATAGGTAAAAAGAACATAAAGTTACAAAAATATATACGTGTAATAAATAATTAGCTTTATGTATATTTTATAAATATCAAATATCAACAATGGTCGTATTTTTTTATTTAAAACAATTAAAAATTATTTGACGATAATGTCGTAAAAAAATCATATTAGAAGTCATTATAGTTGTCAATCAATTCTGCTTATTAAATCAATAATCATGTATTTTAAGCGGGCGAAGCCGTGGACGAGCCGCTAGTTAACAATATTTCAATAAAATTACAAAGGATATTACCCTCTGATCAAGATTATATTTATTTTGCAGTTTCACCATGTATCTCGCAGGCAACAGATAAGGCAGAGAGTAATGAGTTTTAGGACACTTCGTCTTCCATTTTCAGCTCGAATTTGAAGCATTATGTATTGATTGACGGAAATCTCTGCACTTTTCTTCTAACCAGAGCAGGAAAATAAAACTTCACGAGAGTGGAGATCGGATCAACAGCAAACAAGAATACAGTCAAACCATGTTCCACTATATCAGTATGGCTTTTAAGATATGAGTTTAAATAAAATTATTGTTTTATTTTTCAGTTAAATATAACTGCGTTATTCGATCCAAATACTGCTGGTTTAAATGGTATATTTGAAGTGCCAGAGAAATTAGGAGTTAGTTCCGCTATACAAAAAGCCGCTATAATAGTTAACGAATCAGGATCGGAAGCTGCTGCAGGAAATGGTACGTTGTTAATGTTTTAATAAAAACTTAAACTTTTATTTAAAATGTTTACTAAAATCCGTTAAAAAATGTATGAAATGTATGAAATGTGTAAAAATTCGATGTAACAAAATGTATTTGTTTTAACTACGTTAAAAATTTAATGCAAACAAGTCATCTTATACTTTTGTACTTTTTATTTTAAGAGAAAAATAATCTTATAATCTAATTTACTATTAAAATTCAAAATTACAAAATATTTACCCAGTTTATTTATCTAGTTCATTTTTTTGGGCTTCGTATTTTATTCTGCATATTCCTGGGTAGATAGTGAGAAAGTGATAAAACTTTCCCCACTCAGTTCCCCACGTATCGCCCAATTTTCAAGATATTGCGTATTGAGTGACGGAACTCAAAAGCCTAAGCGTGTCTGGTAACACCTGGAGTAAAGAAATGAAAATAACTTATTTTCCTCTAGTGGAAATCAGAGAAATAATCGTCGACACTTCGCCATTGTAGCATAATAGCCTATATAAAAAAAGTCAAAATTGTATTTTATTTTCAGCTATCATAGTTGGTATAACAGCAGTTCTACCCGCACCATCTATAGTATTCAAGGCAGATCATCCATACATTTATTTCATTCTATACGACAATACACCACTATTCTGTGGAATATTTGCTGGATAAAAACAATGTGCAACAAAATTATTAAGAAGCTTTATAATTTATCTTTCTACTTATTTGTTTACTAGTTTACAGTGATAATAAAAATTGTATGATCTTAAAAAACACAATCAAACCAATTTAGTTAGAGCATTAAAAATTAAACAGTTAAATTAGTTTTTTAATTACAAACTACATTAGAATATAAAAAACAAATGAAGAACAAATTATAAGATAATGTGAATAAACAATTGTAAATAGACATAATATAAAGTACGACCACTGAATATGTTTCATTGATGTTAAGATTTATATAAATGTTACACTGTAAATGCGGTTGTTGTGGCTTCGATTTCCACTCAGAGCCATTAATTATATACGTCAAGCTAGGTTCCCCTGCTAATTCCCTCATCGAGCGCAAATTATACCGGTCTTGGGCTTCTCGCATGCATCCGATGCCAGCCACCTTCTTTAATTCGTCTGTTCATCGTACTGCACGACGACCTACGTTTGCGAAAAAAAATACATTTATGAAGCCGTTGTGGTGTACTAAAATTTTTAATATTTTCATTTCCTGCGATGCTGCTGTTATAACGAAGTAAAGCGTGGCGTTGAATTTCGTCATTTATCACGCAATGCCGCGAGAACGCGAACGGAAGTATCTTAATCGGAACAGAGTGCCTTAATGCTGGGTTCCTAGGTTGCTGCTGCTTACCCAGCTACATGCGGAATACAGCGGGAAACTAAAAAAATAGAGATTTGCTAGAATAATTTATATGACCAGTACTCTTATATAGTACTCTACTACTATTAATAATACTATATACAGGGTGGAAGTGTCAGCACCACATTAAATGAAACCACAGTTTTAACTACTCTATAAAAGCCCTATATAATTCAGAAAAAAATAAATACCCAAAAATTAAAAAGTTTTTTTTTTAAACAAAATAAATAATAAAATTGTCATTTTAAAACAAAACGCCATTTGTAAGGATGACGCACGCACACATAAACCTATAGGCGATAAAGTTCAAAGTTGTTTAACCTTTAGTAGTATTTTTATAGTAGTAAGTGTTTATGTTATTGGGATCTATACGTAATCGCGTCACACGAAATACAGGTATGGATAAAAATCGTGAAATGAAAAAAAATCCTACGTCCAAACTGTTGAGGCATCTTGATTAATTTCTTTAGGTATAGGTTTGAAATATTTTACCCTATATGCTGTTTCCGTAAATGGAGCGCTGCCTCTTCCACCTGTATACTACTTGTATAATATGAATGAGCGATTGTAGTCATCAGCCATTAGTAAAATATGATCGTTCATAATATTGCAGTTTTTTTTGGCTTGTCGATATTTACAAGTTACTAACACGCTTTAATTAACTATGTAATAAAATTTAAGAAACCGAATTTTACCCATTTATAATAAATGTATATTATAATAAATCTGTAGAAAAGTCGTTTCTGTACATTGAAAATATTTAAAAAAAAATTAGCCAGGGTGTTAAAGGATAATTAACATAATCCATTTCCATTTTGTCTGTTTGTCTGTTTGTCTGTTTATGTGAACACGTATCACGTAAAAAGTACACAATAAATTTAAGCAACTTTTATACATGCTTACGTTATTGGTATCAAAGCGTAACTGCCTCACACGAAATATAGATATGATTAAACATCGTGAAATGAAAAAAAAAACCTACGTCTACACTGTTGCTTAAATTCTTTAGGTATGGAATTAAAATATTTTACCTATATGCTATTTCCGTAAAAGGAGCGCTGACGCTTCTCTTCTCTTCTTTGTTAAAGGTCAAAGTTGTGGCTGTAACGCGACTGGTGTGGGTCCGATCCCCACTTGGAGGATTGAATTATAATTTAATAATATTTTCATTTCATTTAATAATATTTTAATTTCGCACATCAGTCACACATTATACGCAATATCTTAATACTTAACATAATCTCATAATCTTACGCATAATCTTTACCCTGCTACAGGCGGGATAAAGCGTGGATCTGGTTTTAACTTTGTGTGAACCGATTAAAATAAAGTCCAGTCCAGTTGAGGCCAGTCGTGGCGCAGCGGCACGAAGTGTGACTGTAAAACCGACTGGTTGTGGGTTCGATCCCCACTCGAGGAGATGAAATATTTACTTAAATTTATATTTCCATTTCTTCGCTCTGGTGTCGAGCGAACGAGAACACGCAATGCCTCCAGAATTCGGCAGAAAGTGGGGAACGGAGTGTCTTAATATTAGGGTTCCTCTGCCTAACCTGCTGTGTGAGGGATACAGCGTGAAGCTGATTAAAATAAAACTAATATTAAATATTTAAGGGCAGATTGCCAAAATGCAAACAAAAAAGGATTTAAATCGGTCATGCCGTTTCTGAGATTATCGTGAACAAATTCACAGACAAACAGACAAACTGACCAAGTTCTATTACAATGTTAATTGTAATATCTTCCATGTACAGACATCGATGAGTTAGGATTTTATTGTAAGTATCGATAAGTTGTGTTTTTATTTCAAAAATTCAATTGAAGATTCTCATGGGAGGTACGAAAATGCGACCTAAAGTTTTAATAAATTTCTCATTAAAAATCTTCATTGCGCTGCAAACATACATTATAGGTTTATCAAAACACGAACATAATTCAGTGTGTTAATTCAATAATTTTGTGGTTTAAGCGGGCGAAGCCGCGAGCGGGTCGCTAGTTTATAATAAATGTATATGATCATGAAAATTTTATGTTATATGAAACTTAGGTGATAATAAAAAAAACATCTAGCTTATGTGATGATAGGTCATTGAATAGTGGAATTGGGGAGATGTTACTGATCTCTGATAAAATTTATAAATCCGAGCACAGTCTATCTACATTACATGTTGAGTGATGGAACTCAACGCCGTGCTTGGCTTCGTTACCAAAGCGAGGAAAAGAAAATATTCAAAATTTCGTTTACTCGAGCGGGGATCGAACCCACAACCTGTCGCATTTACAGTGGCACACTTGTGCCCCTGCGCCAACACTGGCCTCAAATTGGTTATATATTTTCATTCATAGATTTTTTTTAATTTTCAGCAATAGTTATTACTAGGATGTCAGCTGTAATGCCACCGCCTGACACTATAGTCTTCAACGCTAATCATCCTTATGTACATTTCATAATGTATCAAGATACCCCACTTTTTTCTGGGATATTTACGGGAATGTAGAAAAATATAAATAAATAAATGATTAATTATATTTACAGACAATTATTTTATTAAATTACATAATTTTGATGGCAGTAATTATTATTGCGGCGTTGAGTTCTGCCACTCAACACACAATGCCTCCAGAATTCGGCAGAAAGTGGGGAAAGGAGTGTCTTAACACTAGGTTCCCTCTGCCTATCCTGCTGTGTGTAGGATACAGCGTGAAGCTAATTTATTTTTTTAATTTAATTATTATTTATGTTAATAACATTAGATTTTTTTTAGTACATAAAAACTTATTGATTTATACTTTTATATGAATTCTACAAATGTTAACATTTTGAAATTGTGTAGGACTATTTCACAGTAACAATATTCCAGACACATGACTTATTGCAATCAGTATACAGAAAATAGAAAGATATTATTTTCTCTCTTTTATTGCTTTTATGGCTTACATAGGCTAAGTAATGGATATAAAAATAGTTACTGTCTAAATAAATATTTACATTCCTTCTAAAAAACCAGAATAGATGCTTAACTTTTTGTACATAATTATAGAAGCAATAATTTAATAATAAATATTTACACATGTTGCTATATATGTAATATAGTAATCAATTATTTAAATTATTTAATATTGAAGCCTAACTTGTTGCTACTTTTTTGATATTATATCTAGTTGTCTTATTAATGAGTAAGATATAGTTTACCCTATACGGTAAAATATAGAACATATACGTTTATGTTCTATATTTTACTGTATAGGGTAAACTGGGAAATTTGCCCCAATGGGATAGATGCCTCATTTCTTAAAAATCCTACTTACAAAAGTAAAAAAATTGCCAAAACTTTTGTTAATATGTTCTATATGTGCCCCCCATTCTTCTGAAACTATAATCTGTTACGGACGGTGTATTATTTTCTCTTCTATGAGCGAATATTTGCAACGGACACTAAAATGCTTGAAAATTTAACATATACGTAAATATTCATTGTTTTGTAACTGCCGTTTGTACCATTGGTTTATATTTTTTTATTTTATCATGTTGATAGAATAGACTACTAAAACCACATTTAGGAGACAATAATTGATTTTTGTATTTATTTTTCTTAATTTAAAAGAGCACCTATCCAAAGCTAAAAGTCTTATTCGCCTCGAATTTTTATTTTATATAGAAAGAGCATCGTAAATAGTTTTGTATCGTGGCTGTTTGAATGTCTATTATTAGATATTCTAATATATTTATGGATAGATGCCGACAACCAATGTGTATGTTTTTAATTCATTCGTTGACTGACTGGTAGACTAGAGCGTAAAAGCTAGAAGCAAAAAAGATAACATATTTTTTTTATAGTTACCTATCCTATTCATCCTAAAATAATACTTCGTACCCATTTTTAACACATTTTAAGACATTATATGTAAGTTGGAAGGACTTGCTAACGTAATTTGTTCTTTTGTGTAAGAATCGAACCAACAACACCTCTTTTTTTAGCTTCATGCTATATCCCGCACGCAGCAGGGTAGGCAGAGGAATCCTGGGAACCTAGAGTTACAACAACGTTCCAGTCCAAGTTGATCCTTTATAAAATCAACAAGATGCCAGTTACTAGGGAGAAATCAAAAGCAATTGTAAAAACAAAAAAACTTGTATATTAACTTGTATATTATAAGAGCGGTTGGACTTAAACGTCTCATACGATATGATCTTGCTTTAATTTTTTTATAGAGGTCGATCAACTTTTACTACAGTACAATTATAATATGTACATATATATTCATTATGTAGTTGAACTTTTGTTGTGTGTCTGATTTTCTAGAACTTTATTTTTCTTTCAACACTGCGGCTTGTCTTACCAGAGCGATGAAAAAACATTTTAAATTAATTAAAATATTTGATAATAAATACGTTTTGCAACTTTGCTATTTGTTTACAGTAGGTGATAAGCATTTTATTCTGTACTCTGTGCCGAATTTTCAAAATATTGTGTGTTGAGTAGCAAAACCGAATACCACGGTATTCGGTTTTGCTTTGTTTGAGAAAATTAAAATAATTCATTCTCCTGATTGGAAATCGAATCCGTAACCGTCACTTATTAATCGCCTTATGTAAGAAAAAGAGGTTATCAATTCGACTGTATTTTTTTTTGTTTGTTACCTCAGAACTTTTGACTAGG
>JAJHJA010000977.1:0-171135 GCA_021202915.1 Heliconius himera
GAATTAGGGGAACGGAGTGTCTTAATACAAGGTTCTCTATGCCGAATCTGCTATATGCAAGATGCAGCGTCAAGCTGTTGTTTTTTAATTAGACTTTAATGGACGTTAGATAATAAAGGTAATGTATAAAAATATGGCCTCAAAGAATATTTCCAAAATTCCAAATACATAAATGAGATATTACTAGGAATACCATCAAGCAATACGATCTCACACGTGATTGATATTAAGCTAGTAGGTACAATTAATGCAATGACTGGCAAAATCTCTCTATTCAAAATAATGATGTGGGCAATGTAACGATAAGTATATTTAATCTAGCTTTGTGGTAGTGGGTCTCTTGGTCAAAACGTTTAAAATATTTTTCTGATTAACCTGTCGAGGCCCAGAATTATTAGTATGTATCTGTAAAAGCGACAAGTTGTGCGTTCGATCCCAATCGAGGAAATGTATTATTATTTATTAGATTTTCATTTCTTCGTTCTCTGGTGCAGAGCGCAACGTTGAGTTCCGCCACTCAATGCAACTCCTATACAATTTGGTAGAAAGTGAAGCTAAAAAAAAGATTTAAAATTCGTCGAACTACGTAATCTCATCATATTCTCTTTATTAGGTATAGTGTTAACCCATCGCCACTGGCTATAATTATATACGATACTGTATTACTATGATAATATTCTATTATTATTAGTTGTTAGTATTAGTAGTTTGATTCGATCCAAAATCTTTGAATTTAAAATACTGAAAAGTTAAAAATAATATTAAAGAAAAAAAAACCTTTTTTAAGAACAAGCTTTCATTCTTTTTTTCTATGTACTTGTAGTCAGGTCATGACAAATTTAATGTATTGAGACAAACCAAAGCGATATTCTTTGGATACCAAAAATGCATCCGCGTTTGAGGCTATTTATTTATGTTCGTTTGAGTGATCTTCTTCTCCTTTTCCTTCCTTTTCCTTCCTTCCTTTATATTTTTTATACGTATTAATAATAAACTTAAAGTGTCCAGTACTCCTGGGAACTTCTCTGTATATTTTTGATTAAACTTTTATTGTACAGTATATACTTTTTTCATCTTCACAGGCAGAGGAAACCTAGTGATAAGATACTCTGTTCCCCACTTACCACCGAATTTTCTAAGCATTCGTGTTGAGTAGTGGGATTCAACGCTGCGCTCTGCCTCGGCATCACAGCGAGGATAATATATGAAATAAATAAAAATATTAAATAGTCATCGGAATCGAACCCACAACCTGTCGCATTTGCAGTCACACTTTGTGATCATGCGCCATGACTGGCCTTTTAATGTACAGTATATTATGAATAAAATAATTATAAAAGGCGGATAGCGGGCACGGCCTCTCTTATAATAAACATAACATGTTTCTCGTGGAACATTAGGAAAACAGCCTGCGAAATATTGTACGAATGCTTTAATTAAATTTAATTTAGTCACAAGTGTGAAGCAAAAATTCCTGGCAACCGCGAGCTGCGTATATCTCATACCTTGCACTTTAAACCTGAGTGCTACATTCCAAATGGTTTTTTTTATATCCATATATCTTTTACATTATGCTCGTTTGTACACAAGAAAAAGTGGGTGGTAAGAAAGATATGGGAGAGACCTCAGTTGACCACAGAATCAATGATTCTGGATGAAGGTCACATAAAAAGCATGAGAACCCTCAAAGAGCATATATGAAGAGGTTGATGTGACAGTGGACGAAGCGAAACAGTTATGTAGAGACCGCAGAGTTTGACGCTTCGTCCAGAAGTACAGAATAATAGGTAGATAATTTTAAATTTTAAAAACCTACTAAATGCCTTAAGTTTATGTATAAATATTTGAAAAACTAGCTAATCTCACATGAAATTCGACAAAGAGCTACGCAAGTACTTCAGCAAAGTGGATACTACTTTAGTATATTGATAAAAGGGATTTCCCCCAAATAAATAATACCTCGTGGTACACATGTGGATAATGCGTGTTATCCGGAAGAAGAGTTATTAGACAAGTGATCCACGAAAAATCTTTAGATAATACAACTAAACATTACATTCTTATAAAGATAACATCCAGTATTATTTTAATGCTATGCTGTGCGATATTATACTTAAACTATTTGAAGGACTTATATTACAATCATAAGGCTGCCGTGAAGCATATGCACAATATCTGACATTAAACACGACGACTGAGGATTTGATTGCCACTCAGAGAAATAAAATATTTAAGGAAGAAAAATAGGTGTTGAGTTTCGCAACTCAACTCGTAATGCGGCGGTAAATAGAAAACCAAAGTGTCTTACTAAGAAATGGAGTGTCTTAACACTAGGTTCCCAGATTCCCTCAGTCTACCCTTCTATGTGGTGGATGCAGCGTGTAGCTTAAAAATATGATAATTTCTTATTGTGATTTATAATATTATATTATATATTTGTTCAATGGGTGGCTAACAAGCTTGTTGATAAAATCTGAGTTCTGCATTTTGTTTTCTCGGACCATCCGGCTAATGTTTGATGGATGAAAGCTATTTCCGTCGCCGCAGTGTAATAATGAAACATAACTTCCCTTACTACCGTATTGTATTTTCGTTTAATAGATAAATGCTATTTATATTTTTATTTACTATAGAGCTGTTAATTATAATATATTCATTAACATATTTTATATTTCATTGCGTATTATTAAGACCATTGTGACCGTAAAATCATACGAAACATTATTATCTCGTATTAAATTATGTGGAGGCCAGTCGTGGCGCAGGGGCACCAGTGTGTGAAAATTGAGCCTACTACTAACGCGACAAATCTGTCGCGTTAGTAGTAGGCTCAATTTTCATTCGAGGAAATGATATGGGAGGAAATGATAAGGAAATGATATCCGTCAAATAATTCTGGTACAAGAGGCTACCTTGCTACATACTGCGTGAAGCTAAAAAAATAATAAAATCTCCCGAATAATGCAAATTTTAGCAAAATATTAATTTCATAATAATTATATTTAATTTTCCTGGCAAATTAATTTCCACCACTTCCCCGCTACGACAGCACCCCGACGTACATTTCAACCTCTTTATGACAGTGTAAATATTTACACTAGCGAGACAGGGTCAGTGGGAGGCTAATTAGAGGCATCTTTAGGCAAACTTAATGAATAGACCGTGTTTCATTACCAGCCTCCGCCTGCGGGCTTTGTCGATGTTTGGACTCGAAAGTGCTATTGTTTTTACCACGTTTTGTTCTTATAAGAAAATATTTGAAAAAACACATTGTTTTTGTTTTTGTATACATGAATTTGTTCTCGCTGAGGCGACAGTAGCTCTTTCTGTGTAGACGTTCAGCCGTGAGATGTTTTAGCCTGATTTTTATAAGAAATTTTACCTTTTTAATTTTTAAAGATAAAATTAAAAAGCATTTGTGATAATACGTTTTGTTTTAGTTTTTTTCGAATTCTCGAGGAATTGAGTGTTTATTAGCGAAACTCATCACCGCGCTTTGCCTCGTTACCAATAGGAGAAATGACATTAATAAATTTAATATTCATCCCTCCGAGTGGAAATCGAATCCAAAATCGTCGCATTTTTTAATCGCGTGATTGTGCCCCTGCGCCACGATCTCATTATTATAATATGTATTATTATATAATAACACGTATTAATTTAAACTGAATTAGTAATATTTCTATAAACTTACAATAACATTATTTAACCATAAAATAAATCACAAATAGAAAGCAAATCGTTTAACAAATGAATTTTAATTAAAAAGTGAGTGGACTCAAATGTGATCAATGATTCGGTTTAATGTCACTGACGTTATAATAACACAATACAATAATAAATGATTTATTGCCATATTCACTTCAGTTTATATATAAATTATAAATCGTCCAGGATGTATGGACTGTGAAATAAAGTTAAATTTAAATAACCAATGTTTTATATTTTAGAATAAAGGTGTTAAAAAATATTTAAAATGTAAGAAATATTGAAGCTGTCGTGGCGCTTTGATACAATGTAAAAGTTGTGTGATCGTTTCCACTCGGGAGAAATAATTAATTTCATTTATTCACACTGCACACTGGTAACAAGACAAAGCACAGTGTTGAGTTCCGCCACCCAACATGAAATGCCTCGAATTTTTTTCGAGAATTGATTGCATTGTGTATTGACTGTTGAGTGACGACGACGATGAAAATGAAAATTTTAAATATTTTATTTTATTTCCCCAGTAGGTACTCGTACAAAGCAGAAAAAGATGATATATATGCATATATCTTTATCTCGGTACAAATATCACTACATAAGTAAGTACATATTATTTGAACGTTTTCATTTCGAAATACTTTGAAACTTACATCGCAGACCTACTTACTCCATGCGTTAAACGCATCACATTCTACCATTATATTAGAAAGGATCCAATTAGTGTAATTACTAAATGCAACAGAACAGAATCATAAAATGTATTTTCAAAGAGCGTTCTGTGCTCTTAAAAGGACACGTTTTTTTATTTTCATAATAAAAAAAATATTTTAACATTTCTTAGTTTATTGTTAAAGCTGAAATTCTTTTTCAGGTATTTATTATTTTCTTTTTAGCTTCACGCCGTATCCTACCCACGGCACAGTAGGCAAAGGTCCCCTAGAGTTGAAACACTCCGTTTTCCACGACTGGCCTCAGTACTTCAAATGCAGTATTTATAAAGTGTTAAACTAGTTACAATTAAATTAAATTAAATCAGCTTCACGTGGGCGGCGGTAATACTTAACATCAGGCGACCCGAACGCTCGTTTGCCTTGTCCTTTTCTATAAAAAAAATACTAACTAAAATATTTGCAATAAATAAAGATAGATAAGAATGTGTAACTCGATAGCGTGTTTAGCTATTAGTGAATGTATTGATCGCGCTGTCTAAATACGAAGGTGCTTCGTAGGAATAATTTATATTGGATCGGTAACTGTTTGCGTTTGTTCAGTGTGTGTCGTGTAGTTTTATAGTGGTATTTTTTTTCAACTTTTTCTTTATTTTCATTTATAATAAATGTGGCTTGTAGCAAAAAAAAATCTTTTTTGAATATTTAGGCATGATATTTTTTTTAATTATTCTTTCTTTGCTGTACCTGTAGATATTTTTTACTTTATCATTACCATTTAAATTGCAGGTTGTTAAGACTTTTTCGTTTACCACTTTTGCCGCATTTTTGAAGCATTGCATGTTGACTGGCGCAACTATACAGTCGCACACTTGTGCGCCTGCACTACGACTGGCCTCTAATAATATTTATGTGGATATAATGTTGTGTACAATTTAAAATTAATTAATACGATTTGCATTTGCTTAAAAAAGAAACTGAAGAATTTGTTAGTCTGAATGGTTGCTATAAATCCCTTTTAATTTTTAGTTATAAAGTGGTTATAGGACAAGCCATGCATTCCTTATATCACTTATAACTCAAAAATAATACGTTTTTTCCTCGACTTTCTTAAAGGAAATAAATTAAAGAAAATCTTCAAAAATGTCAAAGGCTTCGAATAAAATGGCCGGGGAATTTTCTGAAAGCTCGACAAACGCAGGTCTCCTTGTACTTTTGGTGCCCCCTGTGAATTCTAGTATTGAATTCTTTGACTTTTCTACCTTTTGTGGCTTACAAAGAAAAATATCGAATTACTGTTTTTAATAACCTTATTTAATTTCTACATTTGTTTATTTTTTCAAGTGGCAACAACTAAAATGATTATGTTGTTTTGAGGGATTGGTAGAGAATATTAATCAATTAAAAACGCCGCATTCTGTTTTACTCAATCATAATTAAATATTGTATAGGTAGATTTAAAAATACGATAACAATATATTTCCTTATAAAACTAGCTTCACGCTTTATCTCTAGTGGGTAGTCAGAGAATTTTACTTCTTCCTGGTATTTTGTATTATTTCTAGCTCACAATCAAATAATATAGTTCCACTTAAGTAATAATGAAATCTCTCATGTACGACCAAAACATATAGTAACAAAATAGACAAATAGATCAAAAAAGCCGCATAAATTCCTAGTTGTTCGAAAAAACAATTCATGTCAAGTGAAATCACCAATACGTAGTATGAATTTTACAAACAGAATATGCTTTATTTACAATACAGAATGTGCTCAATTGAACACTGATCTATTGCATTGAAATAAAAGAATAAAAGCGGAAAATCGGCACACAGTTGTTGTAATATTTGTTGCTGCTATGTAACGTAGAAAATATTTGACGGCCATTGCGTATGGTCTGTTCCTGCGCTGAAAAATAAAATTTCAAGCTCAAAAGAGATATGCATATTCATAATAATATATCATTAAAGTGAAAATGTAAGTTACTTTTAAAAAAATATATGTTGCCTATTTGTAACTGAATATATGTATGTTTAATAAATATACGGATAGTATACGTATGTTTAATTAAAAGACTGGATTAATAAATTATGAACACATAGCAGGGTAGGCGAAGGGATTCTAGTGTTAAGACACTCAATATCCCACTTTACGCTGAATTTTAAAATTAGTCGCTATCATAAGATTTAGTTTATAAGAATATTGAAAAAATATTATAATTTATGAAAAAAAAAATGTAATACATCTAAGAATAAAAACTGATTAAGAGTGAGTTGAACTCGTCCACCGCAGATTCCGTATCAATTTCAAGATTGTAGATCAAAGGGAAGTACTGCTTATAAAAGTGTCAGACTTAAGTATGCAGGCATATGATATATATGAACTAAAATATACATGAATTAAAAATTTAAGTTTGTAATAATTGTAGGTGCACGGGGAATTACGCGGCGAGTTTCATACAAAATAAATATATTTTTTTCTGTGCTGCAAGAGAGCGTACACCTAAATATTTTATTAACTCCAGCTTGACAAGAAAGTTATCCTACAAGGATTTCGTTCTTACCTTTTGATGTGCGGAACCCTAAAACTGAACGTTTCTATTTTGTATATAGAATACCACATTGCATTTACTGTCAACTGAACTGTTCGAACTGTTGACGAATGCAAAAACGTCTCTTTAATGAACTAAAACTCGTAACCCTATTACCTACTTTATTTCTCATGTTCCATTTTTCATATAAATCTCGAATATTTTTTTTAACCCGTTCATGTTGAATTTAACGAATTATTCCTTTCACGTGGTTCTGAAAGAGTGGCGTTTGATATTGACACAGAGGTTGCTTTTAACACAATTCCGTAACTATTAATGTAGATATTTTACTTTAAGGGTAGGATTAATTCCCGTTTCGTGTAAAAATTACAAGCTGAATTTTATTATTATTTTTTTTACATTACTCCGACACTGACTCTATCATTTAACACTTATGATCGATTATCAGATTTTATTTATTTACATCTTTCCTCATTTCAATTTTATGTAAGTGAGGACCTCTTTTTACTCAATATGAACTTTAAAGAACTTGAAAACGATTTTATGTAAATTATACTTGTATGTATGTATGAGATGTATATGAAAAAAATATTAGTAATTTTTTTTATTTTAACGTTATCCCGCTAAGTAAGATAGACAAACCTAATTTAACCTAACAAGTGTCAGGACACTCCGCTGTGTGTTGAGTGATGCAACTCATCGCTGCGCTTTGCGTTACAAGACGGAAGACCGAGGAAATTAAAATAATTCATTCATCGGAACGCGGACCGAACCTATTACCCAAGAAAGAAATCCGTCCCTTCTGTAGTTTTTATATATAACATTTATTTTGTTTTCAAGATCAAATACTCAATATTTGAATTTCGAAACCGAAGCATAGATACACACCCAACAGCAAGTACAATTTATAATTTAATATTTTTCTTTTTCAGATAACTTTTTCTTATGTAAATCTCTGTTAGACGAGTTATTAGGCATTTAATGTTTTGTATCTCCATTGAACTTTACAAGGTTGCAAGAGACCAATTCGGGTTTATACCGTGAAAATATTTTTTTCTGCTTCACGCTGTATCCTGAATATAGCAGGGTATGCAGAAGAGACTCCGCGCCACGTCATAAAGTTCATCGTGACGTGACATTTTACAGAGTAAGCATAAGGCCATACCACTCTTAAATACCAAATAGAAAATATAAGCGGTCGGCGGACTGGGAAAACACCTGTATCAGAAATATAAACATTCTCCCTGATTTTTATTTGAATTTATAAATCCTATACTATGTATAACATAATCAATACGTAGGATGATGCTATTTGCAAACAGAATTAATTTAAATATTTTTTATGTATTTGTATCTCGCATACAGCAGGGTAAACCTAGTGTAAAGACACTCCGTTCCCCACATTCCGCCGATTCCTTCTCAAAAAGGCACGGTGTGTTGACTGGTGGAACTCAACGCCGAGCTTTTGCCTTGGTACCAGAGCGAATGCGAATGAAAACATGAAAATTTAATAACGTAATAGAACAAAAAACAATGATTTTTTAATTTTTGTCTGTTTGTTTGGTGCCCATTCAGATTGCAATCTCAGAAACGGCTTAACCGACTTATTTGCAGTTATCACTATTGTGTTTTGGCAAGCTCTCCTTAATATTGTTTATTTTATTTCAATCGGCTTATGAATGAGGTAGTTATACTAGTTTAGAAAATATTATTCAATAAAATTTCCCGCGACCCGCTCAGACTAGCGAGTCTACGAGTATAATAAATGAAAAATTAAATACGACATGAATTAAGTACGATACGAGACAAAATTAAATACGATACGAGACATTTGTATTAAATTTTGTTATATTTTAATAGTAAATATTTTTTTATATGTAATATATTTCATGCTATTATTTTCTTTTGTTTTATTCCATAGTACAAATTTATTGTGTTTGATAACTAAATTGTCTAATGGCGTGCTAAATATATAATAGAAAATAATCTCTTTAGATCATTAACTTTTCTTATATAAGATTTATAAAATAAAATAATCAATTACTTTCATGCCATATCCCGCACTCACCAAAGTAGACAGAGGGGACATAGTGTTAAGACACTCCACTCCACATTTTCCGCCGAATTCTGGAGGTGCTAATATATATATTGTTACGCGCCACCCGGCTCGTCGGCAACTCTCGGGTACGCTGTCGCCGAGCGGTCGGGGAGGGGCTTGGCGGGAAAGGAGTGACGCGCGCTTATAATGTCAAATTTGGGCGGGAAAATGTTTTGGTTGGAGTGAGCAGTACAGTGGATAGAATAAGAAATATAGATATTGGAAGTGAATAAGTGTTTCAATATCTATTTTTTGCGTTATAATATATATAATTATTATTAATATTACAAAATTGTCTTTCTTTTCTCTGTAAATTAACTTTTCATGCACTTAGCTAGGTTTGATTTGCGATCGTACTTATATTTATAGTTTTAATATAAATAGGTATTATTCATGTTTTATAAATCAAATAATATATTAAAATAAATATTTTTGTAAATTGGGTAACTGATGGCAGATATAGGCAATAGTTTGATAAAAATAGGAATAAGTAGGAAAGTAAATTGAAATGAAACAATCAAAGTAAATAGTAAAAAATTGTATTTAATTGTAAATAAAAAATATATTGTACTTGATCTAACTCAAAATGTATACATAATTCGCTTAGAATCGTTTCTAACATATTTACACATTTTATTTACATTTAATACCGATTATAAACATCGGTTTGGACAAATTTAACACTATTATTATTTAACAAAAAACTTAAAGTTTTTTAATAAAACTAAAATTAATCGTATACTGAAAGGTTAAAAAAAAATACTACTTATTATTTATGAATAGAGCGTTGGTAACTTTTATAATACTTCTTGTCGTATGTTATTAACATTTAAAACGAAAATAAAATATACTTTTCACGAATATTGCTCCTTAATTCTAATATGTAGGTATTGATATTTAAGATTTTTCAATAACAAATTTTAAAAGTTTCCAGTACTTGCATTATTTCAACATTATATTTTGTCTGGTTCCTTAATTTTGCTTTCCATTTAGATTTTTATAGAAATACAATATTCGTCACAAGTTTTATAATATGTGAATATATTTATCTAATTTGTCATTTTAAAATGTAAAACTAAATAAATAATTTTGTACTGTAATACTGTTTATTGTTTGTTATATCTACTTAACGTGACCACGCTTTGTTTGGCTCAAAACGAGACATTGGTTTTTATAATTTGCAATTTAATTACAAATTTTTAATTAAATATTAAAAAAGTGACATTTGAATTTGTCATGTTTATTTTCGGTTTATGTGTACCATGCTTTTGGTTTTTTCAAGTACGACGAAACGTGATTCAACCGACCAAATTTAAGTGCCATTTGAAAAACTGGGTCATTTATAAGAGCGAAAAGCAGGACAATCCCGTTCGAAACGGTACGTTTGGTCACGTTATTTATACTCGTTTTATAAAGAAAATATATCAAACTTAATAACAGATATAATATAAATATTTTCTCTACATAGATTCTGTATATGTATTCTGTAAATTTGAACTAAAATATCATAGCGGTCAACTATTGCGTGTAAATACAATTTGACTAGCATTTGAAAAAGTTAAAATGAAAACGAATTACTATTAAAAAGGTTAAAAATTTTTAAAAAGATATTAAAAATCTAATTATAGAAAAAAAAGAAACTAAAACATGAGAGCCTTCGTAGAATAAAATAATACTTAAAAAATATTTAGCTTAAAAAAAATCTTAAAAGTAAGTAATTTACAAATTACTAGGTATTATTTAATAAAATTTACAAAGATTTTGAAATTCACTTCTTTATATTAAATTTATACATTGAAATGATTGGCTTAAAAATAAATATACGAATTTTCTATATAGAGAGCTCTTAAACTGTCGCAATTTTTTTATACAGTAGTTGTTTTATATGGTACAATTTTCTATATTTTGGTGATAATCGGAGAGATCTAGTGAAAGAACACTCTGTTCTGTATATGGGTTATAAAGGATCCGTGCTCTTATTCCAATTAATTAGATTATGAAAATAATTTTATATTAAATATAGATTCTTTTGAACGGAATTCGAATCCGCAGCAATGGCGCTATGGATAAGAATGTGTAAATGTAATATAACGACAGCAAAATTATGTTATCGAATAGTTATTTTAATTATTATTTTGCAACAATATTTTTTTTAAATGAATTATGATTAATTAGTTTAGTTTATTTTATAAATAAATTATTTAGAAACGTCTTTATAATATATCACACATAGCAGATGTTTAATAGTTTTAGTTTACTCTTAAGGCTTTATTATATAAATAAAATAATAACTTAAATTATAATTAATAATAAGATTATTTTTGTTCTATTTATATAAATTTACGAGAAAATTATACTTACTTAAAATTTTAAATTAAACTTTACTTAAAATTGAGCACCACAAGCTCCATATTAGACATAAATTAAATATTTTTTAATTATAAAAAAAAACCAAATCGTCATACATACCACGAATCGATAATTCTCCAATCGACTATAAATCTGCATTTTCTTTATATACACGAATAATAAATTTACACTTTATATCACTTTATAAAAATAATATGTACACAAACGCACCCCTGTTACCATTTTCTATTAAACTATCTATTATCCTAGATTTTTGCCTAAGTCGGAGCTTCTTCTATTTGACTAAAGTTCGTACTTTTATCCTGGGTCCTGTTTAGAAGGAAATCCAGGTCATCAGATATTTTGTTTAACATTCGGTCTGTGTCCGGAGAGTCGTAGGCTCTATTCCACTCTCTGTTGACTTCTTCTATATCTGACTTAGACTTGTCCATCACATCCATTGATGGTAAGGAAATGCTCGACGAAAAATCTTTTTTACTTTTTTTTAAACAACTTTTTATGGGCGGTGAAGTTATTTTTGACACGTCTGGATTAGACTGTACACATATTGTGCAGGTTTCTTTTGACGTGTCGATTGTTTTGTCGTAGGGCTCGAAGTCTACTGAGCACGTTAGTAGTGGCGTTTCGACTGGTGGGGTCTTTAAGACCCCAAGTTCTAAGCAAACCCGGGCCATGTACTCGGGTTGAGGGCTGTGTGGTTTTAAGGAATTTAAGGGGATGTGGGGTTTTTGGGGATTTCGGGGGGTATGTGGTATGAGATCGCATATCGCGTGAGTAGTGGTCACGTGGTGTCCGTCGTATCGTAATGGACTTAGTAGTGAGTCTTTGTATTCGACGCATCTGACGATATCTGCTCGACTGTCTGGTGTTGACTGTCTTCTGTATAGACAGAAAAGTTATTGTTTTATTATTTTGGATGGAATTGCCTATAATAATTGATTAATGAATGAATAATTACAATATATCATTATAGTTTATATATATAAATTTAAGGTTTCCTTTTTAACCGTATTTGGCAAAAGCATGAAAGAAACTTATTAAATGGCACTTTATATTAAGCCAATCAGGCCATTATCTTAATTGGAATGATATGATCTTTTAATTTCATATTTAAATAAAAAAAATAATAAAATCAATAAAAAACTACACAGATAAATTTGTAAAATGCTTGAGTCTTCACCTTCGTGGAATTCTTATTAGCTATTTCCCATTTCGATAAATAAGCGGATAAAAAATATGTTCTTACTGCACATCGCATTACAAATCGTTGATAATATTTTTCTTTGCTTAAATATAATATGCATTTACTAAAAATCCTCTTGAATTATTCTTTCTTTTAGTGAAAACCAAATTAAAATCTGTTACGTTGTTTAAAAGATTTAGGCGTAGGTCATTTGTAAAAAATATCTTTATTTCATACTATATAATGATGTACCTGTGCATTCTAGCTGGACTTTCAAGTCCGGGCGCTCGCCAATATGACGCGAGCGGTGATACTGGAGACGATGTCGATTCAATTATTCCAGCACCTCCTCTACTTTCCACCTCTCCCCCTTGTTTTATATACACTGTGTGGGAACAAGACATTTTTTTTCCTCTATTAAAATGTAAATTTCGTCACAAATTTTATTTTACTGGACACTGGATTTATTTGTGGCATAACATTTTATTATTAAGGTTAATCTTTGAAAATGGTTATGAAATATTATACTTATTTATAAAGGAGGATTAGGTACTATATAAAATCAAAATTGAAATAAATTTTGTAGTTTATTTAACTTACAGCTGAGAGAAGTATCTCCAGCAGGAGACTCTTGCCAGTCTCTACTCGACGGTAGTAAGAGGAGTCTCCGCGCTGATTGAAGACAATGCTCGTCTCTTATCACATAGCAGACCAACATTGTTATGCCCTAGATAATTGTTACAGGAATATTAAGTTATACCTGCTATAAAGTAGTTAAATAATTTTAAAATGTCTCAAAATTATTAAAATTTCTCTATGACATTTAAGCAATTAAAATTTTATTGAAATAAGAATGTTATTAGATATTATATAGTAAATGTTGAATTTTAGAAAAAAATACAGTAAAATTTGATTTGTTTGATTAATCACAAATAGAATATATAGGTAATTTAAGTGATAACGTTCAGGTATCATATTATGTGAACGTTAACTAACTAGTAGATATTTGGGGATATGGAGATTTGAAATAGTCAATTGAAGGTGTGGATATGTTGCAGCTTGAGAGTGTTTGATAGGATTTCACAAGTGCGTGATATTTTGATGTAAATAGAGTATATGTATATTACTGACGTTGGCGAGCGCGGCGGCGGACAGCGCGAGCACGTGCGCGAGCGCGCGCGGGCCCGGCTGCGCCCACCACACGCCCGCCGCCTGCGCCGCGCTCGTGGACGCCAGCGCCGCCAGCGTGTGCCGCACCACGCGCGCCCTGCAACGCGACCGTGCTGGAGCGAGAGTGCGCTTCAGGTCCACTCAGGCGAATTAGTCAGAGAGAATGGAGCGCCAAACGCTACGGTCCACTGTTATCAACCTGTTCGTACATGCCCTTCATACATGGCGAATTAATTGCTTTCATTTTATTGCTCTGGTGGACCCTGAGCCAAGTATGGTGTTGAATTTCTCCAGTCTTAACAAAATTGACGGAAAATGGCAAACAGAGTATCTTAACACTAGATTCTACTAAAAAAATACTTATAAGAACTTTTGACTTAATTTTTAGTATCAAACTATATCATTTAAAAAAAATATTTACCTATTTTAACCGTTGAGTTCTACCACTTAACACGCAATGCCTCCAGAATACGGCAGAAAGTGAGGAACGGAGTGTCTTAAAACTAAGTTCCCTCTGCCTACCCTGCTGTGTGCGGGATACAGCGTGAAGCTGATTTATTTGATTTTTTACTTACCTATCCCTCAAAAACGTCCGCCGTTCAGCGGGAACTTTATGCGTAATACTGCGTAACCTCAGCGCGGCGCACAACGCCAGCGCGAGGCAGAGCAGCGCGAGCGCCCCGCAGCTCACCGCGCACACGGCCTGCGCGGCGGCCCCCAGCTGTAGGGGCGCTCCGCCCCACAGGCGCGCTGTCAGACCGGCTAGTGTACATACACCTGTATCAAAAATTGTAAGCAGTTGTAAAATTGAATTTCCTTTGGTCTATAACACTTTCCACAAATTACGAATCATATGAATTTTTAAACTCTTCCCCGTTTTTGTCACATCTCAGTGTCATATTTGTGTACTTAATATTATTTTATATATTTTACAATTTTATAAAAAATCGTTTATTTCTTTCTATTCATTTGTTGTAGGAAAGGGTTTCCCATATACATGTTTCCAGAAGTAGTACTGTGCTTTTGTTACCCTTTCTAAACGCCTCACTCCGTGATAAAAAACAAATGATTAAAAAGAGATTGCAAGTAGTCTAACATTAAGCAAAACTATTTCTTTGTGAATTTAATTAAACTATATTTATATTTGAAAGTTTAAATTATATACACAGTTATAATTATAGTTTTGTGTTTGGGTGTTTCAACATGTCAATTATTTTATAAAAAAATATTAAAAGTTTTGCAAATATTCAAAGTCATTTATGACAATGATTAAATCCTAAAGTATTATATAGTTCTACATATATTGTTATATAGTATTATTTACAGTGCTATCAGTTGTTTTTACATAATATCGTCCCAACACGATCGACCAACCTGCAAGTAAGGCGACAGACGGCGCCCGCTGGTGCCGCCCAGCCAGCTCGGCCTGCAGCAGCAGCGGCTGCGCGCACAGCGCGGCGCACCCCGCGCACCAGCACGCCGCGCACAGCCAGCCCAGCGCGCCGGGGCAGGCCTCCTCCTGGCGGGTGTCGCACTCGAGCAGCGCGAGCACGGCGGCGGAGTGCGTGCCGGCGGTGGCGGCCTTGAGCAGCACGGGCAGGCGCGCGGCGCGGCGCGGCACCAGGCTCAGCAGCTGCAGCGCGGCCGCCGCCAGGCACATGGCGCCACCCACGCCCACCGTTATCTTCACCACACCGCGGAGATCTTTTTCCGCTTCGGTCTGATTTTTAGGGGTATTCGATTGGAAAACATTGTTTGTCTTGTCATCTAATAACTAAAGAGCCTCTCAGAATACATAACGTCTAGCTACACGCGACGGATGTAGGTTCCAGGATGCCCACTTTACTCGCTCTGGTCACCATGTTCGAAAGTCATTAGGGATTCATGGCATTCCATAAATAAAACAAAATCAACTTCTCGCTATATTCCGCAATTAAATAAATATTTTCATTTTCTCGAGTGGAGACCGAACCCACAACCAGTAGCGTTTACAGTCACACATATTATACATCTACATATATATACTTACAAGCGTAGACCTGGCAATAGTAAACAGCGCGTAAGTGCCGAGTCCCCGACACCGACACGCGACGTGCGTGGGCTCCGGGACGCGCACGTCGCACGCCTTGGTCACCCACGTGCGAGGCTCACTGGGGGTTCGGAGACCGCAGGCTAATTTAGAACCTGAGAGAAGAAAACTAGTTTTAATTACTATTTAATTGTGATTGAATGTAATTGTAATGTTGTTATATAAATAACTTTTGTTGTTTTCTTAGTTACTAACTCCACACAAGTAAATCAAATGAAATATTTCGTCAAAATTAATTTCAACATTTATGTTAAACTGAACCATATACTGACATTATTGCCCTTTAAAAATAATTCTATATAACTTTTTAAAATTCTATTCTTCTGTAAAAGCCCCGTTATTTACGGTACGGTATGGTTTTTCTAATACATAATAAGAAAAATAACCTATAATTAACATTACCTATAGCAGTATAATTTCTCGAATGCACAAACAGCAAAGTGACAGTATGAGCGTCGTTCCTACTCGCTGATATCTGTACTTGAGCTGATGCCAACCTGAACTCCACCTCGCGACCGCTCCTGGAAACCGACGTGCTGTACGCCCACGGTGTAGTGGGTGTTAAATAAACAAAAAGTAACAAATTATAATAAATTATATGTAAATGAGAGTGGAATTTAAAAATAAATAATTATGTAAAACATAGAAGAAATAATTTTAAAACATATTAAAACAAAATATATTATTGGTATGCAGATGAAATAAAATCGTTAAAGTTCATATTAAGTCTTTGAAATAATTATAGCAAAATTAGCAAACCCTACCCTGCTGTGTGCGGGATACAGCGTGAAGCTTTTTTTTTTTTAAATTAGCAAATATACTACGTTTTATCCCTGGATAACAACTACCACAAAAAAGTTTTTTTTACTTTTTTGCAATACAAAAAGGGAACCTGCAAGCTCCTTTTCTTATTCAATAAAGAATAACCATAACAATATATAAAAAAAGAATAACCCTATCAATTACATTTTCAGTACATCCATTGCCTACATAAAAAATGTAATATAAATAAACCAAACACTATTTTTATATTTTTTGATAATTCTTTCAAAACATCCATTGAATCATGATCATTCATTGAATGTTATTTCCATATTTAGGAACAACTTAGTTATTATAAGTTGTAATAAGCGTATTATTTAGTGGCTAGAACGCTTAGACAATACCAGAAGTGGGATTTCAAAAATTTAGGATGTCAATTTTTTATACGTTTTCTATAAAAGGAACAAAACATACTTAAATTCGATGGATCTTCTCAATGAAGGTAAGCGAGCTGCCAAATCGTGGTACTGAACGGCTACCACCGAAGCGTTTCCAGTCTTAGGCACCAGTTCCACTCCAGTGGAAGTCAGAAGCCATTCATCAGGCCCAGGACTTGGAGTAAAGGTGAAGTGGGCCGCACTGTCTTCCCGGACTTGCTTGGTTTTAACAGTGAACTCTTGGTAGTGGTGGTCTAGACTGTCTTTCATCGCCGCCGTGTCAACTATTGCGTTTTGTAACTCGTATATTTTCTGAAATTATTATTTTCATTTAATTCTATTCCTATTGAGGCCAGTCCTGGCGCAAGGAAACAAGCTGACAAATGTGACTATAAGCAAGCAGCAAGCGATAAGACTGTAGGTTTATTTCTCGCTTGAGGAAATGAAATATTTCATATTTAAATTTCTTCGTTGGTTTCAGACAAAGCGCGGTGTTCAGTTCCGCCACTTAAGTAATAATAACGTAATGCCCCCAGAATCTTTACTACTGCAGGGACTCTAGTGTTAACACACTCCGTTCCATAAAGACACTTCTGTTCCCCAATTTCTGCCGAATTCTGGAGACATTGATAATTCTAAGTTATCTTTGTGAAGCGAAAATTTATAAAAATCTCCCTAAAGAAATGCTAAAAATATAAATAAGAATGTTGACGTATCTCAAAGAGAACGTATGGCTTAGTTGGTCAAAGCACTTGGATGGTTTCCAAAGAGGGGGGTTCAAATATCGCTACGTTAAAATTGTTATACGTTTACTGAGTAAGTAAGTATGTTCAATTCTTTAAAATTGTTAAAAATTATAATGGACCTGTTTAAACTAGGTAACCCTGGAGCTGCGGCCGACTGAGAGCTGGCAACCAATCTTTTTACAATTCCTTATGGAATTTTCTTTCAAATGATGTTGAACTCACATTCACACAAAAATGTGATTGCATTTTTTTAACAAAAACGAATTACCATAAATTTAATTAAAGATAATTGCGGCCTGATTTTTCTAGGCAATCCTGGTGTTATCTATTCTACTATCATGGATCATTTTTAAAAATAAGTTTCATTAACAAAACAGATACATGCAGACTCATGCAATGGGATCTCGACCTTATAATATCTGTTGCAAAATATACGTAAAAAATTTGGTATAATTTGGCATTCTACTAAACACCAAATAATTCAGATTAAAACAATTTTGAAATGTAGTTATTCTTCCAATATCATTGTTGCTTTATATTCAAAAAGTTTGTGAAAAATAAGAAATTTCTTTTTATTTTTTAACGTTGTATCCTACATATATTGTTTGGCTTATGTCAGAACACTCTCTTATCAATTTCCAATCCTACCAGAATATATACAGAAAATAATTTATTTACCTTATAGGGGATTGAACCCAAAATTATCGCCTTTTATTGTCAGATTGTAACGATCCATACCAGAACTAAATTGTGTAGGTAAATAATATAATTAATTCAAAAAAATAATCATTTATAAAAAATATTATAAATATTATTTATAATATTATTTAATTTATAGCTTAAGATAAATACAATTTTATAAATAATAGTTTAGTTTAATTCTTTAATTACGCGTTCCGTTCACAAGTAATACGTAGTAAGTAGAGACGTAATATACCGTAGGTAAAACACGCGGATATAAAATATATTTATTAAAAATAATTTAATAATTATATTTAATCGTTGTGTATTAATTTAAAATAAATAATAACATAATTATTATTTTAATTATTGTAAAATATCATGTTAGCTGAATAAGCTACTGTCAACGTCAAAGTCCAGGGAAAGGAAAAAAAGAGAAGGAAGATGGCGGACGCGTCTGTTAAAGGATAGTGATTCAAAATGTTTAGAGAAGTTTTGATTTTTAATTAATATATATTTAGTTACATTTTATATGTAAAAAGCATGTGAGTTAGTACATGTAATAGTGATATAAGTATTCGAGACTGGTAAGATAAGTTATAAGTGCTTATTACGTATTTACGGTCGTTTGTTTTGGAATACTTCGTCGGTAAATTTTTAATAGCTTATTATTGAAACGAAGAAGAGTAATATTAATGCACGTAATGCCGTCAATGTCCAGAGATAATTATTATTTATTTAGTAAATGGAAATAAATACATGAAGATGTTTTATGAGGTATGTAAAATTACAATTATATTAATGTACGCAGAATGCCTGCCGCCATCTTTGTCGATGCTTCCATGTGAATTGTGAAATGAGAGTTAAATAAATTTGGTGAATTATATAATGTCTGTATATTGTATTAGTAAATATTAAGCATGCTACTATAAAAAGAAATATAAATTTAATAGTATTATTTATAATATGATATAAAATTATTATATCAAAATACGTATTTACAATTTATAAATATTATATAATACGAGTATAGACGTATCACGAGCCGTACTACAATATTAAAATTATTATTTAAATAATTTTATTAAAATATTTTATTGAGTAGAGGGGAGTCAGTTACAAGATGCCATACCGCATGGTGACCTCAAAAAGATTTTTGAGTTTACTGAGTCGTATACATATTTTTTTTTTTATTTTTACCATTTTAATTAAAAGCTTCTCCAAATTTTGATAAAAAGAAATATATTTCATCAGAGACATATTTTAAACGGAAAAAATTGTTCAGTTTTCATACAACGTTAATCATTACATCGAGCTTCGTTCCGTCGTTGCAAGTCATTGAATCATTTAAAATTTATTCTGAAACGATTTATTCGAAACTGAAAGTTATTTGTATCTTTACATGGAATATATATAAGAAAATTGGAAGCATTTATACATACAATAGAACCCAAAAAAATAATTTGTATTTTTTTTGCCTTTGTCTGTACGTTTGTGCATGCTTATCTCAGAAACAGCTTAACCGATTTAAATTCAATTTTCATTATTGTATTTTGAAAGCTTTCCTTAATATATGTTATGGATACATAGACATGGATACGATATCATGTTTCCTTAACATATACATAGGCATCGATACGATATCGTGTCACGGGGGGTAAGCAACGAGAACCTGGTGTTATATTATACCTCTCCTCTTTTCGTTTATTTTAAAGACATCATGTTAAATTACTCAAGGCCATGCATCCATTTAGACTAGGTAAAGAGAATAATTTTAAAGAATGAACGAAATTAAATATTTCATTGCTTCCAATGGAGACCGAACCCACAATCTGTTGCATCGACAGTCAAACGCTTGTACTCCTGCGCCATGATTGGCCTCAAACTCTAATGTTGAAAAATTTATCTCACAATTAAATATAATATAAGAAAATAACGTTTTTTACTGTAATCACAGCTATCCTATTTCGATAACTATAACAGGTAAATTACAATATAATAAGTAAGATAACCAGCATATATTTCGATAACTACTAAACCAATAACCAATTCTATTAAATCAAACCTACGCAACCTAACTCCGTGTATTTAAACTTCTCATGTCACTTTATATTGTCCTAAGTAATCACACGTTACATTTACTTTTGATGGCGTATGGAGAGCCTGTTCAATCGTTATTAATAATGAATATAACACTCGAATATTACTATTGGCGTTGATTAATTGCTTTGTGTATTTGTCTCTCCCAATGGACCTACTCTACTATTATTAATATATTATAATCATATATTAGATATTATATTTGTTTGTAAATATTTAGCTAGTTAATATCTAATGTTTTAAGTAGATATCTAATGATGTAATTTTACTGCTCCAAATTAATATCTATGTTAATAATATACTGTTCGTTTGTTTGATTTGTCGTTATTACAATACTAAACCCAATTATAATTTGAACTCTAATAGAGCTAATTGAGATCGATTATTATTGAAGAAGTGCGAAAAAAATCTATATAGTTATCCTTTAAAATTAAAAGTTAACCAGTGAGGCCAGTGGATCACGTGTGTGAAAACGCACATAAGTGAAAACGCAACAGGTTGTGGATTCGATACTCGAGAATATGAAATACTTATTATTTTTTCGTTATGGTGTCAAGGCAAAGCGCGGAGTTGAGTTCCGCCACTCAATATGCAATTCGCAATCGGCAGAAAATGGCAAACGGAAGTGTCTTGACGAAAACGGGGTGCCTTTACCTGAGGTTCCTAGGTTCCCTCTGATTTCCTCGCTATCTGCGGCATACAGAGTGAAGCGAAAAAATAGACTAGAAGCTAAACGTTATATGCCAAATATTTTGACAAACCCGGCTTATAAATTGCTCCAGATAGAAATTCATTAATTTGTTAGTAAGATTGTTTTTCTATTTTTAGATCATATTCTACAAGTCACTCCTGTGGAGTGTCTTAACACTAGTTAGTCTCTACGACTGACCTCAATATATCATTTATAATATCTTATCGCGGGCAATTATTAATCGATACAAGCGACGTTAATAGCATCAGCTTTAGATAATCCGTTAACATGTTAATTGACGTAATTTGTACGAACTACTAAGCGCGACAGCTTCCTGCGTGTTCATCAAAACCATTATTAATGATGAGGATGGGGACTTGCATCAGAGATTCTAAGATGTTGTATTTAAATTATGTGAGAAGGAAGGAATGATAGATTTGTACATATAATGATAATGTGAATAAACATATAAACAAATAATTCTGCGCTTTGCGTGAACACCAGAGCGACGAAATGAAAATATTAAATATTTAATTTCCTCAAGTGAAAATTGAAACCACAACCTGTCACGCTTACAATTTTACCCTATTTTTTTTATTAATATTTAAAATTAAAATATATCATTTATACTTGGTTTCTAAGTCCTTTTCTGATATTTTTTTAGAGAAAAAACAAGGCAAACAAGCGTCCGGGTCGCATGATGGTAAATGATCAACGCCGTCCACGACTCCGTGTAACCCACCCAGAGGAGCTACAGGTATGATGCCGGCCTTTATGGAGGATATAGACGCACTTTTAGAAGGTACCCAAGTCATATCGACCTGAAAATACTGCTGCAGGTAGGCCGACTCGAGTTGCGGGTGTTCTGTGACTGCTGCGATTAATGGGTACGTCACTCCGTACTAGGCGTTGACATTATAGTCAATCTGGGTGGGCTTTGACAGATACGAGCGATATTTAACACGATGTCTTAAAAACATTCTCACATTGCAAGAGTATTTTTGATTTCTAGTACTCAAATGATACTTTACATCCATAGGCATTCACATAAACTTTTTAAAATACATTGTATGAAGGAAATTCTAAATTTTGTAGTCTGTGAAAGTTACCCTCATCAAATGGGTAACTTTGACGCACAAAGAACCATTCATAAAAAGGTAGTCATAATCATTCTTCTTATTAATCTAAGTAGCATTGGTTCATGTTTTATTAAATAATAAATGTAATAAAACAATCATTCCGCAATGTTGTTATATATTGCAGAAATACCGGACAAGTGTGAGTCAGGCTCGCCCACTGTGGGTTCCGTACAATTAGTGCATGATAAGAAATTAATAAAATATGTATTGGAACATCTACAACTTTATTTTCATCAGGCTTTAATATCAAATTTTGCCTGCCTTTTAAGGCAATACTATTTTTTAGAATTTAACCAAAAATGTATAGTTTTCATATTTTTTCCTGAACTAGTATTACTGTACCTGTAGATGTTTTTTTTTTAAATACAAATATATTTATTTCAGTTTCACATTTTCTTTAGCTACATGTGAAGTAATGAGACCAACCTAGTAAGTTACTAGTGAAACACTAGTACTTGTGTAAGGAGGCCCCCCAGTGTTATCTGCCAAATTTCATAATTCTCGGTCAACCGGAAGTACAAAGCTACCCTGATTGACCATAATTAAACTTTAATAATAAATGTACAATTACCACTTACCTCTTCATCCAAAAACGCATCAGGATGTTTCAACAGCGTATCATATATAATTAACAGATGAGCTACACTTTCTTGACTATCTTGGAATTTCCCAGCAGCTGATCGTAAATATTCCAGCATTTCCCTGGAATGTTGTAAAGGTAGAGTGCCTTCCCCGGGATGGGCAGGAAGGAACCTAAGAACTGCTCCGTACTGGTGTGCGACATTGGATACATTCTCCCAGGAGTAACCGTAGGATATGCGCGTGAACTGAAAGGTGTAGCTGTTTTTATTTTCAAGAATCATTATGCTTCAGATGAAAGAATCATTTTGTCGTTGACCATTTCTTAATATTTGATTGACAACTAGCTTGATTTTTTTAGATATACACAAGGATAATTAAAGAACAGAACATATTTGCAATAATGAAATGTGACATCAAAATATTTATATACAAGGAGTATGGTGAACTTGCATAGAACCCTGGGCTTGATATATTACAGAAATGAAAATTAAACAGTTTTATAGATAAATGCATAAAGTTTAATCTATGTAAAAGCTAATAAACCAACCTAGAGAATATCGAAAATATTGAAAGTTAAGTATTGAAAAGTAAGGTTATGTTTCATTTTATAAAAAAGCGGCTGTTGATGGTAACGTTGATTCAATTACAAGCCACGGGAAACAGCTAGTTTTTTATATAAAAAAAATAAATCAGCTTCACGCTGCATCCCGCACGTATTAATATACAGTGGATCAGATGAATACTGTACTTTTTAATAATATTTAGACTGTTTGTACTTTATATTGTACTGACTGTTTGTAGTTTATATAGTGAGCGGTAAGAGAGGTAAGGGGAGACCTCGGTTGACCTTCGAAAACACAGTATCGAAGATACTGGAGGAAGGTTACGTAAAAAGCATGAGGACCCCCTGGAGGGCATGTATGAAGAGGTTGATGACAGTGGACGAGACAAAAGAGGTACATAGAGACCGTAACGTTTGGCGCTCCATTCTCTCTGACTACCCTGCTAGGGACAAAGCGTGAAGTTAGTAGTAGTAGTAGTAGTGTAGTTTATATTACAAAGTATGTGTATAAACACAAAACAATTAATTACATTTTTAATACCTTTTTTTTGAGTTTTGGTTTTTTGAGTTTTAGTTTTGGTTGATACCTTTTTTGAGTTTGAATTGACTATAGTATTTCTATAACATTAACCCACCACCAAAACTAATTAGTTAGGTAAAGTATTAGTTGGTCGATAAAAACTTATACGACTATTTGGTCCCAGTCTCACAGACATACACGTCACCAATGGCACATAATAAAAAAAATTGATTAGAAACGACTTATTTTACTAACGCCAGCTGATGAATACACCATATATATATATATATATATATATATATATATATATATATATATATATATATATATATATATATATATATATATATATATCTAATTTATTATAATATTGTATGCGGCTAGGGCCTATAAAAACTTAACTATAATCTCATCCACGAGCAAGTCTCGTGGATGAGATTATACTTAAGGTTCTAACGAAATAGTTATATTTTCTTATAATTTTTTTTTATGACAATATTGACAACTGAGCGCCGCTAATTGATTTCTTTGCTCCATGTTGCGCACGTGTAAGCTCACTGATATATAACATCCTCATTTTTATTGCTACTAAAATTAACATATAAAATTGTACTCGAGAATTATACGATTGAAAAAGAATTTCATGATTTCTAAAGCGCATATTGTCTAGAAAATACACGTGTATATGAAATTGAATTTAAAATAAACGCTACAGCCAATCTCGCTTAAATCTCAAACTACAAAAGAGATTGTATATTGTCTGACTTTCTCGTTTGTTATTAAAATATAAATAGCCCTGATAGTTTACTTAGTTTTAACATTCATTTTAAGTTACACTTAAAAAAAAAATAATAACAATATACCTGTTCGTAAATATCCTTCAAAGAATCGGCGATGCATCCAGAGAAGTCCGGCGACATCCATTTGACTCCATGCTGAGTTGTCTTCGACTCGCAAAATCTAGACCAGAAGTGAATCGATAAGATCCCCGCAAATTACTTAATCTTTTGAAAGTTATTGAATTCACTGGACAATTTATGTAACTAATAATTTAGTTCAGACTTTCAAAGTTAAGTTTATTAACAGTTTAAAAGCAACTTAAAGATTTAGACGAGATCATTAATAGCGGATAGTACTCGTATTCATTAAGTCATTTGATTTCCTAAATTAAATATTTTTTTTTAGATTTCAACTTTCAGGCGATTTTTGGAAGTACAAAAAATATTTTCAGAAATCGTGAAAAAGTTAATATAAATAATTTTAAAAGATTCAGAAGTAAAGATTGCTTTTCGACAGTTTCTAAAATATTTATCTATATTTAGGAAAAAATAGGATTATAGTCTGTTATTGCCTACCTTGTAGACTCTCCACTATGTCCAAGCGGGCAGGTAGCAGAAGCGTGAGCCCCAGGAGCAGTTTTAGGCCACCTGAGACCGTGAGAAGCTTCCGTTTCACAGGCTTCATCTTTAACACCTAACGCCCACATCGTCACTCCCTTAGCATTAGTACCGGCCACTGACGATACTTGACATCGAAACTCACCGGATTTCTAAAAATATTTATTAAAGTCAAAGTCAAAGTCAAATAATTTTATTCAAAATAAGAAGTTACATGCTTCATTTTTTGAACGTCAAATAATTTACCACCAGTTCACTAAAATTAGTGCCTCAGACCTGAGAAGAACCGGCGCAAGAAACTCAGCGGGACTTATTTTTTTAAAATCAATTATACAAAATCACATTTCAGCGTTTCTGACAATGATACTTTGAAATAGACTGGAGCGAGCATTTCATTCTCAAGGCGTGTTATCATTTATATAATCATTAATTTGGTAATAACCTTTAACACACAAACGTCTATTCACAACTCTTTTAAATTGTGATATAGAACATTCTCGGACGTTTATTAAATAAGCTAACGAAGAAAAAGAAATATCTAAAATCTTTCTATCAAATATTTTTTCCTTAAAAAAATAATGTTATCATTTTCTTCTTTAAAAAATATTTTTACCATTTTTCCCTTGTGTCTTTAGTGATCTGTCACTGTCGAGTTTTGAGTCGACGCCCCAGTGCTTTGTGACACAGTCTTGTTAGGGCGAGCAAATTAAATTATTAAGTATTTTATTTCCTCAACTGGGAATCAAACCCCCACACTCGTGCTCCAGCGCTGCGACAGGCCTCAAACCTTACGTTTTTAATTCTTCTAACTGATTAGTAGGCAACAAGCAGTTTAATAGAAATATCTAAGAATCTAATCAAATCACGCTGTATTCCGCACACAGCAGGGTAGGCAGACGGAACCTAGTGTTAAGACACTCCGTTCTCCACTTTCTGCCGAATTCTGGAGGCATTGCATGTTGAGTGGCAGAACTCAACGTCGCGCTATTCCTCGACACCAGAGCGAAGAAATGCAAATATAAATTTAAGTAAATATTTCATCTCCTCGAGTGGGGATCGAACCCACAACGAGCCAACCACTATTCAACAAGCAATGCTTTAAAAAAATCATTGTAAAATGGGGAATACAGTGCACTTCTGGTTCCCTCTAAGATAAGTAAAGTACACAATTACACAAAAAAAATCTACAGAAAGTGAGGAGTGTCATAACACTAAGTTCCTTCTACCTAGCCTGCTATATGTGGAATTTAAACGTGATGCTGAAAAGCTCATTAAAATAAACTAGTTAATTCTATTTAATATAAAAATATAAAGACGCATTCGTTCCTTCCGTAAACAACAATGATTTACAAGAAACAATGCTCTTGTCATTCGCTGTAGGTACGTGTCTCAGTACTGGCGGCGGTAATTAGCGGCGTGGTACAATAGATGGTGATTCATTAAAACTTCATCTTGGTTAGGTCTTACGTTTTATTATAATATCTAGGTCTTATCTTTAAATACTGAATTATATAAGCTTAAGATTTGTTTTAATTAATGAAGGATTGTGGACCAAATGAAAGAAATGTTTTTATTAGCTGTACGCTGTATCCCCCATGTGGCAGGGTTGGAAGAGGGAGCCTAGTGTTAAGTCTCTCTGCTTTCTCCTTTCCGCCGAATTCCGTAGGCAGTGTGTGTTGCGTCGCGCCGCCGCTGCATAGGGAAATGCTCACAACCTGTCGCATTTACGGTCACACGCTCGTGCCCCTGCGCCACGACGGGCCTCTACTAAAATTGTATTTCTATTCAATAAATATAGAGGTTTTTTGAACGTTACAATATTATATTTCTTTTAAGTGAAATACATATATAATTAATACCTTTAGTAACGAACATAAGTTTAAACTTAGAACTAAAAATACAGATATGATATACTAACCTGAATATTATATAACTTCAGTACACTCCCCGCAGGGTACAGGTCTTCCCAGACCTCTCTCCCCGGTGCTAGCGGCAGCAGTGACCTCTCTCTCGCCCAACTGAAGCCTAGCGCTCCGTGCACGCGGCCTGCGCCCGCCAGGCAAGTTATACTTACATTGTCACCCTTTGAAACATAATTTAAAGACTATAATATATTTCAAAGCCTAAATATACAGGTCTGTCGGCGCAAGGGCACAAGCATATGACTGTATACGCAACAGGTTGTGGGTTTGATTTCCACTCGAGGAAATTAAATATTTTATATTTTCATTTCTTTGCTCTGGTGTCGAGGCAAAGCGTTGCGTTGTGTTCCGTTACCTAACGCGCAATACCTCAAAAAATCGCGCGAAAGTGAAAATGGTGTGCGTTAACACTAAAATTCCCTCTGTCGACTAAAACTAAAAAAAAAGAAAAAAATCTGCGGTTTTTATCTTTTCTTCTTTACTATCCATATAAAACAATCCAACATTTCATTATGACTAGCATTCGACCTAGAACTATAATATTTGACAAGAAGTGAGAACGTACAGCGAAAATAATGATAAAATTCCCACACTGGAAATTTATAAATAGATCACGGAAAAAAATCTTTACAGTTTTATTACAAAACATGTACATACGCCCGCAAAATTAAATTTGTCAAGTTTTGATAAACGTCCAGTTCACCTATAATCATAAAATTGGTACGGAACTCTCAGTGGACGAGTCTAACTCGTACTTTTACTTCTTATTCTATTCTTCTTATTTTCTCTTCCGTCTAATGGCTTCTCATCCCTATTTAGCGATGTGGATTATTTTTATTTTCTCGCTCTGGTAACAAGACGCAAGCGCAACTTTGAGTTCCGCTACGCAATAATATTTCGAGAATTTAGACGTAAAGTGAGGAATGGAGTGTCTTAACACTAGGTTCCCTGTGCCTGCTATATGCGGGATACGGTAAATTAAAGAAGCTTACTATAAAACTACAAAATGGAGCTTACATATTTTAAAATTAATATTCTAATATCATTTGAAAACATAAAACATGAAATTATTTAAAACTAGAAAGTTTAGTTCAATACGAAAAAGCATTAGGTTTAACATAATATAGACTTTAATATACAGCATTTTGAGTTGATATTATTATAGGAAGTACCTAAAGAACCTAGAGAATGTAGTAGAGAAGATAGAAATCAAATATTTAATAATGCTTTTAGTCGTTTTTAGAATCTGTTAGATACGTTAGTTTATTCTTTTTTAAATTATGTCAGCGTTAAAGATTTACTTTGTTTATATGCTAATATTTTCTGTTTCAAAGACATTTTTTTAAATAGAGAGATCTTGTTGTTCTCAGTCTTTTATTTAACGTCAGATTAAATAAAAAATGTCACACTCAGTAGACAATTTTTTTTGGCTTCACGCTGTATCCCACACATAGGTAAGCAGGGTCTGGGAACCTATTATTAAGATTTTCTGTACTCAATAAGACACTTCCTTCTTCTGGAGGCATTGTGTGGAGTGACCTAATAGTGCCAAATATTTCCTAGAGTTGAATTCGAACCTATAACTTATCGCGTTTACGGTCGTTCTAGCCTTAAAAGCGCCTTAGATCCGAAAATAGTAATTACCTTATTAACAGTCAGCGTAGACGGCACAAGCCGGATGTCCGGTGGACGCAGTATCGTCAGCCGTAGAGCGCTACACCGGCGTCTACCGGAGTCGTCAGCGGAACACGACCACCGACCACTGTCGGGCTTCTTAGCGCCCGATATACCGAGCACTGACATACGCCTTCCTAAGGCATCTTCTGCTACTGTTCTCGTCCAAATGTCTCTAGGGAAGAGAGATATTTTATGTTTTATTTTAACGGTTTGTGCGACTGTAAACGTGATAGGTTGTGGTTTCTATTCCCAATCGAGGAAATTAAATATATTATATTTTTATTTTCCTTGTTCTGATCGCGAGACAAGCGCTTACATACTTCCAGAATTCGGCGGAAAGTGGAGAACGGAAGTGGCCTGAACGGAATTTGAAAAGGAGCATCTTTACATTAGGTTCCCAGGTTTGTCAACAACGCGTTTGTCACAATTAATGTAAAGTAAAAAAATACGTATAAAAAGGCAAATAAAAATCTGTTATTAGATCACTGACAGTTTATAATTTTCAAATCATCTACTTTGTTTTAAATATTTTCTAAATTGAATATAATTAAAAATATTGAAAGAAAATCAACGTAAAAAGACTTCAATTAACACTTACCGAGTTGTACCGTTGAAGTTCACTTTGACCCCGTCCTTGTACCAAGTGAACGCAATTTCTGACGACCCGTACGCCATACAACTCAGTATAAACTCAGAGCCCTCCCATACTTCCGGCCGCTGGTTCACAATCAAAGCCTGCAATAAAAGGTAAAATTAACATTCCCAAGAAATGTTTCAAGCTAGTGAAATATTTTTACTGCGTAATGAAATTTTTATGTTCCAATCCAAGCATCGCACGACCATATTTTTACGAGTTTCTTATTACTGTCAGTTAGATTCTTTGGGCAAGTTTTGTCGCAGAAATTGAGATTAGAAGACGTTGTGTTACGTCGCGGAGGTGGATAGGTGTGTTGATAATGAAATTATGTTATACTTTTTGTGTAATAATTGGATAAATTTATAGTTTGAGACCGTCGTGACGTAGTGGTACAAGCGTGAGTTTGTGAACGCGGCTGGGTTGTGGGTTCGATAGCCTCTCGAGAAAATTAAATATTCAATAATTTCATTTCCTCTGTTCCACGACTCAACACACAATGCCTCACGCAATTCAGCAGAAGGTGGGAAATCTTAACACAGATCACATCTTAACACAGATATATCCTACTCTGCTACATGCAATCCATGAATAAAAGCCACTTAGGTAACTCAATTGCTATTGCCATCTTAACTATTCATAATTAGAGGAACTATTCTCGAGTCTGAATAAAACTGCGATATTAACTTGATTGAGAGTTAAATAAAAGGAATTCTCCTAATGAAATGAACACTTTTACTTGAATTCGGCGTAGCTGGTGGAACAATGATGCTAGCTCACGTTATCGCGTTTAGCACAACTGGCAGACGGCCAGTGTTAAGAGTTTTAACGAGATTCGGCGGATATTTAACATTTCATTTGTTAGCTTTAAATAGGAGCATTTTAATTATTATGTAGGGGAGAGGGGGGCACATTCGAACGATTTTTAAACTTTGTGTCATATCTAAAAATTCTACAGTTTTTAACTTCTTTACTATTTCACGATGCTTAGTCCAACTATTGTGCCACAAAATCGTACCATCATATGTAGAAAAATATATAAGTTAAAGGTGCAATATCAACTTTAGTAGCAGTAGTCAAATATTCAAAGCTGCCTCCCTTCCGGGGTAGCTTTGAACATATATGGGGCAGTTTTGAACTATCATCGAATTCAATGAAATTAAAAGGCTTATCAAACTTTTAAGTAATTTTATTAATAAACTTAGCATTAGAAACGATGGAGATGAAATATCGGTACCATGCCCACTTAAAAAAAATATATACCTGGTTTAATATTGCGATTGTACTAGTACTAGTGTTAAATAAATTTAATATCATTAATAGACTTTAAAAAACGAACAAACAAAAAAGTAACTTTGGCTTCGTAGAAGTAGTTAACATTATGGGATCAATCATAGAATAAACCTAATATTATGAAAATAAAACAAAATATTTTTTAATAAACAGCTTATTACTCTAATTTGAACTTAGAGAAATTAAATTTAAAGGAACATGGATATAGTATAGTGACGTAAAGAAAAAAATTGTACAAGCTACTTTTTTACTATTCACAAATGATGAAACATTCGCTAAAATGGAGTCTCCAATATTTATTAAGTTGTAGTCTAATTCCATTTCGTAGTCTTCATACGCACAGGTATCAGTATCTTCATTCTCGTCACAGTAAATTGTCACTTCACATTCTCTTCTGATTCCAAATGCATTTTTGAGTCACTTTCTTGTAAAGAAAAGTTCAGTTTAGTTTTGTTTTTCTTTCGCGGTATTTTGTTATCTATATCTATACTTATAATAAATCTGTAGAAAAGTCGTTTCTGTACATTGAAAATATTAAAAAAAAAATTAGCCAGGGTGTTAAAAGATAATTAACAGAATCCATTTCCAACATTTTTGGAATTTTTGTCTGTTTGTCTGTTTATCTGTTTGTCTGTTTATGTGAACACGTATCACGTAAAAAGTACACAATAAATTTAAGCAACTTTTACACATAAAAATTACAAATAAATCAAAGTAGCTTTTAGTGTTTATTTCATTGTAATCGCTTCACTCTATCAAAAGATATAAGTATTTAAGTTTTCAAGAAGTTAATATTTGAGATATTAAAAAATCGATACAAGTAACGCTATCTATTGACAAAAATAGTAGATACTAACGAATCTTGATACTCTCTTTCATACACGTAACGCTATCACTAATTGCGATGGATCTTAAATAGATGGCACTGTGCATAAAAGAAAATATAGTTTGGAAAGGTTACCGCTACACACTATCAAAAAATAATGTAGTTAAAGTTTTAAAGATATTTATATTTGAAAAAAAAGAAACATACGCAATGATATCTATTGACTACACATGATACGTTACGTTTTTAAAGTACAATTGTTCATAGTACTAACTACAAAGTAAACTAAATTGAATTGTTGGTGAAGGTTACCTTCGTAGCAGTCTAGCTTAATTCTCAATTATTTAACACAGTGATAAAGAATGACTTAATATTCAAAGAAATATTTTGAATAGATTCTTCAGTCCGTTCGTTCGTTTATGTTATTTATATTTTTTTAAGAAACGTATAAAAAAATCACTTTTGATAGCAACCTCTAAAAAATTGTGTCTCAAGAAAAAATGCTCTGACACTGTTTATAAAAATATCCCGCAGTATTATTTCATAACTTACAAGCGACACGTACCGACATTGCACTATTGCACCTGTATGTTGCATGTATGTATGTGCCAAGGGTATTTTAGGGTACTTACCTCAAAATTCTTATAAAATAACTTTGTTGTTGGTCCGTCTGTCCTTCTGTCAAGACTATTTTGTACAAGATCGGTTAAAGGTTAGATACCTCAGTTCTATATTCCCTAAGAGCACGAAAATCTATCTTCTAAATCATCGCAATCAAATGACGATGAAATATGAGAGTTTATGCTTTGTTTTTTGTCGCATTTTCTATCATAACTATAGGGTACTTCCCGTTGATATACAATTTCGAATTATGTTAAGAAGTTAAAACTTACGGCACGTATAAAGGAAAATTCCAAAACTATTCTTCAAAAATTGACTACTTATTTGTATTTGTGTCACAGAAAAAACCATTAAGTACAAATTTTAATCTGTACTTAAATTGATAGAAAATGACAACTTAATTAGTTATTCTTTTGGTGCTTCTCCTTTCATGAAACTGGTACGAAAACTGGGCATGAGTACGACTTGAACTTGACCGAAAATATTGATTATTTTATAGATTATATAAAAATGCCTAAAAACGTGCTTTCTATGTATATTCTGTATACCAATTATATATTTAACTAATAATGTTACTAATTTAAAAACTGTACAGGAGCTAATATAAGTTATTTTACAATAATATCGTGAGTACTTATCCAAATCAATTAATTAATAATTAAGGATGTTTGTAATATACATATTTCTTAAATGAATAATCATGTAATTCAAGCGGGCAAAGCCGCGAGCAGGCCGCTAGTATATAATAATATTCTAAACTGCCCCCTTTATTTTGTTCAAAGCTGCCTCAGTGGTATTTGAAAAATTAAAAACGTTTTTTTCAAGTAAAAGTTTAAAATTTGTATTCATTTTTAGTTTATTGCATGATATATGAAAAATTCTAACTACAAGAGGAAAAAATAAAACCATATACCTTGAATTGGATCCCTGCGATCCTTACGCGTTTATTTAAAAATGTATAAAATTTTACTCAAAATCAAACACTCCTCGTAACTGAACAACTGGCTCTCATATACCAGCGGTGACAAGTGACACGTGTGCAGATTAGTGCTGCCACTACTCAAAAAAAATCTACCAAAATTTCTTTTTAAAATAGCTGTGTTAGCACATATTTTCAAAGGTGCCCCTGTTCTAAGCTACCCCCCTATCCCCTACTATTAGTGGAGGCCGCAGAGAACCGAGTATAGAGGAGGGGTGCGTATGCGTATTATCTACACTAATATAATAAAGCGGAAGAATTTGTTTGTTTGTTTGTTTGTTTAAACGCTAAAATCTCTGGATATACTGGTCCGATTTACTTTTGTTTTTGTTTTGTATGAAAGCTGCATTCTTCTGAAGTGCTATAGGCTATATAATATTATGGTGTATGTATTAGTTAGCCTTAAATAACGAAATAACAATAATAATGAAGGCCATCGAAATGCTTTAAGCGCGTGCGCCGCAAATATAGTAAAATATATGTCAGTACATTGTATGGAAGAAATGTTCTATTTTATTAGTTCTAAAAAAAAGTCCTCAATACGGTATATCTATCTCTTATAAATAAGTCACAATAAAATATTTTGTGACAAAAAAATTATTGAAAATTGCAAGGTGATATTTCAACGTTTTTTATTTGATAAAGATATTAAAACTTACGAGCGAAAACTATTCCATTATCAAGGATTTTTTATGAAGAAATGCTTTGTCTTTTATAGTATGTAATTTAAACGTATACTTTTTGAGAAAATGTAAATTTTAAATAATTCAACGCTCCGTTTACGGCCGCAAGCATAGACACGAGTCCAGCGGGGGGCGCCCTTGCCGCCGACTTTGTCCTCGCAAGCAACCATGTTCTAGTGCTTACACTTTTTCAAAATTATGTATAAATTATATTAATTATTTAATTTATATTGATTATCTTATGGAAAATGCAGGATAATAAAACAATTAAAATTGGTATGGACCGCGAATGGACTGCTAGTAAATAGATATGAAGTAAACATATACGTAAATACATATAAACTAAACAATAACAAAAAATAAAGTAGATCTTAATTAATGATATGAGTGAACACGCGGCTTTGAATTAAGAGGTGATTAATTATAAAACAAAGGGTTTTTCATTGTAGAACTACATCAAAACAGAGACAAAACATGAATAGGGCACAATGTGGTTGCTGGCAGCGCTCCGCTTGCAGTCCACAATGGGACGAGATGGTGAGAGCTGCGCTTTAAAAAAAATATATATTTTTTTAATTTGTTAACTGTACCTACTCGGGGAATACCCGAAAATGTAGGCCTCGATTAAACCTTGCATTTTTGTTTTTTGAGATTGTTCATAATATTTTTGTTCCTATAGAATTTTTATAATGTATTCGTGATATATAAAAAAAATATGTAATGCGAAGTTCACCCCATTTTGGTTTGCTTACAATATTTCTTTTTAATAAAATCGTGCCGTGAAGATTTCCATGCAGATAAAACAAAGCTTTTATTTGTCTTTTTGTTCATTACTCATGCAGAACTTAAAAACTAGCCCAATGGTTTCATTAAAACATTTCTGTTTTTAGAGATCTAAGGTATGGAAGCTCGTGTGTTCGATTGAAGAAATTAAATTTTGAAGAAATTAAATATTTTGAAGAAATTAAATATTCAATATTTTGATTTCTTCAGTTTGGTGTCGAGGCAAAGCGTGGCGTTGAGCCACTCAATTCACATTGTCTCTAGAGCTCGGCGATAAAATTAGGGAGCGGAGTATTTTAACACGAGGTTAATTCTGCCTATCCTGCTATATGCGGGATACTTAGTGAAAAAAGATTGGAATATGTACGTAAAGATATATAGAGGAGATATGCCACAAATAAACGAGAAAAACCATACAATGTAAGAGTAGCCAGTAAAGGAGGACATAATTGACATTTCACAATGTATGAGGACTCTTCAGAGTGTATATGAAGAGGTTGATGTAAATTTATCACAAACACGTAATTTTGACACTTCGTTCTCTCTTCTGCACTTATAACGAGTTTTCTTTTTTTTATGGAAAACGAAAAGGCGTTCGGGTCACCTGATGGTAAGTGATCACCGCCGCCCACGACCCCGTGCAACACCAGAGGAGCTACAGGTGTGTTGCTGGTCTTTGAGATGGGTTGTGCGCCGGAGCCCGGCATTACCTGATGCAAAACGCAGTGGCATAAAGTCACTACTTAACGCCGGTTTTAAACGCCGGGGGTGGTAATGATCCCGTTACCATTCATCATCATCCATATTTATTAATATACGCTCCTTTTATAGTAAGTTAGATAGCAATTTTTAAAAGAACTCAAAAGGTGTTGGTAGTAATAGCCAGTATTCTTACAAAAATACGCAGAAAACAAACCCAGCACATACTGTATTAAAATACATTGTGAGAGCAGGTGCTCGTGGTGTATGCGGCGATAAATATTGAATTTAACTTAGTAACATTTTACTTCTTTTTCTTACCGTAACTTTATACCGAGAATAACGTTTCGGGGAGAAACTAGTGAGTGTTCGCGACGGTATTTCTTTTGAGCTTATCGAATATTGTAGAAAGTTTCGAATACGTGGAATATTTAGGAGCTATATTATTTAAGTATTTAATTTAAAGTTGATGAAAAGAAAAGAGGCCAGTCGTGGCGCAGAGGCACGAGGTGTGACTGCAAAATCGACTGGTGGGTTCGATCACCACTCGAGGAGATGAAATATTTATTTCCATTTCATCGTTCTGGTGTCCAGGCAAAGCGCGGCGTTGAGTTACGCCACTCAACACGCATTACCTTCAGAACTTGCCGGCAAGTGGGGAACGGAGTTTCTTAACACTTGATTCCCTCTGCCTATTCTGCTGTGTGCGAGATAGATACAGCGTGAAGCTGATTTATTTAAACTTATTCCGATATCTACTGCGGCCGTCATCGCGCAGTGACACAACCATGTGACTGTAGATCGATAGTGGGGAACGGAGAGTAACACTAGTTTCTCCCTGTTTACCCTGCTATATGCGACATGTGTGATCCTAAATACAATATTTTTTAAACTTTGAATTGTATTCTTCAAAATACGAATTTTCTGGTTTTTGTAATTGTAAAACCTATTTGTTTTGTATTTTTGTTGAATCTAGTCTTTGAAGTTGTGGAACTGATTTTGACAGACCTATCTAGTTTGTCTGTGAGCATATTTTAGACCAATTTGGCTTAGAAAATGTGTTATGTTTTCATTTCGTTAGATTTCGTTAATATAATATTTTTGTATTATGATCAAAATAATTCTGAGGAAATGAGGCCGTCGCGTCGCAGTGGCACAAGCGTGCGACTGGTTGCGCGATAGTTATGGGTTCCATTCCCACTCAAGAGAATAAAATATTTAATATTTTCATTTCCTCAACAATTCGACGGAAAGTGTGGAACGGAACTGTCGTAATAGGGAGAGGAGTGTCTTGACACTAGGATCCCAAGTTCTTTTTGCCTCCCTACTTTGTGCGAGATACAGCTGAAGCAAAAAGAAAAAAATATCGAGGCTTTGCATGTTGAACGCCGCGCTTTAAGTATAAACAAATAAATAAAGATAACTCACATGTAAGCTCAACGCCGGCTGCATCTCGAGCCGCAGCGTGGCGGGCAACACTCTCAGCCGGTCCTCGCGCGTCCTGGTCGCCGCCAGACGCGACAGCGCCGCGCGCAGCACGCCCGCCTCCTTGCGCGCGCCCCACACGCGCAGCCACACCGCGCGGGCGCCGGACGCGTCGGGGGAACTAGGGAGAGATGAGCACAGGGCATGGCTTATTTAAATTGAAATTATAGTATATCATTCAGTTCAACTTTTACTATTTACTCTTGGAAAGTACCCGTATTCTGAGACTCGATTTCTTCGCTCTAGTATAGGTGCAAAGCGCGACATTGAGTTCCGCCACTCAACACGCAATTCCTCCATAATTCGGCGGATAATTATGAACGGAGTGTCAACACTAGTTTTCCTCTACCTAAGCTATTGTGAGCGGGATACTGCGTAAAGCTAAAAAAAAATGTGTGCTATTACTCTAATAAGATACATTCGATACATTGCGTTATACGCAAATGTGGAACAAATATCCATTCTCACAAGCTTGCACATTTACAATATTAGTATATATACTAATTTACAATATTAATATATATATACTACTATCCTAATATCCTAATAGTAGGACAGATCTGCAGCAGATAGAAGAAATGTTAATAAAAAACAATTGACATTTTAATCATTAAAATTCTACTAGCGTTCTCGGTTGAAATAAAACAATTGTTTTTGTTCCAAAAATTTCATGAATTATTTATAAAACGAAGCTTTTTCCTGTTCTTAAAGCTCGTAATAGTAGCGATTATATAAAAATCTATTAATATTTAAAGATAATGGCGTAATTATTTTTGACTGAATATTTATAGTCTTTCATAAATTTTATACATTTCGATATTTTACGATTAAATTGCTATAAGTCTTTTGGTTTTTTTTCTATCTTCACGCGGTATCCTACATAAACCAGAGTAGGCAGAGGGAACCTGGAAAGCTTGTGTTAAGACACTCTGATCTTATTAAGACATTTCTGTTTCCTACTTTCCAATGAAATCTGGAAGCATTGCGTTTTTAGTGGCAGAACTCAACCCCGCGCTTTGCCTAATTACCAAAGCAATGGAAATGGAATGAAACATTATTTGTTTCATTTCGTCGAGTGGGAACTGAAATCACATCCTGTCTGTGTTTACAGTCACACGCTTGTGCTCCTGCGCCAAGACTGGTATCATTCTATCTCTATATTTCTATCATTTTAAATAACTCTTATTTATTTCTTTTCTCATTGAGGATCACGTAGGATGAAAAACCTCGTGATGTTGCGTATTGAGTGGGCGGAACGAATGCCCCGTGTCGCCCTTTATCTTATTATCAGAGGAAATTAAAATAATTCATTAAACGGATTAGGAATGGGACTTGTGGGTGTTGCATCTACAGTCAAACTCTGTGCCGCTGCGCTACGACGACCTTAATACACAGAATATAGAAAGGTAAATAATTAGAAATTTCTTTTGACAATCATCCGAAAGCAGATTTAAAATTAATTTCTATAAAGTTAATATGACCGCACGCTTTCAAGACAAACGGAGAAGTCCCATGACTTACCTAATGTTTAACAATTGAATGTCATCATGTAGCGTTATATTCGATGCTCTCAAATAGTTGGTGATCTGTAAAATATGGAAAATTAATAGAATCACTACTTTTAATTTCACTCATAGAAAAATAACATTTCATACGGGGTAAACAACCATTTTTTTTAGATACACGCTGCATCTCGCACATAGCAGGGTAAGCAAAAAGAACTTGGGAACCTAGTGTTAAGACACTCATCATCACACTTTAAGAACACTTCTGCTCTCCACTTTCCGCTAAAGTGGAGAACAGATTTATAGATTGTGTGTTGAGTTGCGGAGCCACCAGAGTGAGAAAAAGAACAAATAATCTATTCGATTGGAAATCGAACCCACAATCTGCCGCGTTAACAGTTTGTGACATTTGTTACATTTTCGAACTCTAAAAAAAATTAAAAAAATTAAATTAGCTTCACGCTGTATCTCGCACACAGCAGGGTAGACAGAGGGAACCTAGTGTTAAGACACTCCGTTCCCCACTTTCCGCCGAATTCTGGAGGCATTGCGTGTTGAGTGGTAGAACTCAACGCCGCGCTTAACCTCGACACCAGAGCGAAGAAATGGAAATATAAATTTAAGTAAATATTTCATCTCCTCGAGTGGGGATCAAACCCACAACCAGTCGGTTTTACAGTCACACCTGGTGCCGCTGCGCCACGACTGGCCTCTAAAGAATCCAAAACCAATGTTGTTTATAGCTAGTACCTTTCCAACTGTCTGCTAGTGGTAAGTTTGTCAGTACCTACTGACTAAGTCAATATGTAACCTAATTATGTCAGTTTATTAAAAATATATATAGCAGATACCTGTTTAATAATCTCTTGAGATGTGTTACTGCTGCCCGGGTCCATTATTTGTAGTCCTGTGTCGAAGCGGGCGGATGCTGCAAATAATATTAATATAGAATGTACGATAATTCTAATGAAAGCTGGATTATGTGGGAAAATGCACATGATTTTTAATTTTTAATTAACTTACAAACATCAGTGTCTCTTGGATTGCAGTCGCACGTGGTCCCCTCTTTACAGCCTTCTGCGCACTCCTCGATGCCGCATTCTGAGGGATTAATAATAAATTCATTGTAATTTTTTACAAATGAAAAATAAACTTTTTTTGAACAATAAATAATACTTATTTAGAAAACGTATAAAAATTTGAACGTAGCGGGACTCGAACCCGTGCCTCCTCGAAACCGACCAGGCGTTCTGACCACTAAGCCATACGTTCTCGCCAAGCTACGTTGAAATTTTTAAACACTTGTTACAACTTATTTATGTTGTTAGTATCTCTGTAGGGAGATTTTTACAAATTCCCGCTACCCAAAGATAATTACTAAGAATTATCGTTTCGCAAGAGACAGTACTATTTTTTAAATAATTTTAAACATTTTTAAAGTGTTATTCTACACTTAGGAAAGAAAAATACTTATTTAGAATACGTATAAAAAATTGAACGTAGCGGGACTCGAACCCGCGCCTCCTGGAAACCGACCAGCCGCTCTGACCACTAAACCATACGTTCTCGCCAAGCTACGTCGAAATTTTTATACGCTTGTTACAACTTATTTATGTTGTTAGTATCTCTGTAGAGAGATTTTTACAAATTTCCGCTACTCCGTATATTATAGGATAGGGAAGTAAAACTTTCTAGCGTGAAAAATTAAACGATCATGTACTAAGACTAGCCTACGCACCAAACTTCAGCTTTATAGAACTTTAGTAAGTACTCTATGAATTTTGATGATCATCAATCAGTGATTAAATCAAGGAATTTTAAATATTAATAAAATATAAATTATACTAGCTATGCAAATTAAACTTAATATATTTAATAAACTCACTAAATTTTGGTTGTCTGATATAATCCAAATATAAGTTTAGGGAGGCTCAAATGACACAAAAATACAAATTTTAATTGCTTAAATAAATACTCGTAAGCCATTATAGAATACGTACTGTTATTATTTCACTTCAGTCTAATGCTGTATCCCGCCTATAGAAGGGTATATAAAGTATTAGGACTCTCTGTTCCCCCCTTTCCCCGAATTTTGAGACTACGTTATAAGAGGCGGAACTCAACGCCGCGTTTTGTCTTATTATTTAAACGGGGAAATGGAAATAATTCAAATCAAACACAAACCGTTGCAGTTATAGTCAGTCGCTGTGCTGCTACGCCGCGACGGCGTCTTTTATAGATTTTGGCTATTACAAGCGAAATACTACAGATATATCATACTCTTATTATCAATTTATTCAACATAAATAATTATTTAATTAATTAATGCACATATCTGATTCAGCTTTTTTTTCATTATAATTTATATATTATATTTATAATTATATTTATATGAATAATTAAAGCTTATACATTTGTGTATATAATACAAAAAGTTATAGATAAAGTTAACAGATTTTTTTTTAAAGTTCTAAAATTTTACTTGTATTATCGTACCCAAAGATATTTTAAATTAAATAATATACAAAATAGTAATATTAATAGTTGTTTTTGTACCTGGTGCTGCTATCTGAGATTCGCACAGGTCGCCAGTGTACCCGGGCGCGCAGATACAACTCACCGCCGCTGGACCCATTTGCCTGTTACAATGGAATAGTTTCTTATATAGATAATTACAATATATATTGTTTAATATACTAAATTATAATAAAAATATTTAAATATACATAATATTACAATAAAATTATTTAACTTGAGTTTTATTTTTTGCTAATGCTAGGAAATAATTCACAATAAATAATCAAATCCGCAACTATCGAATTCACATTACATCGCTGCACCACGATAACTTCTGTTACAATAATATTGCAAAACGTTTTTTAAAGAGTAGTTTCAATGGAGTTCTAACCACTAATAGAGCAGCTAAGAAGACTCTACCTACTCGTATAAATATGTGTAAAAAAATTAAGGTTCCGGTAACGCAAAAAATATACATCTATAATCAGTCATACATTTATAGGAACACAAACTTATAAAATATATTATTGAATTATTTTTATTATGCCAAAATTCGCGAAATTTTATAGAAAATTAACTAGTTCGAAATTTCTATAACAGCATCATAATACTTGTAAACGTACTCTAGAGCACTAGAGTGTATCCAATCTGACCTCCGCTCTGTTAACTAAACTACCTAATGTAGCTGGTATCTGCAAAATTAATGTAAATCCCCAAACAAGCATCGAAGTATCCGAAACCAATTAATCCCGCAGTTTATTTCGTAAACATCAGATACAATATAAAATCGATTATTTTACTTGTACAGTCCTGGCACAGTAGCACTAGAAATGCGACGGTTGTGGGTTCGATTTCCACTTGGGGGAATAATCTATAGAGAAAGTGAATTCTCGCTTTGGTAAGAAAAACGAATATAATTTATTTCCTTATTTACACAATGTCTCGAATATCGAACGTAGTGTCTTACTTACATTAGGCTAATTTACTTATCGAGCTTTTTGCGGGATATAGCGCGTTAAAAGTTATTATTATTTATTATTTTTCGTATCTTCATAATTTTGTAGGCAGCTTTTCGGACAAATGAGTGGACGTGTGTCAGATCTTGCGAGTCCAATCGTCGATGCCTCGACGACAACAAAAAACTAAAAGAAATAGCCCCCCATTTGAATCGATTGCGCTAGGTCCCAGAGCTGTATCTCTACCCGTTCCAAAGATAGCTTTTTCATTAATTAAATTCCATTAGTCGATTCGCTTATCAGCCACCCTCATTAACTCCAACCTCCAAAGAAGAAAAAGACAAAACTGCGTTTCGTCATCGGTGGGGCGAGCTACGAACGATGGTACCTCGTACCTTACTACCAACGAAGATGATGGATCCAGTACTCCACATCTCATAAAAATTGAGATATTTGAATTGAAAAACTGGTTAATATACCACTGGAGGAGCACTGCAAACATGCAGATGTGAGGGTGAAATATGAAAACAACAATGTAACTTTAAATAAAAAGATTAAATAAATTATTTTTACTTAAATTTTCAGCTTCACGCTGTATCCCGCACACAGCAGGGTAGGCAGAGGGAACCAAGTGTTAAGACACTCGGGCATTGCGTGTTAAGTGGCAGAATTCAACGCCGCGCTTAACCTCGACACCAGAGCGAAGAAATGGAAATATAAATTTAAGTAAATATTTCATCTCCTCGAGTGGGGATCGAACCCACAACCAGTCGGTTTTACAGTCACACCTCGTGCCACTGCGCTACGACTGGCCTCTACTTAAATTTTACTTTGTTTTATTTTTCATTTGAAAAGACATGTAAATAAAACCAAATAATATTTTTTATACATTAGCATTTATTATAATAATTAATGTTTTATAATTTTTTTTATGCATACATTATTCTTTAACTTTTATAAAAGATTGAAAAAACATTTTGAATCATATTATTGCTATAAATCCATCTACTTGTATTTCGCTTTAAAAATGATAAAGGATAACTATTTGGTTTTCGACCAAAATTATCAAAATATTCTCCAATTCCACTTTAAGTGAGAGCACTTTCAAACTTTACTTCTAACCTAACACTCCCGGGTTTGATTAAATTCCAATGCGAAGAGGTGTTTGCAGCTAAATCAGGAGTTAAATCAAAAGCCATCAGACAATATCCTTTTGGATATATATCTCTGTTGATACCATTACTTTCATTCAAGAAGTGAATACCAGTTCCCGTAAATAGTATATGATATATAAGAGTATGAACTCCATTACTAAACGCTGGTTGTAAAGTTTTTTTGTGGTATTTGCATACCATCGATATATAACCTAAACGTATTAATACGAAAGTTATCAAAATCGTATGGATTTTTAGTATAACTACCGTTAAAAGCTGTGTTATTAACAAATCTGATGAAACACCGTTTAGGTATCTGTCCAAGGAAAACATTGTCAAGTGTTTTACCCTGAACAACAGATGGAATTGTTAAGACTTTAACTTCAGCTCTTGTGATTGGATATTTTGCAGTAGTAGACGCTAAAACTTTTTGATGAGCAAGTATGTACTACTTGCACATCAAAAAGTTTCTAGCTCGGATTTATTCGAGCTTTACGAACCATAAGAGTAGCATAAGTGATTGATACTGTTACTTTTATATCATTTGTTGAAGCCATGAGGTTAAAAGAATCTCTTGATCTAACTAGTTTTACACACATTTCAACTCCGTTTATCAAAAAAAAATCTAGATTAAAAATATCTCCATGCAAATGTCTAATCATTTCCATTTCTTTACTATCCTTTACATATTTTTATCTTTCTTTTTTATTAGGTGATAAAAGTTTAGGCTAATACACCATATTTATAGCTCCCACCACATTTGTTCATTTCATTTACACTTTTTATTGCACTATAAATGGTTGTTTATTTGTTTTTTTTTTTTATTTAGTTACGTATATAATATTATTTACCAAACCAACAACATCATTTAATTAAAAATGAAATATGTGTTCGAATAAATAACTAAATTGAATTATATTCTCTTTGTGGCTACAAACACAATAATAATAATGTTAACTAAACTATGTAACTTGCAATAAAATATCATTAAAATATCATTCCGTATTTTTAGAAATACTTAATTTAATATTATATTCCTTCTACACGAAATGAACGTAAAGATTAAAAGATTAACCCCTGAAGGTAGCTTTATTTCTAATATCCCAAACCATAAATTTTAACCTAGAATATTATCGAATTACATATATATTACAGCAGTAATTAACCCATAATGAATAGTCATGTATTTGTGATATGAGCGTTTCTCTATTCTGAATCAGCCTGTAGATACTCAAGTGACCATTTATCAGGCGCGCGCACGTATTTAGAACATAATTTATGGGCCACGAGATTGTATGGAAATTGATGCTATTATCGCAGTGCGGAGAGCACTTCATGCAGCAAGTGCATTACGTCAGGCAAACAGTTTGGAAGCCTTTATTACGCGACCTGCTCTCGTAGTGTCGACGTGCATCGTGTTCGTATGATGGATTGTTGTATTTTGTTACATTTATGCTGTAATAATATATAAATATTCATTTCTCTCGCTTTGGTAACGAGGTAAAGCGCGGCGTTGAATTCCGCCAGTCAACACATAGCGTGTTGAGAGCGACATACCGAGAGAATGCCGCGGATAGTAGGAAATAAAAGTTTCGCAATGGAAAACGAAATATATTGATATGAAATACGCATTCTTGTTCTATAAAATTAGATAAATACTTGTATAAATGTAGTCATGCAAAATATAAAAACAAATTTGACTTTGTTTTAGTGAATTTAGTTGAGAATGCTGCGTTCGTTGTGTTAGGGTGTGGCCTCTCTGACAGGGCTACTGAGCCCACTGAGCTGAATATTTGCATTCCATTCTGAATCAATATTTACGAGTAGAGTGTAGGTTAAAGTACAAATATTATTATTCAGCCAAATATGAAACAATCATTGATTAAAGCCTAGGTATTGTACATTTCACAATTTTACAAAATGGAATACATGTATTCGTATTGTTCAAACTGATTATTACGTTAAAATTTAATTTGTTATTTTATAGTGACAAGTAAATTTATTCTTTTGTTCAGACTATCATTCCTTCAAATGAGAATCGAACCCACAACGGCCATGTTTACAATCCAATGTTTAACCCACTGCGCCTCAATGACCTCGAGCTTATCTTTGCCATACTTCTATTCAAAATGCCACAAAAATATTAAAAGTTATAAGAGACAAATATTCATTACACAAATGATATTGAGACAACAGAAACTTTCGTACTAAATATCGAGGGAGATCCATCGTCGGCGACGTTGAGCTCGTTATCGCGAGGAAATTGCGAGGACTTAGGATGTGAGCTGTGACCTCTTTCGGGTGGATGGGAGACACTATTTTAATTGTGTGAAAGAAAAAACTTTAAAATATTATACGTTTGCATTTTTAACTTTGGAAAATACTTGTTGTAAGAATTTGAGGTCTATATTGAACAAAATAATAAGTGACAGCAGGGTAGGCAAAAGAAACATAATGGGGGACACTTTATCGTCCATATTTCCCTCAATGTTCGAGTTATTGCGATTTGAGTGGCGAATATCAAGCTCGCACTTTGTTTTGTCAGAAGGGGGAAATACAAATAAATAATTTAATAATAAGTAATAAATAAATAATTAAATAATGAAGCCGTCTGGGGCAGGAACAAAGAGTACGACTGTAAACGTGACGTTTGTGGGTCCGATTCCCACTCGGTATATTTTCATTTCCTCGCTCTGTTAACGTTGGAAAACGCAGCATGAGTTCCGCTACTCAATATATAATATCTCAAATCGAATGCGGCGCAAACTGGTGAAATTCTTCTGTCATAATGGAGTACCAAGTGTCTTGACACTAGGTTCCTAGGAACTGCCTACCACACTATGTGCGGGATATATTGTAAAGCTACAAAAAGAAAAATAATAAAAATTAAAAAAGTGACAGGATGGCTTTAAATAAAATTTATTTATTATTTTTGCATAGCTTGACGCTTATAAGGATGTGGTTAGCCAGAATTAGTAAAAAAAATTAAAACAAAAAAGTGCTACAAACTGATAGTACCTGCACTTTAAATTTTTTACTTGAAGCTGTAATAAATTATTACTAAGCCGTCTTAAAGTTAGGTCGACTTTGGGTAACCTAATTAGTGACTACCAAATGAATATTAAATTAATCACAGTTAAAATGTAATTTATTCGAAAACACCCTTTAATTAGCGGTTTCGAAACGAAAACTTAATTATGGTCTGGTCTATACATAAGTACATGTTATATTAAGATCAGCCCAAGCATGGAATTCAAATCTCATTTATCAAAACACCTGTCTCCGTGGGAAGGTTTGATAAGGGTCACGCTTACCTGCAGGTTCCGCCGTTTTTGCACATGTTGGACGTCCTCGGGCACAAAGGCCCGACGCCGCAGTCCGCGCCGGAGTAACCTTCGAAGCACGAACAGTAGAACTCCCTGTAATGAAAAATGTGTATTATTTAAATGTTCCACTAAGCCTTTTTATAGTCTAGAATTTCTGTCTGTCAAGGCAAGTTTTCAAGAACGCGCCAACAAATAAATTTTTATCAAATATCCAGTCTCTTGAAGTTACAAATATCAAAAATAGATCAAAAAATTAATTGAATAAATGCAAATGAAACATATGAAAATTTCGCGAGAGACACGAAAATATCACTTATAATTTATTTATTACTAAAATTCCAAGATAAAATGTGTACTAAATTTAACAAAGCACAGTCAAATAAAATAATAGTTTGATCAAACTGCAGGAGTTGTGCAAATATTCCATAAAGCCATTCACTCTTCGAAACAAGGATTAATTTTAAATATTCATGATTTTTCAATCTAAAGCGAAACCCAATTTCAGATTTCGGCGGCAATTATTAAGCAAATGAACGGATACAATTAGTATTATCGGGAGTTAACGCTCGACGATTAAATTGCAATCGATTCCAATCCAGATGTTTTAATTAAGTAAATATTTTCCTTATATCTCTTACCCTGTGCTAGACGAGGCATACAGCTTACCCTGTGCTAGACGAGGCATACAGCTTGAAGCTGAAAAAAAAAGAAAAATAAAATATACTTACTTATAATCAGGTTTAGCGTAACAATGTCCCAGTAATCTACACTCTATAGCGCTACACGAGGCCGGCTCCGGCGCGGCGGACGGCGCCTTCACCACATACGTCATGTTGAACCCGAAAACTGATAGTAGCCCGAGAGCCCTCAGCTGCGTGCCTTCCAGCCTGTTGAGAGCTAGTTCTACGACTAGCACTGGACTCTGGACCTGTAAAGGAATTTATTGTTAATATTCAAGTTATGTACTGTGTTGGTTTAGTTTTAGGAATAGTACTATACCTACTTGTATTTATATTTGTTGGCATTAGAATTGTTGTTTTAAAAAAAAACAACAAAACACAACAACAACAACAACAACAATTGTTGTTTTTTTTTTTGGTTGTAAAAAACGGGGAGACAGAGATAGGAGGCGATGACCTTGTGTGCTTAATAGTGGAACTCAACGCCACCCTTAGAAATATGGAAATAAAGAGAGTAATGAAAATAATTAAAATATAATCATTACCTCATGTAGGGATAGCACAATAGCCTTCACATTCAGGCGCTGTTCCACCAGACTGGACAGGACTATGGTGTATTTTTTTCGAGTTATAATACATAGATTTTAAAATTGGCAATTTGTCAAAAAATCTTAATTCCGTTAATCTAAAGAAAAATAAAGCTCGTAGTATTCAAAATATTTATAAAAGCTACCACAAATTTAAATAAGATTTTGGTAAGTTCTATAGATATTTAATAAATAAATAAGTTTCAAAAATTGGACGCAACGTGAAGAACGGAGGGTCGCAACAATATGCTCCCTCTGCGGGAAAAACTGTAAATTTGCTTATTTTACTCGTTAAAATAGTCATTAGAACAACTTGAATTTAATATAGATATCGTATATAGTAAAAAGCAACAGTATGCCAATATTTAAGCTAATATTAATATAAAAAGAAGAAGAAGAATAAGAAATCGCCATTCCTCTTACAAGAGATTAAGGTGAGTACTTGCTTTATTATGTTAATTCCGGCTAAACCTGTACTAGCATCTGCTTTACTGTGAGTTATGTAGATTGGAGTAGACTATTGCTAATATAATGTACATTTTTTAAATATTTTCGAGAACTTATCTGTAAACAGAATAACTTATCGTAATCGTAATTTCTCTACCTTACTATGCTTGGAGTTAAAAGAAAAAGTTAAAAAGATAGTAGACAATTAGTTTATTTATTTATCGATCGTCATAATCCTTTGAATGTGTATTTTAAGAAATAGACGATTCTTAGTACTTACTGACAAACCTGTATTGAGAAAAAACATGATTAGTTAAGGTAACTTAAAATGGAATGGAATTCGTTCCAATGAAGACATTTCAATTCCCCGTTCTTGAATTCTCAAAGCATTGCATGTTGAGAGGCAGAACTCAACGCCGAACGTTACGAAGTAAGTTTCAAAATATTTACTCAAACCATCTCTTGTGCACGTTTCGTAGTTAAAAGTGCCATAACTACAGCACTACGCGCGCTACAGCGCTTCAAATGACTGGCAAAGAGGCTATAAAGAAAATATGTTTTTCAATTTATTTAAACGAACTGTCTGTCTGTCTGTCTATCTAATTTAATATTTTAATTTTTTCGCTCTGATAACGAGGAAAATTGTTGCGTTGAGTTCCGCTACTCAGCACACGTGTCGTTATGGGAATTGAGTGTCTTAACACTTGGTTCCCAGGTTCCCTCTGCCTACCATCCTATATGCAGGATACAGCGTAAACCTAAAAAAACAAGCTTCCTATTGATTGCTAATTTTAAATCTAGAACGACTTATAAAGGTTTATGCATTGATTTATGGATAATGAGAAAGATTTATTACAATGTAACAAGATTAATAAAAATGTTTAACAAATGTTGATTTCTCGCGCTTTCTTGTATATTGAACAGAGATCGAGAGAATCTAATACTTTTCAAGTATAAAATACATATACAACAAACCTTTATTGTTAACAATTCACATCGGGCCGCCACGAAGCCTTTAACCTACAACATCAGTAATTAAACACATTTGTACGTAAAAAGTCGTAAAATCAGTCTTTTTTAGCGTCGCCGTTTTCGGCGCTACGTATGTATTTGTTGGGGGGGGGGGGGGGGGGTGTAGGGGATGGAATCCCGCTCAAATGGTTTCAGCTAGTTTTTTTCCCAAATGTGATTCGTTTGTGACATAATTACTTGGGATTGTCTACTGTGGCTGCGTTTTAAGGAATTGAGGTTGCACATTACTCTATGTCTACGAAGAACTTGAAGATTTTTTGGTCTAGTTATGTAAAAAAATAAGGTTTAAATTGTACATATTTCCTCGTCTGATTGTAATCTTGACGGCTGTGGGTTCGGTTTCTATTCACAGGAATTATTATTTTTTTAATAGGGAGTGTAGGGAAGTAAGTGCTTTTCTTTCCCGAGAGAGGATGTCCCAAAATTCTTACAGAAAAGGGAAAAGGCAGGAAATGTTTACTGTGAAACAAAGTGATTTATCATTAAATCCTGTCTTCTCGCCGAAGTTAACCCTGAGTTATTATCTTTCTAGAAAGTAAAGTAGCATTTGTGAGTTACAAGCGCACAGAGCACGTTAAGCGAAGTTAATTATGAAACTCGAAGTCGTTTACAAACTTCTAACATATTGTCATGAGTTATTAAACATATTTTACTGCATATACGTATATTCTACTATGGTATGGTAGACAATAGTACGGAGAATTGTTCTCGTTCTCGTATCTCGATAATTATCAATAGTTGAAGTGCACTTTTTGTTAATTATACATAAAAAAAGGAAACCCGTAAAAAATCTAATTCTGAATATTTTACATTATTGCGATGACCAAATAGGGACTCAGATGCAAGGGATAAAGTTACACAAAATGTAAAAAAAATGTAGTTCCTAGTAAAGAATCCATTCTCTTTAAACTATAGTTAAAAATGCATCAGATATTATAAACACCGTTACACCGGTGAAAAATATAAGCTATTTTTTCAACTTGTATTTTTGCGTTGATAATAGCTCCAGGGTTTTAATAAATAGAGGACAAGATCTCGCCACTTCGCTGTTCAGAAATATATGTTTGCTCCTTAGTTTTTAACATTTCATTTTCGTTTGGTACATTGTAAGGAAAGAATTCAAATAAAAGTATTTTTGTTCTTTCAATAGACAGGTTATGGTATATCTGTGTACGTCTCTGGTTAAGTTGATCTCAAGTAAAAAGTGTCATAAATCATTTCTTAGACTGTGTTTCAAGCACATATGTGTGAAAGAAGTAAAAAAAAACAAACTCAGATTGCTGTTCCTAAAACAAACGACACAAACAACAGAATACTTAAATGGTAAAAATCATAAACAACGTAATAGGTAGTCTACCTACTATTTTTTTATGAAAAAATGTTTAAACGAAAGATTGATGATTGATGATTATTTAAAGAGCTCCAAAATATGTACAATTGTTTCTAAACCTACTGAGCACTTTATGTGCTACGTCGAGCGAACGAACTACGGTCGAACGAACTACTACACTCTCCTTTCGGTTAATCGCTGCTGCACCGTAGTGACCCGCTCTGGCCACCTGCAGAGTGGTTGAGTGTCCGCTCGCCAAACTAGCCACTTCGTGGTGCTGGAGAAGTGGGGGGAATAACTTGTCGAATAACTTCGCCACCGCGCTGATGAGCGTTAGGTAACATGATCAGGTCCTCCTTCTATGCCCGGGGGAAAGGAACCGCCTGGCTCCTTCCGGCCGTGGCGGATGCACTTTTATAAGCAAACGACGCGTGGCGGGCGTCGGGCCACATAGCGCAGCAAACATTTTTAGTAACGTAATTTTAAATCTGTGTTACAGCTTGGTAAACTGTAATTGCGCGCACACTGCAAACGTAATTTTTCCCACATAAATTCCGGGTTAAAATATAGATTACATATTAATACTAATACAATAACAAATCTATCATATACAAATTGCAAGAACTACGTGGCTGCTTAAGAAAGTCTCAACTTATATTGGAGAATATTAAATATTCAAATCTTTGTCGAGTTTTTTCTGTCATCACACAAACAATAATTGAAAACTTAAGATTTTCACTTTCTGCGCAATTTATGCTTTGAGTACAGGAGTCACGCCACTATGACGCGATTGCGTCATCAAATCTTATTATTCTACCCTGCAACTTATTTGTGAACGATGATATAAAAGGCTGCACGGGCGTTGTACATTCAGTCTTGGCTCTGGTGAGCACTACTCGTGCTCCACCACTGGCTAACCTCGACTATTTGGACAATTAATTATTTGATTAATTAATTGTTATTTTAATTATAAATGTGGTTAAGACCTATTTATAATTATCTACGTGAAGTCTTGGCTCTGGTGTGGTTCAGAGTACTACTCGTACTGTAACGATCCATACCAGAACTAAACTGTGTTGGTAAATAATATAATTAATTAAAAAAAAAACATTTATAAAAAGAATATTATAAATATAATTTATAATATTATTTAATTATAGCTTAAGATAAATACAATCTTATAAATAATAGTTCAGTTATTTAATTACGCGTTCCGTTCACAAGTAATGTTGAAGTGACGTAATATACCATAGGTAAAATACTCAGATATAAAATATATTTATTAAAAATAATTTAATAATTATAATGAAACGTTATGTATTATAATTTAAAATAAATAATAACATAATTAATATTTTAATTATTGTAAAATATCATGTTGGCTGAATAAGCTACTGTCCACGTCAAAGTCAAGGAAAGAGAAAGGAAAGAAAAAAGAAAGAGAAGGGAGATGGCGGACGCGTCTGAGGAAGGATGCATGTTTTAAATGTTTACGAGAAGTTTTAATTTATAATTAACATAAATCTAGTTATATTTAATGTATATAAAAAGCATGTGAGATTGTGTTTTCAATTGTGATATAAGTATTTGAGGTTGCTAAGATAAAGAAGAGTGATATTAATGCATATAATGCTGTCAATATCCAGAGATAAATATTATTTATATAGTAAATGGAAATAAATACATGAAGATGTTTTTATGAGGTATATAAAATTACAATTATATGAATGTACGCAGAATGCCTGCCGCCATCTTCGTTAGAAGCGTGTATGGGAATTGTGAAATGAAAGTTAAATAGGTTTGGTGAATTATAATAACTTATAAATGTAATTTCTATATATATTAATAAATATTTAACATGTTACTATAAAAGGAAATATACATATAATAGTATAATTTATAATATGATATAAAACTATTATATCAAAATATATATTTACAATTTATAAATATTATGTAAATATCAGTCTGTTTAATGTCCTACGATAAAAGTAATCTTTCAATATGTTTTATATATTACTTTAATTAAATATACTAGACATTAGACATTAACCAAATATTAATTATTTACGATTTATACGACTGTTAGAGTTCATTGACCCTTGTTTTAGTATATATTATATAAATATCATATAAATATGAGTCTGTTTAATGTCCTACAATAAAAGTAATCTTTCAATATTTTTTATATATTACTTTAATTTAATTAAATATACTAGACATTAGACATTAACCAAATATTAATTATTTACGATTTATACGACTGTTAGAGTTCATTGACCCTTGTTTTAGTATATATTATATAAATATCATATAAATATGAGTCTGTTTAATGTCCTACAATAAAAGTAATCTTTCAATATTTTTTATATATTACTTTAATTAAATACAATAGACATTAGACATTAACCAAATATTAATTATTTACGATTTATACGACTGTTAGAGTTCACTGACCCTTGTTTTAGTATTAACTAATATTATAGTCAGAACCGACTGCTGCTTGGCTTCGTTGGTACTAATGTGCTTGGCTAAGTGAATTGCCGTGGCATTTAATTTTATATATATTATATTTAGATAGTTTCGTGGTGCCTTGTGGTGCGTCAACGTTAACACTTGGTGTATGATGGATAGGTGTGCGATGCTATTTTATGTCCTGGAGCTCTGGTGTATGTAGTAGTGTCCGCCCGTCGCATACGGGTGCGCGATGCTATTTTATGTCCTGGAACTCTGGTGTATGTAGTAGTGTCCGCCCGTCGCATACGGGTGCGCGATGCTATTTTATGTCCTGGAACTCTGGTGTATGTAGTAGTGTCCGCCCGTCGCATACGGGTGCGCGATGCTATTTTATGTCCTGGAACTCTGGTGTATGTAGTAGTGTCCGCCCGTCGCATACGGGTGCGCGATGCTATTTTATGTCCTGGAACTCTGGGGTATGTAGTAGTGTCCGCTTGTTTGTCTAACACTTGGTTTTATCGTAGATAATATAATGCGTCAATCGACTGATGTCGACGACATACTTATAATATATAGCCGGGCGTCACTGGTGCTGGCATATTTGGTATAAGCGAATTGCTTTAGTAGTGTTGGATTCTGCTGCTGAGTTTCTTCCGCCAGTTCTTCTCAGCACTGAGGTTCTTTACTGAACTGGTAGTAGAATCATGTCTACTTGGAGTCGCTGGCTGTCCTAGCGATAACTGAGTATTTTCAATTAATGATTTCTATATTACATTCCCACAACTCTGAGTCTAGTGTCAGTTCAGACAAACAGCTGCAGGGTGTGTGCTGTGCGTGTTATTCTACGACGGTTCTGTTTAAAAGAGGCGTTACAATAACAGTGAATATAAATTATATTAATATTGAAACTAGGGCACGAATATAATAAGAGCACGAAGGTAATAATTATAATACGAATTATACTATATTAACGAATTCATACGGAAATAAGAAACATTAAATACGTCACATTATACGTACAGAATTCAATATTATTAAGATACGATTAGTAAATATATACTTATAAGAAATATACACGAAAGTTAAATGGGTATATTAATGTAATGCCCTCTAGTTACTTTCTACTTGAAGTGGATTCACATGATCGGCCGCCTAGCGGTAGTGAGTTCGATCTGATATGTGAAGCAGAGAGTTATATGTTATATAATTATGGCTACGGCCTACATATAATAATCTCAACTCCATTGCAAGTATGTATATTAGACTTCGGTCTTTGCATCAGAATAATTATAATATGAAATATATAAATGGATATATTAATGTAATGCCCTCTAAAGAAACAAACTGAAGTGGATTCACATAATCGGCCGCCTAGCGGTAGGGAGTTCGATCTGATATGTGAAGCAGAGAGTTATATGTTATATAATTATGGCTACGGCCTACATATAATAATCTCAATTCCATTGCAAGTATGTATATTAGACTTCGGTCTTTGCATTAGAATAATTGACCTTTCGCTTTTGCGATTATGGTTTTCCATTATAAGAATCACAAATATTAACTATTCCGATCCGTCCCGGAGGGTTCAGAGCCGAACGGCCGGAATCCACGGTAAGTGGCGGGTGCGGGGCCACTCACTATCCCCCCTTAGTTATAACCATCAGTAATGACTGGGTGTAACAGAGAGGAGGATAGGACGTCTACGGTATTCTTTAGAAATATCACGAGAGAATGAAACGGACAGACAATGACATTTTATTTATCATAATATCTTTTATTTGTATTTATATTAAACTTATTGTACATTTAATATTTATATTGTTACCTCTGAATCTCTAAAAGATCTTGGATTACTTACGATCACTACGAAAGAGTTCTAACTATATTAGACGTATCACGAGCCATACTAAAATATTCAAATTATTATTTAAATATTTTATTGAGTGTAGGGTGGGATGTCAGTTACAGTACTCTGCCACATAACCTCGACTATTCGGATAATTTATTTAGTTAATCAATTATTATCGTAGTTATGAAAGTGGTTAACATCTATTTGTAATTGCTTACTTTAGAAATCATTCAGTTATTTATGCCTTCAGCTACTATTTGCTAAAAGTATTTATGTTAAAATTGCTTTTTGTACATATGTCATGTGTTCACATGTGAGTGAACCAAAGGCCAGGACATGGTCGGGTGTTCTGCTCGTTTAACGCCCACCACGCGTCTTTGTCTAAAACATCAGACGTAGTATATGTATAGGTACGAGACTATCCCACTCCTGTTACCTAAATTAAGTGTATTTACGTTTAGTTTATTTACATTACTTTTTTGAACTACCTTTTATTTCATTTTTAACTTTGACTTTGTGTACCTATTATTGAACTATTGAATAATATATTGAAAACTAAAATCGAGTTCGGAGAGTTCGGAGAGTTCGGAGAGTTGGGAGATTTCGGAGAGTTGGGAGAGTAGGGAGAGTTGGGAGAGTTCGGAGAGTTCGTAGAGTTCGGAGAGTTCGTAGAGTTCGGATAGTTCGGATAGTACGGAGAGTTGGGAGAGTTGGGAGAGTTCGGAGAGTTGGGAGAGTTCGGCGAGTTCGGAGAGTTGGGAGAGCTGGGAGAGTTGGGAGAGTTGGGAGTGTTCGGAGAGTTGGGAGAGTTGTGAGAGTTGGGAGAGTTGTGAGAGTTGGGAGTGTTGTGAGAGTTGGGAGAGTTGGGAGAGTTGGGAGAGTTGGGAGAGTTGGGAGAGTTCGGAGAGTTGGGAGAGATGGGAGAGTCGGGAGAGTTGGGAGAATTCGGAGAGTTGGGAGAGTTGTGAGAGTTCGGAGAGTTGGGAGAGTTGGGAGAGTTGTGAGTGTTGGGAGAGTTGTGAGAGTTGTGAGAGTTGGGAGAGTTGGGAGAGTAGGGAGAGTTGGGAGAGTTGGGAGAGTTGGGAGAGTTGGGAGAGTTGGGAGAGTTGGGAGAGTTGGGAGAGTTGGGAGAGTTCGGAGAGTTGGGAGTGTTCGGAGAGTCGGGAGTGTCGGGAGAGTCGGGAGTGTCGGGAGAGTCGGGAGAGTCGGGAGAGTCGGGAGAGTTGGAGAATATTGGTATACTATGTTTCCTTGACTTTACATGTTGAGTTGCGAAACTCAGCACAGCGCTTTATCTTGCCACGCCTTCTAGCTTCTCTATTTCTTTTATATACAATTATTCCTTTGATCTACATTATTCGTTGTGATTTACAAATCATTGAATTGTAACTCAGCCCGTAGTTCCTCCAAGCGATTTATAAATGAAATCGAAATAATAAAACGATTCAGTGGAAATTGGATTAAGCAATTGCCGATTTGCTTTCGTTCATACAGTGATAACAGGCTTGGAATGATAATTTAGTATTTCATTCCATTTTAAGAATATTTTTTGCTAGCTAGTTAAAAATGCCGATATAAATCATAGGAAATTAATATTCAATACCACATATATGTATTTATCAACATTCTTGTGAGCGTATCAATCATTTAAAGGGGTTTTTTCTTCAAAAAAAGTTTAAAATATGTGATTGACCAGATTTCTATTATCCATAGGTCAAACATCTTCAGGCATATAATAAAATTAAATATATAAAAAAAATCATCCCTGCCAGTATGATCTCTGATCAGGCCCGGGAGTGGCTATGACAAAAAAAACCCACCTCCTTCACATTGCGTCCCTTTCCAAAGATTGCTTATTATGGAAATCGTTAAATCGATTACGTAGCCGAGTTGGCCGATGCAAAGAAAATCTCGTAAAATGAGGATACGCTCTGGAGGATCAAACAACGCGCGACAGCGGCGCCAACCCACTAATAATGGTACACTTGCTTTATTGCTCAAACTGTCCGTTTGCTTGCTCGTTTGATGATCTGGATAAGGCAGCAGATAATGCCGTCAACGTAGCTTAAAATTGGCAAACTTCAATTTGAGCAATCCAATCATATGACACAAAGAAGAAGAAGTATCGAACTCACAACCATAACGTTTACAGGCATATACTACCCACTGCGCCACAACCGACTTAATTATTTCTTTTTATTAGCTTCTCGCTGTATTCTGGAACCTACTGTTACAACACGATGTTACTCTTTACAACAATTAACTAAAATATTTTTAATGTTTTTCGAGTGAGAATAGAACCCAGAACCTATTGCATTTACAGTTCCACTTCGTCCCCTATTCCACCGGGCCTTGTATGCTAAATATACATAATTTTTACAAAGAGTTTCTATTATAAAAAGTACTCAACTACAAAATGGTTATAATACGTAGTTAGTGTTTGTTCGCAAGTTTACCAACGTTACTCTATAAAGCAACTTTGAAACCGACGGCGGATCAAGTTACTAACTGACGGACAAGCACTACCTCAGTTTGTTTGACACATTACTCTGTACGCTTATATAATAAATAGTTTACAATATATCAAAAGCCTTCATGACGCAGCGGCACAAGCGTGTGGTTGTAAACGCGAGGATTGTGGGTTCGATTTTCCTTTTGAAAGGGAAATGATTTGTTATTTATAAATATTTTTATTTCTTCGCTCTGGTAACAAGGCAAAGAACGGCGTCGAATTCCGCCACTCAGCACGAAATAAAAGACGAGTGACAGATAAAGGAATAGGGAAATCATTTTAAGCTATACATTGTTCTAAAATAAGATATTTCTTTATTGTGTCACTGCCACAAAAATACGTTGAAACGCACAATTGAATAAATACATCTTCAGTTTAAAAAAAGTTCGAAAAATTCATTACTTTTATTTTGTATATACCATATAGCAGGGAAGGCGGTTCGAATCGCATTCCGTATTGGGTGGCAGAATTGAAATAAATAAATATTTCATAACTTTTCATGAAAATCGTGCTATAAACGATGAGCTATGTTAGTTTTCTCAAATATAGGTTCCTTATAAAATCACCAAGAGCATAGCAAACTAAACGATGGAAATTTAAATACATTCTGGGATAATTGTAGAGTTTATCACTTTGCCCTAGAGGGTCTTTTCGTTATTTGGAAGAAAAAAGGTTTGAATTTTTTGGTTTACAACCTTTGTATATTACAATAGAGCCGCTTTGGTTCTCTTTCCGAATGCCATTTTGAAATTGATCTTTTTTCAGCTTAGGTGGCGCGTTAAATTATAAGACTATTTAATAAATATATACATTAGGTATATAAAATACAAATAAGTTTTATTAATTGCAACATAATCTCCATAAAAAAAAATAATTATATTAAACAAACCATAAAAAAACTTTTTATACAAATTGCCACTATATTTTTGGGTCCTGTATCTTGTAAGGAAAAAAGGAACCATTATAAGATCACTTTGTTGTCCGTCGGTCTGTATGTCTGTTAAGAAGAATTTGGAGATATCGAGTTAAATTCAAACCATATACGGCCCCATGATATCCAGAAAATAAAATATTTCTACATTTACTTAAATAAAAGATATGTCTGTTTATGCAAGAAACGAAATTCATACTTCCGGTTGACCTAGAATTATGTAATTTGGCAGCTAACATACTACTATACTAGGACAAAATCTGAAAACTTTACATTTGCGGTTGACTCCTAAAAAATAATAGCCTTAAAAAGGGGGCAAAATTTGGTATTAAAGCCGCTAGTTCAAGTGAGATATCAGATGAAAGAACTCAGGCCAATCTAAGCCTGAATTTCAGAACAAGCTCAAGACCTTATTTTTTTTACGGGAACCTCGGTGGGCGTGCCCGTCTCGTGCTTGTCGATTTTTTTATTACTACGACTTACTTATCAACTGTAAGTTGACGGCTTGAAAGATGGATGTTTTGTTACGGAGTTCGTAGGAAATGTTTACTTAACCTGATTCCAGTGATATTCGTAAGCGTTCGTAAAGTTTTACGACTTCTCGCCATTTTTACAACTATCTAGTAAAGTATATATTATATTATATACCTATGTATGTAAATATTAGTATTATAAATGAGATAATCTTTTGTCTGTTTGTCTACAAAAAGCTCCAAAGAAATTTTTTTTTTTCAGCTTCACGCTGCATTCTTCACACTTAGTAGGGCAGAGGGAACTTGGGAACTTAGATTTAAAACATTCCGCCACCGTTAAGACTGGAGGCGTTGCGTGTTGAGTGGCGGAACTTACCGCCGCGCTTTACCTTGTGTATAGCGGGAAAATTAAATTAATTCATTAACCCTATGATCGATCCTACAGATTCGCAGAGCTTAATACTGTAGAAAATAGAAGTTATTTGTGGATTTTCTGAGAAGCATTAGATGCATGTATTGCACCTACAGTTTAAATTTACTTTATGTTTTCATATCAATTTAATGACATATGTTTTCATATCAATCATGAGAAACAGATAACTTTGCAGTTTCCGCAAGCTTGTTAGTAAACGCTGTTTGAATAAGAAATCGTTTTATTCACATTTCATAAATATGTTTCTTCTTGTCTCATACAATGTCGAGAATACATTGTATGAGACAGGATAGAATCGTATTCAATTATACTAGTCTGTTTGTCCAGTGAATAACAACTGTAACTATTAGCCAAAAATCGTGAGTTCGATTTATGTTCAAAGCAAATATTTATGTAACTCACATCAGTATCTGATCAGCGTTTTAGTATTTATTTATTCATCAACATACTGTATCATATATACCCAAGTATATATTTAAATGTACTTAACGCCTTCTTTTGAATAATACGTCATAATATAAAAAAAAATTCTTAATGAAAAGTGGATAACAGAGTGTTGTAACACTAGTTTCTTTTTACTGATCCTGCTACACGACAATCAAAGGAACTGAAAAAAAAACAAATAACAACAACCAAACCAACAGACCAGTGCTAGTTACCACAATGTTAAACCGTACCAAAAAAAGGGGATGTTTATTCGCAAACAAGTCATAAATACCCTGATGTGTGCGGGGTATAGCGTGAATCCTATTTTTTATGAAACGTAATAAAAATAATAAGAATTATTAAGCATCAACAGTGTTTTTTGCTTTATTCACATGTATGTGAATAAGCTGCTTGCTTCCCAATAGTTAGTCATTGATCCAGTCCGAACGTGTGCCAGCAAATCGTATTAAACCGAAGGATCTGCCGGCTTACTATACTAATCTTGCCGACCGTGAACAGCACTAATTGATATCGGAGATTTCTGAATACGTACTTTAAGTGTTTTTATAACTAAACAGTTATTTTCAATGATAATAAAAGTGATTTTAGTAACGTTTTATACGTTACTAAAAATATTAATTTGAACGTAGTGGAAGCGCCTTTTGAAAGCGCGTGCAAGAGGCGCGGGACCAATTACCGGTACTTCCAAGCGTTTATACATTTCTAAAAAAGTATTTTTCGTTGCTAAGTATGGATAACACTTTAACAATGATAAAAACTGTTAAAATTCTAATCTTAAAAATACTGTAATATTATTATTAATGTGTATGGCACAAGAGGTAAGCCATTAAACTGCAAAATCGCCGAAAGCGTACAAATTATGGTTAAAGAACACGAAACTGTCTACGATTTTATTGTTTGAAGGTGAATTTCAAGTGAGGTCAGAAGAGATGTGTTGTTGCTCTTATTACTAGTATTAGTAATAAGGAGTAAAAAAACAAAACGTCGTCATAAATTTCGCAAATATTGTGTCCTTTCCGTTTTAAGTGAGGGAAGGTGTGTTTACACTACTTCCCAGGTTCCCTCTGTCTACCCTGCTATTTGTGGGATACAACCTGAAGTGATAAAAAAACAAATATAGACAAAAAATGCTAGTAAATAAACTTAAATGTCTCAAAAAATATGATGATTAAAAAAACTAAAAAATATCTGAGATTGTATCTGAGTATATTTGGAAACCCAACGTTTCGAACTTTTTACGTCACAGTTCGCGAACTACTGCAAAGTACTTGTTAACCTAATTAATTAAGTTTTACTTAAATATAATTTAAGCAAAATAAAATAAAGAGAAACCTGATTTAAAAAATCCAGAATAAATGATTGACTAATCCATCCAACCACCTAAGGCCATGTCAAATGTATCGTTTGGCACGCAATGGATTGGACGCTGTAGCCTCAAATCATAACCGATACGATGAGTACTGACGAGAGGGAATCAATGTGTCGACTTGAGTAGAATTCGATCACGTCATCACGATCTATTTACAATTAATGATTCTATTTACAATTAATGAATTTAAATGTTAAAAAAAATATTATGTTTACATTTCCTTATATAAGACAGTTGCCACAAGAAAATGATATTAGATTTAATTTAAATAATATGTTACATACATTAATAAATAGCAATTATGTTACATTAAATGATAATAATAATAAAATTAATTTAATTGACATTAATAATGTAATTGATATAAAAAAGAATAATTTGACATGTGATAGGCTACACCTATCTTATTTTTATAAAAGACAGATAGCCAGTATGCTATCATATTATTTACAATTCAACTTAGCCAATACTGTGGCTATAAAGAACACTGTACCTCTTGAACGGTATACTTTGACTTGCTTGGAATCCGTTCCAAATAATTTAAATTAAATAATAAGGCAATAGAGGCCATCTCTGGCAAAATTTTATACAGTAGTAAAAATAAAAGTAACAATGATGTAAAAATAAATACTATTTGTCATGATAATGATACAAACTTGGTGCATCAAAACATACAAGGGATGTTAAATAAAGACTTAGAAATTGAGCTATTCTTAAATACTAATAATATTCATGTACTTTGTATTACAGAGCACTGGCTTCGAAGCTCTGAAGCTATATTTAATTTTAATAATCACCAAGTAGCTAGTATGTTCAACAGAGAAAAAGCAATTCGCGGTGGCTCCCTAATAATTTTGAATAAATCTTTCAAGTTTAAAGAACGTAAAGACATTGTGAGCCTCTCTGTTGAGCAGACTATTGAAATGGCCTGTGCTGAGCTTGAGCATTTCATTGTTGTAAGTGTATACAGACCTCCCACTGGGTAATATGAACACTTTGAAATAATTTTAGAACAGGTTCTTGTAAAATTATCTGGATCTAAGAAAATAATTGTTGTATGTGGTGATTTTAATATTAATTTACTAGATAATTCCACCACTTGTATCAGATTCAGGTCATTACTAAATTCATATAACCTAGATAATCTATTTCTAGAGCCAACAAGAATTACTCATTGTAGTGCAACTTGTATTGATAATATTTTTACAAACTCCATACCATGTAAAAAGTCAATAATTAATATGTTAAGCTCAGATCATTGTGGACAGTTGGCTTCTTTTCACTTTGGTAAAAATATAATTAATAAAAATAAAAAAACTGTTTGTATACCGATGACAACTGGTCGAGTAGAAAAATTTAGAAGTAATATAATAGCAAAACTTAAATACCTAAAATATAAAAATAAACCCAATTTACTATATGAGAAATTTTTCAATGTTATTAAAAGTGAGTTCAATGCTATATTTACTTCTAAAACTGTCAACTCCAGGAATTTCTTGTCATTTAATGATTGGGCGACAGTGGGGATTCATAAGAGTAGACAAAGGTTATATGAACTTTATAGTGAGAAAACATATAACCATAGTGAATCATTTAATCATTATGTTAGGGTATATTCTAAATTGTTTAAAAAAGTATGTGCCATGGCAAAATCTTTACACATTAAAAATAAAATTAAAAATTCTTTTGATAAAATTAAAATGACATGGGACATAATTAATTGTGAAACTGGAAAAGCTAAGAATCATAACTTTGAATTTAAATTAAAAATTGACAAAGGTTTAACCAGCTCAGATCAAGAAGTTGCAAGTGTATTTGAAAAATTCTTTGCTGATATTCCAGTTTCAACAACCGATAAACTTATATCCTCCACAACTGTCGCTGAATCATTACTTAAGGAGAGCGTACATAAATGTAATGTAGATTTCAAATTTAAATCAGTCAATTCAAGGGACATCATTAAGACATTTAAGTCCCTTGATATCAAGAAAACGTCAGATCTATGGGGTATTTCTGTCAAATTGATTAGTTATATAATAGACGCTGTTGCTCCTCACCTCGCAACTATATTTAATAATTGTATAGAATACTCTATATGTGTGTGTGTTTCCTGACCTAATGAAATTTAGTAAAGTCATACCTATATTTAAATCGGGTAGTACATCTGATCCTAATAATTTTCGACCTGTTTCTATACTACCCTCGTTCAGTAAGATTTTTGAAAAAATTATCCTAAATCAAATATTACTGCATTTTGATTCACACAATCTCATGCACAATAAACAGTATGGTTTTACTAAAGGTCGTTCAACTACTGATGCTGGTATAGGTCTTATAAAGAATATTTATGAGGCTTGGGAGGGATCGCAGGATGCTCTTGGCATGTTTTGTGATTTGTCCAAAGCCTTTGATTGTGTACAGCATTCAACATTGGTCATGAAGCTACACTACTACGGCATAAGAGGACATGCACTCAATCTTCTGACCTCTTATTTAGCTGACAGAGTTCAGAGGATTGATGTGAATGGCAAGAAATCTCCTGGTTCGGTAATCGGCATGGGGGTCCCACAAGGGTCTATTCTTGGTCCTTTTCTCTTTTTAATATATATTAATGATTTACCATATCTAGTTGAAAAGGATCATGAGATAGTATTGTTTGCTGATGACACCTCATTGATTTTCAAAATAAAAAGACGACAAATCGTATATGACGATGTAAACAATGCTCTCTCGAAAGTAGTACATTGGTTCAGTGTTAATAACTTACTATTGAATAGTAAAAAAACTAAATGTATTATTTTTAGAACACCTAACACGAAAGTTGTTAAAGCCGATGTACTCTTGAATGGTGAACCCGTAGATCCTGTCGATTCTACGGTATTTCTCGGTATCACCATAGACTCCAAATTACAGTGGGGACCCCATATTGATGGATTGGCGAATAGACTTAGCTCTGCAGCTTTCGCGGTCAAAAAAATTAGATCATTAACTGACGTAGAAACGGCTCGACTTGTTTACTTCAGTTACTTCCATAGTATTATGTCCTATGGGATTTTACTTTGGGGTAATGCAGCCGGTATCCAACCGATATTTGTCCTGCAGAAGCGAGCTATTCGTGCAATCTATAACTTAGGCCCTAAAGACTCCTTAAGGCAAAAGTTTAAAGAAATTAATATATTGACAGTTGCATCGCAATATATTTTTGAAAATGTTATGTATGTTAAGAAAAATATTAATAATTTTACCAAAATTGGTGATTTTCATAATATTAACACTAGAAATAAGCATAATCTTGGTGCACCTGTAACTCGGTTGCATCGAATCCGTAATTCTTTTATGGGACAATGTGTACACTTTTACAATAGGATCCCAGAAAACGTCAGAGAATTTTCTATATCACGATTTATAAAAATTGTGAAAAGACGTTTGTGTGTTAAAGGTTATTACCAAATTAATGATTTTGTAAATGATAACACGCCTTGGGAATGAAATGCTCGCTCCAGTCTGTTTCAAAGGTATCATTGTCACAAATAATTAAATATGTATTTGTTTAAAATTGATTTTAAAAAATAGGTCCCGCTGAGTTTCTTGCGCCGGTTCTTCTCAGGTCTGAGGCATTAATTTTAGTGAACTGGTGGTAAATTTGACGTTCAAAAAATGAAGCATGTAACTTCTTATTTTGAATAAAATTATTTGAATTTGAATTTGAATTTGAATTTGATCCGACGTTGAGAGCCTTCAGTTTTGCTTGTTACTGGTGACAGAGACTTAGCAGAGTTCTTTGTTAATTCTTCTGTGGCTGCTCCTGGATATCATAACATAAAGGTTTACTCTTGCTCACCAGATTTCCAACGTCACTCATTGAAGTGTTTTGTTGTTTGAACTACATTATACTTCTGCCTTTCGATGATCATAGTTTGATAGTCGCTGTAGTGATTTTTCCTTTTTAGGGCCCGAGTGTTAGATTTTTATTAAATGAAATCTTTAACTCTCCCTTCGTATATGCAACCTAGGCACAAAATAGCGCTAAGAAACTTATTCCCTATATTCCGCCGAAGTTTTGAGACCATTATGTGTTGAGTGGTTGATCTTAACGCCGCGCCGCGTGGAGTGGTTGATCTTAACGCCGCGCTTCATTTAAAAGAACAAGGGAATGAAAATAAATTAAATATAGGACTCACAAATGCGTTAAGTTGTATTTACAGTCAGACGCTGTCACGCTACGTCACGACAAGACGGCCCCAAGTTTTATTTTAGATTATTATGTAACACACGTATTTCTAAAGCCTCTAGTAAATTGAGCTTGGATATGTCTCTGTGTGATCTATGATATCGTACTTTCCATAATGGATGATTGATTGATAAAGTGTTTCAATCCACGATTAAGAGCAAATAGCACATAGATTTTCATTAATATACTTCCGTTCCCCACTTTCCGCCGGATCCTGGAGGCTGAGTGGCAGAATTCGACGCCGCACATAGCCTAAAATATTTTTAATTTATTTGTTAAAAATAAACTAGAATTCTAATAACATAAGAATATAGCTGCATAGAAATAATATCGCGTCGACACCCAAATAGTAAAAATATTTATCTAACCTAAACGCAGCAAGTGTTTGTTACTTTGTTGCGCATTTTTGGCTCGTTCCCAACAACTATACAGTAGAGTATACGAGTTTGGAGAAACAATAAGTGGTAAATATTTTGCTATTCTATCGCGTATCTTTTGAGTAAAAAGTATTCATGCCAAAACATTAATGACTTTTTTTGACTCTACACTCGGTTGTGGGTTCGATTTCTACTCGGGGGAATGAATAATTTTCTTATCTTCGCTGTGATAACAAGACAAAGCCGCAAAGCAAAGCGCAAAACCCTTACGTCAAACATACAGATGACGTTCATTTATTTATAGATAATATGACGTCATATTAAACTGAGCAAATAGTGTATTAAACTGGTTGTAATTTAATATTAAAACTGTTGGAAATATACAAAATATATTGTAGAAAACATTAATAATGAAAATATCCAAGTAAACTATTGTTTCATAATGGGAAGGTATAACTTCACTGTATTAAAATGCAAATGTTTCAAAGATAATTTTAATGGCATCATAAAATTCATTTCAAATAGTAATGTAAGTTGTGAAAATAGCTAAAGTTAAGAGTGAAAATGCTAAACGCTACCAGCTCGGGGTACTTTGTAAGCGCCGCGCCTTGTGCGCGTGAGGACGCGCTACTGAGGACGATTCACATTACGAGTGTCGTTGCAGTTAGTTAAAATTATTTATTATAATTGAAATGTTAATTTTAAAGTCAGTCAGTAAACGAGGTTAGTGAACGAGGCAGGTTATGTTTTCGATTCCCAATTAGGGAAATGAAATATTTAATATTTTCATTTCTTCGCTCTAGTGTCGATGCAAAGCGAGGTGTTTCCAAACGTAATGCCTCCAGAATTCGGCGGAAAATGAGGAGCGGAGTGTCATAATTCATTTAGTGTTATGCCATCTGCCTACCCTGTTGTATGCATCGTGTCACTAAAAAAATATATTTAAGATCTTTCGCATTTAGTGAGATAGGTAAGAACAAACTAGTGTAAAGACTTTAAGAAGTTAGGATTATGCTGTATCCCGTATACCTATAGAAGGGAGATTGAGTGGCGGAGCTCAACGCCACGCTTTGTTTTGTTATCAAACCGAGAAAATAAAAATACAGCTCATGACCCCGAGTGGGGATCGGACACAGAACCACTTCCGCCTATTTATTTTTTTGAGATACCGAACCGAAAGTCTGCTTTTTAATACAAATTAATTAAAATAATCTGCAATTTACAAAAATAAAAACATTTTATATGTTAACGAAGCCTATTATCCTTGTAAACCAAATGTAATATTATCCAGTGAATTGCCTATTAAATATATGAACATTTGTAATATTAATAGGATTAACAATATGTTTGTTATAATAATGTTTTTAACAATTACTTTTGTTGATAGTTTAAGTAATCATTAGTATGAAAATTTCGTCTAATTTCGATATCAATGTTTAAATTAAAAAGTAACTCGTAATTATTAATTATACGATTACAGGTAAGACTATAAGCTAAAAGTTTATAGTCTTACCTGTAATCGTATAATTAATAATTACGAGTCGTACTTATTTTTTATAATACATTTTAAAACTACCATATTGACAAGAAAACATTTTGTCGGCGTCTGATTGTAAATGTAGCGGTTGAGGATTCAATCCTCACTAGGGGGGTGTATTATTTTCGTAACGATTCGAAATCGGTCGGGAAATGAAAACTTTGGTTTTTTTCTGCATACTGTGCGATATGCCGGATAAAATGGGAAACACACAAAATTAAAAAAAAAACAAACAATTGGAATGCAATCACCGAACTTTTAATAACAATCAACTTTATTTTTTAATAACATTCAAGTTATATTGTTATTTGTTTGTTATCGAAACAAAATGGTTAATAAAGTTTCGAATCGTGCATACAATAGTTATGCATACCATATTTCTGTTTGTTTATTTTAAAATTAATTTCATTTTTAGGTTTCAAAACCGAAGATGTAATCTCCCAAAATAGATAAAAAAGAAAAGAACGTCTTACTATATACTTTCCGCTGCTTACTCCACTTAAGGCTGGAAAAGTGTAAAAATACGAATTATATAACAATATATCGTCGTGCAATTTATAGGAAACAACAGGACGGAGCTGCATATGAAGGTGCAAGGTGAATAATACATGCTGCATCTACATTTCTCGGACTGGATGAACTTTTGTGTCCTCGGTGTCACTGTAAAGTATGTAGCTGCTTGAATTTTTATTAGCAAGTCTGTAAATGGTTCCTTTATGCAATATTTGTTGGCAACTTAGAGCTGAGTTATGTGTGTTTACTTATATAATATGTATTTGGTTTTATTTCGAAAAGTACAGTAGCTTAACCCTTAAGGGCTATAATGAATTACTTAACTCACTAAGACTATAATTGGTGTAAAAACACCTTGTTTAAAATTAATAAAATGTTTAACTAATTGTAAGAAATTGAGAACTAGTTAGTTTGGATCTATGTTACTAAATATATGTAGTAAATAACTACATATGTATTTTTGTAAAATATGACTTAAACAGCTGACTATACAAGAGAGGACCATAATGTTTTCTCTTTTATAACAGAATAAAATCCAAGTATAAACCAAAGTTGTAATTTTGTTAAGTACAATATGTTGCCCTTAACCTGGCTAACTTTATTAAATTATATATATTTTTTTTTCCTCTCAAGTGTGACAAAAAAAACTAAATTTTTAGTTTCACAGTCCATTCTCCATTTTCCATGTTTAATTCAATAAAAATCATAAGAAAGGTCAACACTAACGTTACGTTACGTTACTAACGTTGTTAATCAATAGGGCACTATGACTGTTATGGAAACGGATACGATGAAAAATTGCGCGTGTGTATTTTTACACCCATATTCCCTTTAAGGGTTAATGCTAAGCTAAATATATATTAAGATCTTAAAATATAAATTATGTTAAACACATTATTTTAAAAAAATACAGCTTCACCCTTTTTTCGCTGAGCAGGATAAGTAGAGAGTCGAGCGTGTTAAATGGCGGGAAACGCCGCGCTTAGCCTTAAGACTAAGCAAGAGCAAGGAAATTAAAATAATTCGTTATTTCGATTGGGGATCGAGTCCGTTACATCCATGTGTCTTAACATTAGATTCCCTCTGCATAGGTAGAGGCCTGTTGTATACAGGATACAGCATGACAATAAAAAAAGGCAACAACTGTTAGTCTACTAATTAGCTTTATTACTATAATAATTACATAGTAAAAGTAGAAGAATAAGAAAATTTCATTAGAAAAATGCGATTTTTTTTTAATTGGAAATTATTTTTTTATTATATATAATGAAATTTCTCAATGCATACCAATGACGCGTGTAACCATCTATCCTGTATGTATTTTTAGGTACACTACGCTGGCATAATTAGTTGATATTTTATATGCAGGAGAAGGGTAGTAGAGGCTGTGATTCAACGTCTGACTGTAAACGGGAGGGTTGTGGGTTCGATTCCTACTGGGAAGAATGAACTAATTCATGTCTTTACTCTCATATCAACTACAATGTCATGAAAATTGGGGCAGTAAGTGGCAAATAGACTGTCTTAATACTACCTACCCTGGCAGCGTCAAAAAAACTGTAATTCAGCCTAGTTAGCCCATAAAATGTCTACAGTCATATAAATCTTCAAAATAGAAACTATACGAAGTCAGTGTGAGTAACTAGGTAAAGCAAATATTTGAAATCCACATAGACATAGTCGTGGCAGCCATAAAATAGTGTCAGGTATTTCGGTAAAAGCCGTGACTATTTGGATTGGTTGCAAGAATGTGAGCTGCATTCCGATTTGTGCTAGTCTACATTTTCCGAACAAAATTCAGGCCTCTGTCACTTTTACTGGGAAAGCGACAAACGCGACATTTCTTTAAATGGTTTTTTATAGCCATACAATAGAGACGTATACAGTTATGTTCTGTAAGTTAAATGGGTTACGTAGAGTTATTACTATTCCCTATTCTTTTGATGGCAAACCGATTTTTTATAATATGCGGCGAAAATTAAGAAAACTCCTGTCTTTTGATCTTTCTAGAGACAGAAAATCTGGATATTTGATAGTAAAATTTCTTGATACTTTTAAGCTATTTTGAGAAAAATGATTTGGGCAAACAGATAGACCCACAGGTCCACGGAGAACTACATGTCTTTCTTTTAAATGTGAGAATAAAACAGGAAAAAATCTGTTGAATTTATAAATATGTATAGATTTGCAAAAAAATTGTAGAAGTGTAAACCACTAATAAAATCTGAATTAGCGGTTTTGAACATTTTTGTCTGCTTTTAAACGGAAATCTCCCGACTTACTAGACGGATTTGAATAAAACATTTTCATTGTGTAGCCTAAACAAAAGTCGTTGAGCGTAATGAGCACTTTAACAGTAATATTGAAGTACTGTGACATCTGAGGAACTACCTTATCGCATCAGCTAAACTATAGCAAAACATGAAGTCGCCTTGTAGAAGAACAGCCTGTGGCTATCAGACGACACTGTATTGAGTAACGGAACTAAAAGTTGCATTTTATATAATGTAAATTATAAATAAATAATATCTAATATACATTCAATTCACTAAGCACGTACTAACTGAAACGTATCTACCTGCAAAATATATTCATAGTTGAATCAGCAAGCACCCAGCGGCGTCGCTAACGTGTCCAGTTATATGCGTAATCACCTGACATCAGTGCGCGGGATCAAACCATTACTTTATGTTGAGTAATAGCATTAGTTTGTTTATGTGTGACATAAATTGTGGATTTATATATACTTAGATATTTCTTTATATTATTTTATTTTAAAAATAAACGTGGCGCGGCAGGATAGCGTTCGATAGTTGTGACTTTGATTCCTACTCAAAGAAAGAATAAATCTTAGACGATCAGACACTTCGGTAAGATAAAGCTTGGCTTAGAGTTTTGCCACTTAAAATAAATAACTCAAATTTCGGCGGAAAGTGGAGAGTGGTGTTTGGACACTAATCTCCGTCTACTACAGGTAAATCGGAAATCATAAGAAAAATAGAGACACTACCTAATAGTTATCAATATTTTTAACAATATCTAACCCCACTTATAAAACTAATATTTATACAGTCTAGACTGTTTTTTTAATGTCACGCACTGCTATATTTTTGGACAAACCAAAGAGAAGCATTGTTTATTATTTGAAAGAGAGCAAAGATGTCCCAAAATGTTTATTGTAGTGCTTGAGTATTCAGAGCAGGCGTCGCGTCGCACATTTTGTAAGCCACACTTTTGAAACTTCGGTCTCAAGGCATGTTGTATGTAGTAGCGACGTTTTTAAGTCGTTGCATTAAATGTTTCTTACGTGGACATTTGAAAATATCTTATGATAAATAAACTGTAAGGATTGTATGTAAACTTTCTTTTTTTCGTCTGCACAACCAGAGACAACCGTCGCATCTTTGTAGAAGCCATAGTTGTTGGCTCGTCCCATTATAAAGAAATAATTAAATTAAATATTTATTATTAATTTAATAAATTTTAATTACCTCGTTCTAGCAAGGTTAAAAACGCTGCGCGAGTCTAGTCATGGTGACTATAAAAATCAAATATTTCATTTGCTCGAATGGGAATCGAATCGCACAACAATCTGTCACGTCCAAATTCCTTAGTTCCTTATCGTGCTTCATTAAACACAACAAATATACATATATTTTAGCTACAATATAATATATATTATTAAGAAAACGTACTAAAACTATTATAACAATTACTTGAGTGTGTCGTTCAAGCTTTGTCCACACTAATGGTTTGTGTGACGTCGACGTGAAGTGCGTTGTTCGCGCGTTACTTTAGCGGATATTGTGAATATGATTTATTGTGAAATAAATCTTTACTATACAAAAGTAACTTTGTGTGTGCAGTATATTGATTGATTTGTTGTTTATAAAATGTTCTAGTGGTGATTTCGAAATTTATAACTATACACGATCGTAATAGGATCGATTATATTTTAAATGTAGTTTGTTTTGAGATTTAGATTGAGGATTCAACCCACAATTATCGGATACAATCAGACGTCTCAACATACGTAAAAACGGTGAAATATCTTATTTTATTCCATACATTTATACTACAGTTAAATAACTCGGGGTTTTTTGAAATAAAAATGTGACGTTGAAATTGAAATGATGCCAAGGGTTGTTAAGATACTGCTCATTACTTTTGTTTCTCATTGTAATTTAAAATAAATTTATGTAAAATGAATAAATGATATTTTTAATGCATTGTTTAACAAAATGCTTTTTTTATTTTGTAAAAAGAATTTTTATTTTAATTTATTGTGGATTTTATATCAGTATCATATTTAATGTGTATTTTTATATTTAGCTTCGTGGGTTACGGAAAGAGAACTTGATACAGATAATAGTATTCTTCATGGTTTTGTCTAAGAACCAGAAGCCAAATTATAATAAATATTTAATTTAACTTGTATAAATGTATATACAAAGTTACAATGTTTTTGGAACTACTTTTGTAAAAAAGGTGATGTAGGGAGGTAATATAGCAAAGATGATCATAAGGTCAACGCAAATGAATCGCAGGACATAAATAGGTATATAATTGGTATACATAAGAATGAAACAAATAAAAGAAAAAAAACATAAGAATATAAAAATGTTTTGTTTTATTTACATTATTGCATTCATATTAAAATATCTATATTTTATTCTAATAACAATAACACGAGTAAGAACAGCCCGATACGGTAACTTGTAATATTTTATACAGTGAATAGAGCTAAACAACGAAAAGAGATAAACATTTTTACGAGAGTCATATAAAAAGGATGAATAAATCAGCAGAATGCAAGGCGCCAGAGGAATCTCATATACTAAGACGTTTTCAATGTTTTTGGTAAGTCCTCTTACATTTTGCTTTTATATACGCTTGCTATAGACGTGCGGCTGTTGCAATTTTTACGTAAATTCATGTTTATTTTATCGAAAAAGAAACTTATAAGAATCATCTATTGTCAGACATATTTTTAACGGCTTTGTATTGAAAAAAGGATATTTTTTTGTTTAGGAATACTTAAATGTCTGAAACTTCGGGTTTTAAAAAAATATATATTATATACTTATAATAAAACCGTAATGGATCGGTGTCTGTACATAAAAGATATATAAGAAATAACTTTAATCGTGGCCCCTAACGGTCCGCCAAATTCTGAAGACATTGCGTATTAAGTGGCGGCACTCAACGCTGCGTTTTCAAACGTCACCGCGAGCGTGATAATAAAAATATTACATACTTAGTTTTCTCGAGTGGGAATCGACTCACAACCTGTCGCGTTTACTGGCTGGCTGACTGACCTCTGGACATTACTACTAACATTCATGTAACTAAAAGTGTCATCTAAAACTAAATCCAATTCATAATAACGCTTATTTGGTGCAAGAACGACGTATTTGATTTTTTTTTATTTTACAGGAGACTCAATACTAGTTTGTAAATTATATTTGTATGCACTCACATATTTAATTTCTTTCAAAAAAAGTGCAATTGCGTCGTTGCTGCACCTCAGAAGCGGTATGATGTAGCAGAGAGATGTAGCATCATAACTCTAACGAGACTTCTGTCTACATCAAGTAATCTTATATATACATTTTTTTTATTTTTAATAAATTTTCTGGTGTTAGAGAAAAGTATATTTTTCTTATTACAAAAATATGATAAGGTACTTAGGATGCAAAATTATTTTACTTATCTTATCAGTTTTTTACATCCCATTTCATGAATACCTATTTAGAATCTTATAGAAAAAAATGAGGATTTTTTCTGGTTTCTTTCCTTGCCTTATAGAATTTTAAAAGCCAACACATTTTCATTAGAACTTTCATTATAAAATATGCTATGCACGCTATATCCCTCACAGAGCAGGGTAGGCAGAGGGAACCTAATGTTAAGACACTCCGTTCCCCACTTTCTGCCGAATTCTGGAGGCATTGCGTGTTGTGGCAGAACTCAACGCCACGCTTAGCCTAGACACCAAAGCGAAGAAATGGAAATATAAATTTAAGTAAATATTTCATCTCCTCGAGTGGGGATCAAACCCACAGTCGATTTTACAGTCACGGTTGGCCTTAATTGGAAAACATATAATTGTACTTATATTAATGATTTGTTGACTGATTTTGTTATTACAGTGAGAAATAAAAAATAAACTGAAAAAATACTCCGTTATATTATAAGTATTCTATACTTGTAACTTAAAAAAAAAGTAAATAAACATTTTTTTTTCACAAACATTTTGCTTTTTACTTCTACGAAAGACAGTTTATTAAACTAACGAAGACGCTCCCGCCTACAAGAGACTATTTATCACTCCCTGATATAGGGAAGCGGCAGTAAAAACTCGGAAGTAATGAGAGTGGACCGCCATCACGATAATATATCCTTTAAGTGAAGTGAGCTGTAGGACTGAATTAATTGAAGTACTAAAAATAAGTCCAGTCGTGGCGCAGGGGCACAAAGTGTGACTGTAAAATTGTCTGGTTGTGGATTCGAACCCCACTCGAGGAGATGAAATATTTATTTAAAATTATATTCCCTCTGCCTAACCTGCTGTGTGCGAAATACAGCATGAAGCTGATTTAATTTTACTAAAAATATGTCATTTAAAAAATATATTGTTATGTAAGTATCTAATAAGAAAACACATGAGAAGTATATTATATTTATTATTTGTGTAGTTTTGCCTATTCTAAAAGGGTCTGGTTGGCTCCAGAAATATCACTAACAAAAAAAATCCCCAGAAAAATAAAACAATTACACCCAATTACCAGAAAAGCTTCGTGTTTTCCTGAAGTTGTTCGTTAACGTTTCATCTCTTTCATTCTCTGCCTTTTCACGCTTCATCTTTATCAGTACTTTCGCACTTTCTGGTGCTTTTGCAGCTTATACTCTTTCTTTTTTATCTCTCTCATCCTTACCAGAGATCGTATAATCCTGCTATACCTTCTTCTTTCTTTCTACAGCATCTTGCACTTCATCATCCCACCATTCGTCACGCTTTTTGCTAAAGCCTCTTTTTCCTTTACCACATACCCCTATCGCTACTTCCTTCACATAATCCCTAAGGTTCTGCCAGCATACTTCAATATTTCCATTTCCATATTCACTGCTGTCTAGCTTTTTGGAAACTCTTTCTTGATATTCCTTTCTAGTCGGTGGGCCTTGAAGCTTCCAGCTTCTTATGCGATAATTCAACTCCACGTCTGGACACCTCGTGTAGCTGCGCCAACCTGCGAACAGACCCCTTATTCTAGCAACGACCACTAGATAGTGATCTGTTCTCAGATTAGAACCCCTAAACACTCGTGTGTCCATGACTTGGCTTCGAATACACTGATCCACTAGGAATAAATCAACTCAGTCAAAATAACAAAATAAAAACAAACATTTTCCTTCGACGAATTAATAGTTGACACAGAAAGACAAGGGTCAACTGTAACGAGTGGAGTCGAAAGTAAAATAAAATCCTCATTATTCATTCGCCTCAACGGCTACTCAGCGTCCGGCAGATTGAACTGTGTTTTCTACCCTGCTAATTAGATTTGCAATTTGTCATTTTGAATATAGTTTTGGGATAAGTATTTGAACAATTTTCTTTCAATATTTTTTTTAGCTTTACGTTGTATCCTGTACACAGCAAGGTAGGCAGAGGAAATTGGGAACCTAGCGCGGTGATAAGACACTCCGTTTCCAGTAAGACACTTTCGTTACCCACTCTCCGTTAAATTCTCGAGGCATTGCTTGTTGAGTGGTGGAACTCTACGCCGCGCTTTGTCTTGTTACCAAAGCGAGGAAATGAGAGTACTAATATTTTCATTCCCTTTGAATGGGGTGGGACATCCGTCGCGTTTACAGTCGCGTGCTTGTGCCCCTGCGCCCTGAAGGCATCTATATATTTTTTTCAAATAATTTAAATTATCGGCTACAATTAATCTCACATATTAGGGTAGGCAAAGAGAACCTAGTGATAGACACTCTATTCTCTCCTTTTGCTCGAATTCGAGACATTGTAGATTGTTTTACCAGAGCCGGCAAAAGAAAATCTATACTTTTCCCCAGACGAGGATCATACTCACAACCACAACCATTTTGTTTACAGTCAGATACTGTCCTACTGCACTGCACTACGATGATCATATACGTATACACTATGTTTTGAAGTAATATGTTATTATATGTTGCTTATTTAAAAAAAAAAGTTAAAATTATACATTAATTATTCTATTATAATTTATATTTACAGAAAAAATAATAAAACAGGCTTATATTTTGACACAATTCTTTGAAATTCATTAAATAATTTACGTAGCTTTTGAATACGACCATAGTAACCAACGGGACTAGTGTTCAACCAGCTAGACGTCACAGCACTAAGCTGGTCTCATAAATGTGTCATATTTCATGCTCACGTTGAGCTCTTAGGCTTGCTGGTTGAGACGGACGAATTTAAGCTTTACAAACATTGAAGTATTTCTTTTTCATTTTTTCGCTTTATCCTGCATATAACGGAGATCGAGGTAAAAACTAGTATTAATACACTCCATTCTCCACTTTTCATTTGAATTCCAGATGCTGAGTTGAGTTGAGTGACGATACGCAACACTTTGTTTTCTTCGCGTGGGAATTGAACACAAACATTACGTGAACAGTCGCTCGCTTGTATCGCTGCGCCACGACGGTCTCAAGATTGTGTGAAAGAAGTGAAAATTCTTAAGTTGTTATTATTTCCTATATGCAATGGTCAATAAGACATAAGAACTCTTATAAATTGTAGAGGTAGCATTTGAATAGTCTTAAAGGAAATTCAAATTTTATGTTAAGTTACTATATGTAATATGTGCTATAAGTATGTGATATATTTCTAATTTTTATAACAAACATTGCTCAACCTTTGTGAATGACTAACTCACCAAAGTGCCGTAAAGTAATATCTTGGTAATATTATTTGTACCTGAAACAAATCATTAAAATTATTAGATATATTTATATAATATATTTATATGGTTTATTATATTTTTGTAAAAAAAAAAAAGATTATTCTTTGAACATAATACTGAACTATTAATACTTAATGAATTTAAATAATCACGAAAAGCAAGATGTCAGGACGATGTTTTTTCTAAGTGGTAAAAAAAAAAAGAAGTACGTAATTTTCTGAAGATCCAGAAGCCAGTCGTAAACGCGACAGGTTATGGGTTCGGTTTCCACTTGACTAAAATATTTAATATTTTCATTTCCTCGCTCTGATAACGAGGCAAAGCTAGTTCTAAAAATAATTAATACTTTCATTTTATTTTGTTTCAATAAAATAAAATGTTTAAAATTTTCTGGATAAGTACTCGTCTATGCCTTAGATTATGTAGCACTCCATCAGAAATAACTTGCTAAATGATTTCTTTGGCTACTCCGGAAGGATAAAAAGAAATTAAAATGTTCCAAATATCATATCACTTTGTTGGCAACCTACTTTAATTCACCTATAAATATTTATTACAAGCTATATCTCGAGTAGGCAGGAGTCTAGTGATTAAACACTCCTTTCCACTCGGTATGAAAATTTACTATAATTTTTTAAAACAACCAAATGTTACTTTTTAAACTCTATTTTTTATTAAAAAATAATAATATTTTTTACATTTCATTTCTTTACATTTCACTTAGAATATATATAAACAAGGATAAGATTTCCAAGTGTCGTTATCACAGCAAGGCTACATGTTTGTTTCCGCGTTTCAAAATTACATTTGACCCCATTCCCGCTCTCTCCACGCTGCTTGTTAGTTAAAACATCTTGACGTTAAAGATAATATTGTTAGTTAATTAAAAAGAACAGAAATGTTTAAAGGAATATTTCATTTGTTTTATTTTTGAAATGTTTTTTTTAGTTTTCATTTTATCCTAGGGAGGAGTATTTTTTTCCAGTATCATTAATACTGTATTCTCGAAGGTTAAGCAAGGCTGATAAAAATCTAACCCATTATACTTATCCAGCTAAAAGTCGAAACTCCAAGCCAAGTCAACAAATAGAAATAATATTTTAAATTGCCATCAATACACATATTTCTAAGTAACTAAGTATTAGTTCTAAGTATTTAAATATAAAATTTTAAATTTTAATTAATCATAGAATTACAAACTTAATCAACATAACTTCTCTCATATCCATCAAATATTGGGCCTAAATTCCTGAATTACCTAATCCCAGTGCATCCCAGATTTTCTCTAGTGATAACGTTTGACGCTACCGAGTCTACCATGCAAATGTGACTAATTTCAGTCAAAGCAACTGCCTCGAATGTGTCCATTTAAGGCCATCCGCAGTATTGTCTGCCTGGCCTTGCTGGCTTAAATATAAATGTCGACTGGACGTAAATATTTACTAGCGAATACAGCGAGCATAGACGATTTATAAAGGAAATATTTCTTAGCTTGATTATTTCCTTTTATTGTTGTATTGTATTAAGTTGGAAGGGAATATTTTTGTCTTTTTTCGCCGCCGCTGCCATCAACCGGAAGGAGAGTGCGGTGGCAGCCTTCTTGGACGTAGCCAGCGCGTTTGATCGCGTCTGGCACCCCGGCCTACTCAAGAAGATCCTCCAAGCCGGCATGCCTCATCACCTTGCGGTTGTCCTGGTCGCCTTTTTGCAAGGCAGGACCTTCAGGGTGAAATTAGAAGACTGCATCTCCAGGAGCCACCCAGCCACTGCGGGTGTGCCGCAGGGCAGCACCTGGTCCCCAGCGCTCTACGCCTGCTACACGGACGACGTTCCGGTCCAGCAGGACGCCACTTTGGCTTTATACGCCGATAATGTCGCCCTGATCCAAGTCCCTCAACCCCAACCACGCTGCTGTGAACCTTCAACGAGCCCTAGATCTGCTGCCGAATTGGCTAGCGGAGTGGAGGCTCACCATCAACGTTAAGAAGACGCAGGCCATCTCATTTGGCACCCATCTCAAGCTGCCTCCTCCGCTCAGCCTACAGGGCCAGCAGATCGACTGGAGCCCACAAGCCACTTACCTGGGGGTCGTGGTCGACAGGCGGTTGACCATGATCGGGCACATCCGTCACGCTACCAACTCCGCAAAATCAGCGTTGTTCCTGATGCGACCGTTATTTCGTTCGCACTTGCCGCTGCGAACCAAGCTCGCGCTCTACAAATCTTACGTGAGGCCTCGCCTCACGTATGCCTCACCCGCATGGTACGCCCTAGCCAGTCCATGCCAACGGAACAACCTGCAAGTGGTTCAAAACCTCGCCCTGCGAAGAGTCACCCAGGCCCCATATTTTGTCAGGAACGCGACGATTCACCGATTCATTCAAGATGGAGAGCCTGGAGGAGCACATCGGCCGGCTCGCCTCCAACGCGTTCAGCCGTGCCGATGTTTCTGACCACTTGCACCTCAAAGACATCGCCCCTTCTTTCCCTTGGCATTTAAGACCTCCAGACAAGCGCAGACTTCCTTGGGATATCTCTCCTCCCCTAAACCTCGATTCCTGAGCTGTCGCCATGGTCGCTGGTCGCCTAGGCCGGGCCTCCCCCGGGTAACCGGGGGTCTCACCTGGCTGGGCTGACCGCCCAGGCGACAAGGGCTCATCCTTAACAATAATAAGTGAAATTATCGAGACTTATATACCTATTAACTATTTTTAAAGTAATTACTTAATCTCTTCTATAATTTGTCTATTACTCAAAACATAATCAGTTAGAAAAAAATAAAAAAAAAATAACTAAGAAACATATTTTTATGCCAAGTACTGCAATTATAATAAGCGTTAGCGAGCTGAGAAGAATTCGTAAACTCTAAAATAACCTTTAAATAGAATAACCCGTAATATTTTACATCACGACTGCTCGATAAGTCTCTGTTAACTGTACTAAATCACTTTTCATTTTACTGTATTCATTACGCGGAAGATCGCTATAATTTACGATATCGTTCATTTTTTCGACAGTTGTAAAAGATGAAGTCTTTTCAATTAGATGCAATATAATATTTTTAATTTATATTTACAATGCACGCTACTGGATCTAATTTATATGTATTAAATGCTTAGTGACTCAATATGGAGGATTTAACTGGTTACAATGGATGACCATTACCTTAGTTATCATTTTAAAAAGTATTTTTTATTTAGTTTTTTAGTTTTAAGCTCCCTAGAAGGGTAGTACGAAGGGATACAGTGTGAAGCTAAAAAAAGTATATTACTGAAGACCATGGCACAGCGTTCGATTGAAAACGCGATGGGTTTGGTTTCTCTAAAATTGATCGAAAAGTGAGAAACGAACGAAGCATACTCTGCCTAACCAGAACCGGAATAAACCGTGAAGCTGTTTATTTCCAAATATAAACAGTATACTTCCTACAAAACTCGTAAAACATTATTTGTTATGTCATTATGAGTAGTTGAACCTAATTAGCGCTCGCAGCGGTATTTAATTAAATGTCTTACAGAAAGTCGTGTAGTTTCCACGTGAAATTCCGGCACGCCACCGTCTTGTTGAGAAATTTAATTAGCTTCACGCTGTATCCCGCACCCAGGAGGGTAGACAGAGGGAACCTAGTGTTAAGACATTCAATTCTCCATTTTCTGCCGAATTCTGGGGATATTACCTACACTACACTAGTCAACACTAGAGCGATGATATGAAAATACTAAATATTTCATTTCCTCGAATTGGGATCAAAACCACAACCAGTCGCATTTTCAGTCACATATTTGGGTCTCTGCGTTACGATTGGCCTCTTTATGATGAGAAATTGTGAAGCATAATTCAATAAAATATTTAACTCTTTTACATTACCGCCAAGAACGTTGTCTCGGGAATAACCAGAGCGCCTTAAAGCAATTTCGAAGTAAATTGTGTACTGTAGAATCTTACTAGAAAAAGAAATGAGGAATAGAATAGAATTTTCGTTTGCCTTATTAATCTACAGTTTTTGTTAGATTATTCTAGAAAGATATAACTACTGAATACACTGAATGATGATCTGTTATTGAGTGAGAACTTGAACGCTAAGTCGCGAGTTCGATCGCAGCACGGGATTGATGTTGTGTATGATTAATGTGAGAGCGTGTGTGTTTTTACATCTTAACGATATATACACAACAAAATAAACAATAATGTAAAGCAATCAAATTAATAATAGTTAATAACAGTATTTTTTTTATTTATCGACAACGTAGAGTACATTGTCGAAAATAAAAAAATATTTGATTTCAAATTATGGAGCCAGCATTGCAGCTTACAATAAAAAATTAATAAAAATCTCTTTTTATAGCATATTACAAGTTTTTGTCTTCGAGAACTTTTTAAAATGTGTTCAAAAATTTAATGAAACATTTTTAATTTTGTTTTATAATTATTATATTTTTTTATAGAGTACGCGAGAAAAAATTTCAACATCTCTTTTTAATTTTTAGCCGACTTTGTTATAAAGGAGATGAATTGAATATGAGTATATCCTCTAAGTGGAAATTGAACCTATAATCAACCGCTTACAGTCAGACATTGTGCTATTGCGCTTACGTAAGAAAACAAACAATAAGCATAAGTCCTTATCATAGTTCTAATTAAATACAAATAAATATTCTTAAAACTAATTATATTATTAATATTCTTTCAATTGTTCAGTGATTTCCGATGAAACCACATATTGGGTTTCAATTAATTCGAAGAAAAATCATGAATATTTTAGGGTTTCATATTTATGCAAATTGATTAAATCGGTTTGTTTTTTTAAACGATATTTAATATTTTAATCCAGCTATAGGTGTAGGGATTACGTGACTGTGTATTGATAGTAAAATAATTTGTGACGTGAAGAGAAAAACTCCAGAGCATCCTATAGTCGTGTTGCTAGGAGGGGAATACAAAACGCTTTATATTAAATAGTAATTTTAAAGGGCTCTTTATCTAAAAGGGTAAAAACGAAGCTCTTATAGGATCACTTTGTTGTCAAAACCATCTATTTTGAGACCGTGTGAAAAGATCAATGCATCGATTTTGTTGCATTTTATATGAAATTCGCCGCGTAATCAAAACTCATAGGGAGGACTCACACATCCAGTGGACCTATAGCTATGAAAATTGGCACAAAGTGAGAACTTATAATACAAATAAAGATATTTCGTAGAAAGAAATCATTACAAACTTATATTGTAGTTAATTTTATACAAAATATGTTCATGTACACGCAAATTTAAGTTTATCCACTTCTATAAATTATACTTTTCTTCATTTCTGAAATTGGTACGCAAGCGAGTAAAATTCCAACTCACACTTAATAGATTTTTATAATCAATGTCTGTCTTATTTTATCCATAAAATGTTAACCTATAAAGGTTCAAATTTTGATTTACTTATTTGACACAGCTTGAAGTTTAAAAACTTCAATATCACACACGCATTCAATATTACGCCAACCGATTCTGATGATTATTTTTTAATTTGAAAGGATACACTTCAGTTCTGATTATGAGAAATTGAACAAGTTGTCTTTGTTTTGGTAAAAAACATAATTATACTGTAATAGTTACAAGGAAAACATTGTTTAATTGATTTCAGAAGTGAGAATGCTCAACGTTGTGTTTCTTTTCAATCAATTTAAAAAAAAAAAGATTTTAAAATGATTTAAACCGACTTCAAAAAAGGGAGAGGTTCCCAATTCGCCCGAATATTTTTTATGCATGTTCTGGTCAATATGCCAAAATCTTAGTATGCACAAAAATAATATCTAATTAAGATTGAAGTTTTACCTAGGATAACCACTTACTCGTTTTAGAAGGATCCTTTTAAGATCTACCCATCACTTAAATTCGTAAAATAAATTAATTTTTAACAAAAAAAACACGTGTTCTAAGTGTCCTCTCTCTAGGTCACCTCGCTCGCCTATCCTGCTATAATGCGGGATATAGCGTAAAGCTAAAGTCTGAAACTCGTATATGGAAAATAATGTTACTTTCTTTATTTAAATTTTAATTTATATACATAGCTCCGAACTCTCTCAGATGCATTCTCAACAAATACATAACATTTAGAATAAATCCTTTGTAAATGCAAATAGCAGTACAGTAAGCGTTATTTATTACCTTAATAGAATTCATATTTCGTATACAACACTAACACTGACAAGCTGTATTTATCAATTTGAATATTGGATATACAAAACTTTCTTTAGAGTAGAATTGGTTGGTACATTTTTTATGTCTTCATTAGTAAGGTTTTTCTGTATCTAACTGAAAGTGATGGTCGCGAATTCAAATCTGTAGTAGGTTTATCTTTTGTTACAATCTTCGTATACACCTTTAGAAATCCATTACTACCATGCTATGTGCGGGATACATCGGCACGCAAAAAAAAAACGTTTGTCCGCTCTGGAATAAAGAGTCCTGAGATTCGCATATTCAACGTACAATATCTCAATATCGGATGAAAAGCCGAAGACGTGACGCATTTTGTAAATGAAAATAAAAGTCAAAAAATATTTTTCTCAATTTTTACAAAAAAAAAAATAATAATTTAACATTTGTATAGAATTGTCACCTCCGTACTCATTAATGAAATAATAATATATTCTGATATTATTATTTGAAAACCAACAAGTTTAAGTTCAATAGTTAAATTATAAATTGGTTATAATGTACTTTCGACCGTGACTTCCACCTAACTTCCCTTTTCTCGTCTCATTTAATTTAAATGGGTTGTATTTAAATCGGCTTTATCGCGAAAATCTCTTATTATGTTTTATTATTGACCAATTAATTCAGTAACGGCGCTCGTTTTGTTGAAGAACAAAAGTTTTACTCCTTTAACTAAAGTTATTTAGAAGTTTATTCAAGTATCTTCATTGAAATGAACGTTTTCCAATTTGGATAATTAAATAAATGTCTTTTCTGTGTACCGTCAGTTCACGTCTGGCAAAAAAACACTTTGTGATATTTATTATTACGTTTAATAATATTTCAATAGCCTATATTATAATATATATGATGTCCCATGCCCATTTGAAGACAGAAATAAAGAAAGACCTAATCATTATACTTCAATTCTAATTTTATATTAACGTTGAAGCTATATCAAAATGAGTGAATACATAATAAATAACATAACTGACTGTGAACACATTGTGGATACGATTTCCTCTCGTGGAAATAAATTATTTTCATTCAAATACCAATTATTGTTTCTTTCACCGCTAGGGTAACAAGACAAAGTGTAGCGTTGAGTTCTGCTCCTTAACTCGCAATGTCTAGAAAATGGGCAGTTCAGCAGCAGATACGGCGTAAAGTTAGCATAAAAATCATTATTAAATTAAACAATAATCAATGAAATTTAGGAGGTATTCATTAGAACTACTCGAAGCGAAAATAAATGCGGAATTTATTCAGAAGGAACAAGTAACAAACTTTGCTAATTTGTTTCCTCGAGTGTTCTCCCGACGGTTGGTTTATTTTTGTTGAGCTTATTTTATAAATACGGTGACAACAAAGAAATGAAAATGAATATCATCTATTAAGATCGATAGTTATAGTTTGTTTTTTATTTTTGTTTATTCGTGGTTTATAGTATAGTAGTGGTAATTTTAAATTAAACAGATATTTCGAGCTTCCAAACGAATGAAAACTAAAGTAAAAAAGAAACTAGTAAACGATCCATATGCATGTATTACGCGTATAAATCTTCCTGTTATATCAATCTACAGTGACTTGAAAGTTGGTTCTCTTTGCCTACTCCGTTATATAAATTATCACTTAAGATTAAATTTATACAAATGTCTAATGTTAAAGCAAAAGCCCGACGTTGTAGTTGATGATGTTGATGTTGAAATAGTCCCTAAATAGTCTCTAAATAAAAAGTATAAAATTAAAGCTTGCTAGTATAACGAATTTGCTTCAATTTTAAACATCCTTTGGAACATTTGGCTGGAGTAAAGGTCCACGTAAAGGGTCGGATAATAATAAATATACATTTTTTACACTATTCTTAAAAACATATTCAAATATGAGTGCTTCTACTTTTAGTGAGGGGGTTCCTTTTGGCTACCCTGCTATCTGTGAAAAAAACAGCGTGAATATTTAAGTAAACCAACATAAAAAAAAATATTATTCTCTATCTCCACCAAAAAGCCGTTTTCAGTAATAGTGGCCATACATTCGTAAATTAGAAAAGTTACATAATACACAAGTAGCTTCTTGGCAGCGTTGTACCGGCTTTAATTAAAACTTGTCCTACACTGTCATAGTATTAGATGGTCACTGCCTAATAAGATTTTGATTTCGTAAAATATTTAGATTTTCATTAGAAAATAATATATTTTGGAAAATAAATTATACATTTTTTAAATCTAAGTTATAGAAATATTGATATTTTTAATGAATATTTTAGTAGTTTTGTATCTAAAGAGTATTAATCAAAATGTGTATTAGTGATTTCGCATCACTATATTTGCAACGTCAATTATGAATTTATATCTAAGGAAAGGATTGTGAGTTCGATTCCCATTTAGGGGAATGAATAGTTTTCATTTCATTGCTCCAGCAATAATATATAGCGCGGCGTTGCCAGTGTTAATACGGCGTTCTATTTGGGGCCTGCGAGATATTCCTAACACAACTTCTGACTACTTTCTGGAAACTTTGTGCAAACGTATGTATGTATGTACTATTTTCTGAATAAATATCATTTTATATATTTATTTAACATTGTATTACCTATGCCTATTCTGCTATATAAAAGCACGTGAAGCATTTTTTTTATTCAAGTGTAGGTTTATAAAAAAAAACCATTGCACAAGTAAAATTTCTGAAATTCATATTCAAACAGATTCAATCCCATCAAATGAGCATACATCGTCGCGGATCACTGCCTCTAAGTCAAGAGTGTGCCGCGCTATCTAGATATCATGTAAAAGGTAATATTTTACACACGATATATGTATGTATGTACGTCAAACGATTTATCATTTACCAAAATAAAATGCATAAATACATATATGTTTTATAGGAAAGATTTTAAAATGTCGATGTTAAATTGATTGTTGTGTTTTTTAATTAGAATTTCAAATATTTTTTCGGGTATTTTTCTTTATACTAAGCGTTTTAAAATATTATTTTTTATATACGGGGATAGGTAACCTAGGAACCTAGATTTAAGATAGTATCATGATTACAGAGAGAAAAAAAGTAAGAGCGCGATTATGTTTCCATACACAAAATAAAGAAAAAACACAAGATATTCAAAGGAAAACAGCGAAATCTTTGATATTATGTTTAACATCACAAGATATTTACTTCCAATGAATCAAATATTTGTTGTACGAGATCTTCGATGAAATAAAACAGAATCATCCAAATCAGATTTTTATTTTACGCTTAACAAATTCAACCAGCTTGCAAAATATATAAAATAAATTCGAAATCCATTTCCATCCCCAAAGTGCGCTTTGTATCTTTTCCGCGACAGTAGCGCACCGGCCGGATATTGCGCTCAAATCGGTATAAATAAGATTGTTCGGTAAAACTGTGGTACCTATCAGATATAACGAATAACGTTTTATAAATAATAAGTGAAGCCAAAGGACATACCAACTTTAATTAAACCTTGTTCTAAATTGCAATTCTATTACTTCCTAATACACTGCGGAGCTGAGGGAATTGTATCATGCCGTGGCTGTTACCCTAGTTCGTTATAGAAACTCAGTTTGAGTAACATGGTGTGCGAGCTCAGTCTGATTGATAGATTTACTACAAGTTACCTTAATAGATATATTATAATGTGATTTATCATACAAAGTAGTTAGTGATCTTTTTTTAAAATCATTCCTTTTTTACTGTTACTTTACTTTAATAAAGTTTTTAAGTGAAAGCAAATGCATGCAATGCATGTTTGTTCACCTTCAAAAGTACGTAGGGCATTGACTTACAATAAAGCCTCTAAAAATAAAAAAGGAGAGCAAAGAAATTTTAGTATATTTCAGAATGCATTTCGAACTTAAAAGTTTTTTAGCTTCTTGGCAGAAATAACATAGAAACATAGTGTGAACACAACGTTCCATTGTGACACTTCTGTTTCCTACTTTCCAAATTTCTGAATTCTGGAAGAATCCGTATTGAGTAACGGAACTCAACGCCGCACTTTGCCTCCAGAGCGACCAGAGTGAGAAACATTAAGATTATTACTCCTAACTAAAAAAAGTCTTTCAAAAAAACAGCAAAATTCTATTTTTTAAGTAAACGCCTGTAAACTGCATCGTGGGGGAAAATTTTCTCGGGAACCCTATTACGGCGGTCTTAAATAAAGTTTATAGCAGATTGGAAATAGCTCGAGCTGCATCCAAATTTTCTCTTTTTACCTTACTACTCATATTTTCATTGTGTCTTCAATGCGATGTGGTTTGACATTAAAGGTAAAGTATACTCGTGTTAAATTGTAATTGTAAGATAATTACAATTAAAAAATATTATTTTTATTATTAGAGGCCGTCGTGGTGCAGGGATACAAGCGTGCGATTATAAACGTGACGGTTGTGGGTTCGATTCCCATTCGAGGAAATGAAATATTTATTTTATTTATTATATCAGTGTACAGATAGACTGTAGATATCAAAATCGGATATTTCTCGCAGTGTATTTAACTTGTAAGAGATTATATTTATCTTCAAGAGGTCACTGTTTGTCTTTAATAACAAAACAGTGGCTGATAAATACGAAAGAAGGTTTATTGTGTTTCTAGGATACTTACTATGGTTATATAGCTGAAAAAAATGTTTTCTTTCCTCAGCAACAGTAGTTCCTGAGTACTAGAATCAAACATCAGTGGACTCGAGAAAATGAAGTATATTTTCATTACTTCACATTGGTGTCGAGGCAAAGCGCGGAAAATGGGGAATGGAGTGTTTTAACATTAGGTTCCCGCCGCCTACCCTGCTGTATGCGAGATATAGCGTCAAGCTAAAAAAATTATAAAAATATTTACCATGGTAGCACATAGGTGTTAACTTGTTGACACATAAATTAATACAATAGACAAAGAGTATAAATGCTTCTACAAATATAAAGTGCATTGTGGACCGCACCGTCTGTCTTCATATGGAAACAAACAGGTGTTTGCAGTGTGACATTATTGCCCACTTTGCATTAAACATGATGTTAGCAGTTATAATGACCATTTCACTAAGATAAAACTCAAAATATTTCTATATTCTTGAGGCATTGTGTGTTGAGTGGTGGAGCTTAACGCCACGCTATAATTTGGTATCAGAAAAAATTAAATATTAAATAATAATAATTAATTTCCATGAGTGAGACCCAGATCACAACCGTAGCGTTTACAATCACACCTTTGCCCCACGACGGTCTCGATTTTACTATTATATTCTCTTTATTATTCTAATTGGTTATAAAATTAGATTATAGCTTGGTGGACTCTACATAGACAACACCATATACACTATATACATCAATATGGCGGTTGCAAAATCTGACTGTGAACGTGATACACTCGGTGGAATAATTATATTCAAATTTTGTGGAATAATTATACTCAGAATTGAGGCGACTGGCCTCAAGTGGCGCAGGGGCACAAAGTGTGACTGTAAAACCTACACTACTACTGGTTGTGGGTTCGATTCCCACTTTTCATTTTTATTCTCTGGTGAGGAGCCCGAGGCTCGAGCCTCGAGTAGGAATCGAACCCACATGTCACCCACACGTCGCGTTAACAGTTGCACCCTAGTCTCCTTGCCTACGACCACCTCATGAATAAAATAACTTAATTTATATAAAAAAGACTTTTGAACAGAAAATACCTTTAAGGATTCGTCTTCAGGTCAACAAGGCATCACGTCTAATTGGCCAATTAATTGAGGTAAGCATTTCCTCCTTGGAAACTTCGTTGAAAACAAAACTTTGCCTCTTAAATCTGAGTTAGTGGACTTTCTTCTCAAGAATGTTTGTATTTCCGTGTAGGGGCAAAAAGATTCGCTAACGAAATTAGTGCGGAGATTCCATCTTTATAAGGAATTGTTTGTTTGAAAAGATAACCTAGTAAAAACACTCCATTTCCCCAATACCATCCAATTTTCAAGATACTACGTGTCGAATTGCGGAACTCAACACCGCGAAACAAAAATCAACTCCTATTACCAGAGTGAGGAAACCATAGTAGTCCATTCTACGAGTATGAATCGAACTCGCTCAAAGATAATATTAAAATTAAAATTAGATAATATATTTGTTTAAAATTTGTTTTTTTTACCTCAGGTCAAAGGTTGAGGCTTTACGGAGACCACTTGAAGTCTACCATTTAATACAATGTAAGAATTAGAATATATTAGTATCTGACGCGGCGGAATACTCGTAGACATATTTGCGCAATCAGTGCGCGCTGGGAGCGAGTTATTGTCTGTGTAAGCTAGGAATTTATTTCAGGCCAGTAGCTCGAATTGTACATATATCGTCTATGTCTGACCATGATACGTTCCCTTAGCACGCATAAACTATTGTTACATGTCGAAATATAGACAGAATTAATGGTCTATAAAATATTATATACCTACCAATGTTTATCTTAATTATAACGGGAAACGGAGTGTCTGAACACTAAGTTCCCTCTACCTACCACAGCAAACAACAGCGTGAAGCTAAAAATAAACTCTTTAATTGGATTGACCATGTAAATTTAGTATTAAAATCTTTTTAGAAACACGACGTTTTGAACACTTTGCACTTTGGACATTTATCATAAAACCTGATAGATATCATAATACGCACTGAACACTAAAATATATAACTTACTAATTATTCCAAGATATAATTTCTCATAGTTAAAGCACATCGTTGTGGTGTTTGTACTCCGTATTAGCTTAGAACTCCATATTGTCAATAGTAATACTGATATTAGAGATCCTGTCCCACTTACAGCGTGAACAAATATTACTTACACAATTATATCAGGTTCCCAAATATACTATCTCACATAAGTTTTCATGGATCTAGTTGGATTAAGACGACGGCGCACTCCACTGACGATGACAAGAGACGAATTTACGACGTCATAATTCTGTAGGGGACGCTGGAAAGTTCGTTTCGCAATTTGGTGCTTATTAGCCGTCGGTTTGGCCTTAGAGGTGAGTATTCGTTGTGTCCTTTATTTTTCAGTTTTATTACTATGTAAATATGAAAGATATTTGTGATAGAATTATTTTTTTTAGCAAACGATGTATCCCGCGTATATCAGTGTAGGCACAGTGAACCTAAGAACCTAGTGTTCAAATACCAATTAAGACACTTCTGTTCCATTTTTTCCGCCGGTTTCTGGAGGTATTATAGAGTGGCGGAACTCAACACCGCGCTTTCGAAAAACGAAAATGTAAAATATTTTATTTTTAATATTGGAAAATTGTCTTTGGATTGCAAATTATTGTATTTTCAAGGTGTAGTTAATTAAAATTCAGAGTTTGGACACCTTCATTTAATTTAATTCGTTTTTAAGCTTATATTTTTAATAAATGTTACATACAATAAAAAATACATATCACGTTCAAGTTATTTATTTGTTCGAACGAGATACAATTGCGAACATATATAAGTTTGCTTCAACGTGGTCAACTCTTGTGAGATCATCTTTCGATGTGACCACGACATGAAGCTGGAAATAGACATTAGTTATTTTTCTCAACTTCACGCTGTATCCCGCACACAGCAGGATAGGCAGGGGGAATCTAGTGTTAAGACATTCTGTTCCCCGTTTAGATTAAAATTAGTTATTGAGAAAAGAATAAAAAGTAAGTAATAAAAAACTTTTATTCTTAATATCCGCGAGTCTCTCTAACACGCTCACTGCAGGATTGATTTTCAAAAACTTTCGGATTTCTAAACAGGTAACATAACTTAAATAGGCGTGAACTCTATATAAGATACGAGTTCGGCCTAAAACCGCAGTGGACGTGTTAATCTAGTTTTGACAAGTATGTTTATCTGGAAACATCTTACCTAAGGATCACTATAGACACATAAAAAGCGTTTACTACCGTCACTTGCTGCGGTAAAAGTGTACGCAATGAAAGTAAACCGCTCGTAAACTACCCTCACATTTGATTCAAATTACTGGTTTATGAAACGAATGAATAGGGATTTAAAATTTAATGAATGATATCATACACGTAGTATGCGATAGTTGTAGATTCGATTAGGTACTGGTAAGTTTCAGAAATTAAAATTTATTTCTTTGTAATATTAGTATAGATATATACATATACTAATATTATAAAGCTTAAGAGTTCGTTTGCTTGAAACAAGAACTATAATCTATGTTACACGAAGTACACGAATGAAATGTGTAACTGTGGTAACGAGGCAAAAAACTGTATTCAGTTCTGCAGACAAACACACGCCGAATTTTGAAGGCATTGCCTGTTGAGTGGTGGAACTCAAGGCTGCGATTTACTTCGATACCAGGCGTAGAAATAAAAATATTAAATATTTCATTTACTCAGGTGGAAATTGAACCAACCTGTCGTGTTTACAGTGATACGCTTGTGGCCCTGCGTCACGACTGGCCTCTGGACTTGTTTTATGCTTTAAATATACATGTATATTTTCTGATATCTGATAACATGATAAGTACAGGGAATCTACGTTAAAAAAGGTGGGTCAATTTGAAAATTAATGCAAAAACGTGAACCAGCCAGTGCGCAGCTCCAGCATAATAAATTTTACATATAAAATAATTATCATGCCGAAAATATATCTAATATTAACCACGCATAGTATTGTGTACATCTGTACACTACGAAGTAAAAAAAGACATCCGCAGGATATTTGCAATTCAAATTCGCGATTTCCCGACAACATGTATAAATATTTTATTTAGAAAATGACATCCGGTTTTGTTTTTGGTATTGTGGAAACGCGGTACACTGCTGATGCTTATACTCGTACTTAAATATTAGAAACGTTCGCTGATTTTGAAACGGGTTCATAGAATTATTTAGTTCAAATGAAGGATTTTTTTAAATTTTACCGTGTGGCGTCGTGCCTTCATATTTTTTTTCAGCTCCACGTTTTATAGCCATGCTAATGTCAATCTCCCACATTTCGCTCAATTTTCTAAACATTGAACGTTAGGTTAGGTTAGGTAGTAGTAACTCTACGCTGTGCTTTGTCTTGTTACCAGAACGATGACATAAAAACAATCTCGCTCTGGTAACGAGGCAAAGCGCGGCGTTGAGTTGCGCCTCTCAATACGCAAAGCCTAAAGCAATTTACAGAAAGGTGGGAAGCAAGTGTCTTAATATTAGATTCCTAGGTTCCCACTGCCTAACCTGCTATATGTGAAATATAGCGTAAAGGTAAAAAAACCTAAGTACATTTATATTTTGCAAAACACAAACAAACATATAGTATTATCTCGATATGACTTTTAATTTATGAGAAATCTGTGGACATGAACCTCTGGATGTGGAGGCCGTCGTGGCGCAGGGGTACAAAGTGTGACTGTAAAGCGTCGCTTGTGAGCTCGAACCCCACTGGAGGCAATGAAATATTTATTCCAAATCTTATTTCATTTTCTTCGCTCTGGTGTCATAAAAAAATCAGTGGAAACTGGTAACCAGAGAACTGCTTACCGTGCTGTGTCCGGGATACAGCGTAAAGCTGATTTTTTATAGACACTGATAATCTACATGACTGATAATTCTTGTAATCATTTAAAAGAAATTAATCTTTTATACATCTTTAACCTCTGAACTATATTCCATGTAACCCACGGTAGCTTCCGGTAAATTAAGCCTGAGTTTGAACTTTATTAATAGCATAGTTCAGCTATGTGCAAACCTAGTTACTTCAGAACAAGTTAAGTAACGTGAGTTGTGTTAGCGTAAAGTGACCTAAATCTATATATATAAAAGGACTTGTGCTGACTGACTGAGGTAAGACCCACGCAGAGCCGTAACCGCTGATGGTAGAAACGTGAAATTTGGGCAGATGTTTATTTTCATATTCTGAACATCGACTAAGAAGGGAATTTGAAAAATTTTAACCCTAAAGGGATGAAATAGGGGTTGAAAGTTTGTATGGAAAAAAAATTTAATCTTTACCGATTTTTATAAAAATTAAAATTCAGACTTTTAAAAATATTTCATTGAACACGTATTTCATGGTTTTTAAGAATTCACTCCCTAAGGGCTCAAATAAGAGGTTGAAAGTTTATATGGAAAAATCTTTAAATTGCCACCGATTTTTATAAAAAAATAAATTCAGACTGTTAAAAATATTTTATTAAACACGTGAATCGTGGTTTTTTTAGAATTCAGATCTAATAAGTGGGCGAAGCCGCGCGCGCCCTCTAGTGTAGTATAATCAGAAGGTCACAAGAAAATGGTCAAAATCTACTTTAATTATAGTTTTTTAGAAAACACCTCTCGGAAATCGTACAATTGCTCTGACCAGGGAACCGTACGTTATATATTAATTAATGGTCAGAATCAAAAAAATCTTTACTCAGTTAGACCGTTACAACAACTTTTACATCTTCAAGATAAATAAAAATAATTTACAATAGATACTTGTCCACCATAAGCTTCTCGAGTCAACATGAACACGTACTGTTAGTAGTTTTGGATTAAATAGTACCTATGCATGCATTTCTAGATATACAAATATATAAAAATATATTTTTAACTATTTTGAGGACACAGTGGCGCAGCGCAATAGTATTTGACTATGGTGCTGCGCAATTCGAATACGAAGGTCGTGGGTTTGATTCTTGCTCGTTAGTATTAATTATTTTTATAAAAGATTTTTATAAAACATAATACGGCGTCAAGTTCCGTTACTCAAAATGCATTTTCTTGGAAAGTAAGAAGCGGAGTGTTTCTATTATGTTCCCTTATATACTCTAAAAAGTTGAAGCTGCGGATCTGCTATTAAACTTAAATTAACCTTTTCCAATTAGTACTATAAAATATAGACAAATGTAATGTAGTAAATAATCAAATGTATGTCAATTAGCTTTGTAACGTTTCAAAGATCCCGTGCTCTGATTAACAGTCTGTACTATTCAATTGTTCCAATACTACTCTAGTCCATTTAAAGATGTTAGTAAACCTTTTACTTAACGGATTGACTTTTGTTTTAGTACTTCAATTTTACAAAAAAACGTAATATTCCTTTACAGAGTGCAGGTGTATACAAATTAGACTGTGACTGTGGCTTATCATACATCGGTCAAACAAAGAGAAGCATCGGGGTGAGGGTGAAGGAACACCTCTCTAATATCAAGAATGGGCATGTATCGAAGTCAGCTGTGTGTGAGCATACTGTGGATAAACCCAGCCACTACATTAGGTTTCATAAACCAAAATCCTCGCTAAGGAAAACAGATACATTCCTAGAATGATCCACGAGGCTATTGAAATACAAAAACATCCTAATTTCAATAGAGAGGATGGCTGGAAACTTTCTACCACCTGGGACCCACTCATAAAATCATTAAAGTCTCAAACCCACCATACCAGAGGGCAAGATACTATCAGCTCATTCTGCAGGAATCCAGGGCAGTACGCGAGGCAATTAAGAAATCGTTGGCGGTAGTTTGATATAATAATTATGTCAACTGACAGACGAATGCCACCTCAGTCTACCCGTGACCACGGACTACTGCAAAGTGTTCGAAACGTCGGGTTTCCAAAAATGTATAAAAATACAAAATATACGCGATTAATCCGGTTAAAATAGTTTTATTCAATATATTCAGCTTTATAATATTAGAATAAATCATTATTTTTATTTATTTTATTACTCAACACGCAATGCTTCCAGAATTCGGCAGAAAGTGGGGAACGGAGTGTCTTAACACTAGGTTACCTCTGCCTGCCCTGCTGTGTGCGGGATACAGCGTGAAGCTGATTTTTTTTTTAATTATTTTTATTTAGTTTTCCATTTTTAGAACATATAATCAGGGTAAGCTTTAAGTACCAACTGCAAGTAACAAACAGCTTAAGATAGTCGTTCGGATAACTGAACCTTACAGAGCGACACGCGAGACAATCGCGATATCCCAAACTGGTAACCGGAGTCGGGACCGTAGAGATCTGGTGGTAGATACCACGCAAATGGTTCTATAATACTGTGTTCGTTGTTTTGAATATTATTTTGTTGGAAAAAGTAACATTTAAAATTTTTGGTAAAAACAAAATATTTTAAATTAATTTCATACAATACTTATTTAGAAAACTACTTATTTAGAAAACGTATAAAAATTTGAACGTAACGGGACTCAAACCCGCGCCTCCTGGAAACTGATTAAGCGTCCTGACCACTAAACAGTACGTTCGAGTCAAAAGTTCGAGGCGTTGCATCCAGAATTCGTCGAGAAATAGAGAATGGAGTGTCTTAACCCAGTTAAGTACCTGGGTTTCCTCTGTCTTCCCTGCTGTGTGCTTCGCTATGTTATAAAAGTTAAATAAACCAGCTTCACGCTGTATCTCGCACACTGCAGGGTAGGCAGAGGGAACCTAGTGTTAAGACACTACGTTCCTCACTTTCTACCAAATTCTGGAGGCATTGCGTGTTGAGTGGCAGAACTCAACGCCACGCTTGTCCTCGACACCAGAGCGAAGAAATGGAAATATTAGGTAATTAATTCCCCAGAGTGGAATTCAAACCTTTGCGTTTACAGCGTCATTATTCATGACTAGCGACCCGCTCGCGGCTTCGCCCGCTTTAACTACTGAATTATTCATATAATGTACCTATGTTTGCAAAGCACTTAAGATTACTAATGTGAAAATTATTGAAACCTTAATGCAACCCACATTTTCGTAGCTCCAATAAGAATGTTCCAATTGTTTAAAAAAATACACACCTGAACAAATGACACAAACAACAGAAAACTTAAACGAAAGAAATTATAAACAACAGACTACCTACTATTCTCTTACCCAAAAATACTTAAACGAAAGATGTAACCAACAATGCCGCGACGAAATACATTATAATTATTGGATAACTCCAAAATACGTGCAATCGCTTCTAAATTTACTTTGCTATAGACCCAGGCACAGAATTGAAGCATTCTCTCGTCCATCTCCGTAGTAGCTCCGAACGACATCTGGGCGTTGGTTCCATGGCCGTGGTCTCAAGCGATAACCTGCTCTAGAGCAGACACAGAGAGAGGCGTGCGGGACGGGATTGGAAAGATTATCAAATGCCATCTAGGCGGTCAACTCAGTCAGGTGAGACCCTCGGTTTCCTGAGGGAGGCCCAGCTTAAACGACCAAGGATCAATGCAAGGCTCATGAGTCGCATTTGGAGGAGGATAGAAAGTCCCTCGGAAGTCATCTGACGTCTGACCTCGGGCGGCCGGATATGCCACGGAGTGCTGCTTCTTAGGTGCAGGTGACCCGATACATTGGCGCAGCGGAATGCGTTGGACGCGAGGCGACCAATGTGTACCTCCAGGCTTTCTATTTTTAGGTTGCGGTGATGCGTGGTGTTTCTCACGTAGTATGGCGCCTGCGTCACTCGACGGAGGATGAGGTTCTGGACCACCTGCAGGATTTCTCTTTGAGTGATACTCGCTAGGGCGATTTGATGTCATCAGTGTATAGTGCGTAGAGAGCAGGTGACAAAATGCTGCCCTGGGGAAGAACGGCAACGATCGAGTCGCTGCTATACCTCGAACTCTTAACTCTCAAGGAAAAATGTCCTGTCACTGAGGCAGGGAGGCAAAGACATGCGCGACGTGATGGGGGGTGCCGGCTCTGAGCACTTAATGAAGTAGGTCCGGGTGCCAGACGTGGTCGAATACGCGTACTACGTCGAAGAAGACTGCCATTGCTCTTTCCTTTCGGTTGATCGCTGTTACGGCGTAGTGTAACCAGAGTAGTATACCCGCTCGCCAAACTGCTCGCTTCATGGGTGGATGTGCGCCTGGAGAAGTGAGAGGAATAACTTCTCGGACAGCTTGGAGACCGCGCAAAGGAGGGTTATAGATCGGTACCCCTCAGGCTGCTATGGGCTCTTCCCAGCCTTGGGCAACATGATGAGCAGGCCCTCCTTCCATGCCCGGGGGAAGCTAGGCGGTTGCGGCGGATCCATTTTTATAAGCAAAATATCGAGGGCGCGGGAGGAAGCGTGGAGGTCGGCGAGCCGCTACACAGCAAGAATTTTTTAGTATCGTAATTTCAAATCTGTGCTACTTATCAACATTTTGATCTACATTAAATGGCCAAGATAACTAATATACTTATTTATACACTGAGAGTAAGGGATAAATGAGTCGATATAGCTTTTCTCTAAAACTATTTGTTATTTCGAAATATGATTAATGAAGGTAATCTCCACTAACAATTCAATTTTGTTTACTTTATTGTATAAAATATTATATAATAGTGCTTCAAAAATATATATTTTTATCAACAATCATATAACCCAGACGTTTCGAACGTCATTCTTTAGCCAGGGTCATACCAGCGCGATTTCTATATAACATTCGCTGGCAAGCTAATGCCTTGAGTTGCATTCAAATGACGATAACTTTTTTTTTAATCAACCGATTTTGATGAACCAAACTTTAGAACCTAAATTGATTTAAAAGAAAGCAATTGGTGAAATTTTCAAGTAAATCGGTTCAGTAGTTTCAGAGAAAAATGCGGACAACAATATGTCGACAGACAGACAGACAGACAGACAGACAGACAGACAGACAGACAAGAAATTCAAAAAAAATCTTTTTGCTTTCTATTAGTCTTTTTAAGTGTCCCTCTATCGATTTCAGTCAAAATTACTAAATGTACAGACAAAATATTTTTACTGTCTTATTATATATAGAGATTAATAAATATAGATATTACATATTTCACGAATGCAGATTAAATTACTTCTTCGAATTATTAATTTTAATGGTGATAATATTTATTGTTTGTTATACGTTGTTTTAAATAATTGTAAATAATGTATGTAATATATTCATATTTAGAGTATACGTTTATGTAATGTTGGCACATTCTGTATTTTTTTTTTATTGTGCTTAAACTTAATTCTACAAGTCTTTATCGTTGTTTAACAGAAAAAAAAAGAGTAACACTGCACTCACAACTGGTATTTCTTTAATTCCAGCCCCGTTGAGTAAATTTAAATTAAACAAAAGATCCTCTTATTTTAAAATACTAGCGAAATAACTGAAGTAATTAGCATTTTTGTCCGCACTGAATTTAATTACAATATAAGATTGCGTTTTCGTCTCACAAGTAGCGACAGGAGTTATATTTTTAGGGACCTAAATAAAAAAGTTTATTTCGGTTCATTCAGGTTTATTTTAGATAGTAGATGAATGGTGTGGTAATGGAATTATACGGGTGAATAGAAACAAAATTAGGTCGACCTGGGGCAGTTTTGCTTCATTCTATCAAAGTACCACCGGTGACACCGCTATGCCACTCTAGTATCAGTCAATAAAAAAATAATAATAAGTATTATGCACTAAACATCAAATGCCAAAATTCAACCATGTTGCAACTGAAAAATATTATAAATTATTAAATAAGATCTATAGAAACTGTCACGGCGCAGTGGCACTAGTATGTGACTAAGAGTAAACAGACGGTAGTAGATTCCATTTTTACTAGGAGAAATGTTTTGTTTAACTTTCCTCGCTCTGGTAATGAGGCAAAGCGTGTCGTTGAGTTCCGCCACTAAACAATCAATGTCACCAGTATTCAGCGGCAAGTGGGGAACAGAAATATCTTAAATGAAATGGAGGGTCTTAACACTAGGTTCACAGGTTCCCTCTGTCTGCTACCGCACAGAGTGGGGTACTGTGCCGGGTACAGCGTAAAGCAAAAAACAAAGTAACAGAGCGTTACTCACTGTTTTACCCTTCTTAATTGAGTATTTCCTGTCTGTTGATAGTTTTATATTGTTACTGAATGCTACACATTCATTATACAAAACTATCGATATCGTTCGAGTGTCACACAGACACCAATGTTGGCACAAAATTCTTGATTTATTGAAAAAAAATCAACTTTATGGTGTATCCCGCATATAGCCTATTCTCTGCCTCGATACCAGAGCGAAGAAATATAAATATTGAAAATTTCATTCTCGAATGAGTATGGAACCCACAACCTGTCGCGTGTATATTTATACGTTCACTTTAATGTTAATGTACGACAAGAGAAATTTCAATTGAGTTTTGAATTTTGAATTGACGTTTGAAGTATAGGCCAGCTACCTAGTATCCGTATGTACTGTAACTCTGTATGTATGGAGACCGAGCAAGCGGCCGTCGTTTCCGAAACATTGCCGGTCCCATTGTGGTCCTCACTGAAATACTACACATATTGTTCAACGTTTTATGTATTGCGAAAAAAGTCCGGGTCACGTCGTACGCGCTACAATTGTTTCGTACAAATGCAATGTTATTTTAACTTTACTATTATGTTTTTGTTCTTTTTTAGCTTGTTGCTTTATTCCACTTTTTTCAGTGTAGGCAGAGGGAACCTGGAGAATTAGTCTTAATACACTCCGTTCCCATTAAAACACGTCCGTTCCTCACTAGATCGAGAGTTAAGCTGAATTACCTCATATAGCACCTACAACGTCATACGTCGTAACGTCAACAGACAAACTGTTATATTGATGGTAGACAATCCTCACTAAGCTATATTAGCGCTGGTGTGCCTCAGGGTGGTGTACTGTACCTCTACTTTTTTCCATTTTCATTAACACTCGCTCTACAATTCAAGTCATTTTGACGTAAAAAAAATATATATATTAAGAAATTATTTGTGGTTACTGAACTAAGGGCATAAATAATTAATTTATGACTAATATGATAATTTTCGAATGATGATGAGGAGGTAAGAAAACTCTTACCTGATGCATTTGTAACTCTTAATTTTCATAATGAGAAAGGTTATAGGAAGTTCGCAAATTTAGTTTTTTATTTTTTATATGTTTTAACACTAGGTTCCCTCTGCCTACCGTGCTGTATGCGTGATACAGCGTGAAGCTGATTTAATCTTATTTTTTTACATAAAATTATATTTGTTACAAAAATTAAACAATAATTAAACCTATTAACGAACAACATATTATATTGAAAAAGCGTACTCATTTGCGACGACATTGATGTATCGAGGCACTCTATCACGGATTGATTCGTTGCTTGAAGCTTATGTTGGTGAGTCTAAAATATTTCTAGTTTTGCTTACTTTTACTTTTTGCTGACACTAAAGTGTACTATGTTCATATTGATATTTTCGTTTACCTGTACTGCGTTTTATATCGTTTTCTAATTTTATATTTAAAGCTTCACGCTGTGTCCTACACAGCGTGAAACTATTGTTAAGATACTTCCGTTCCCCACTTCCGAATTTTCAAAGCATTACACGCTAATAATTGTGTGGAATAACACTTTAAAAATGTTTAAAAATATTTAAAAAATAGTATTTTCTCTTGTCAAACGATAATTCTTAGTAATTATCTTTGGGTAGCGGAAATTTGTAAAAATCTCCCTACAGAGATACTTACAACATAAATTACAATTTATATATACAAGCGTATAAAAATTTCGACGTAGCTTGATAAGAACGTATGGCTTAGTGGTCAGAGCGCCTGGTCGGTTTCCAGGAGGCGCGGGTTCAAGTCCCGCTAAGTTTAATTTTTTATACATTTTCTAAATAAGTATAAATTTAATATTTATTTAAATTTATATCTTAATTTCTTTGCTCTGGTGTCGAGGCAAAGTGCCGCTCTTTGAGGTCCGCCACTCAACACGCATTGCCTTCAGAATTTGGCGGAAAGTGGGGAACGGAGTGTCTTAACACTAGGTTCCCTCTGCTGTGTGCGAAGTTGTATTTAATAAAAAAAATATATTTTTACCTCAAACTTATGAATGTAGGCCTAATATTAAAGGGTAAGAATACAAAATCCTCTTCAACCCACGAGTACCTGCAATAGAATCGAGGTGCTTGAATTTATAGCTCCAATATTTCGATGTTGTCCACCACCACCACGTAAAATAAATTCCCTTTCAGACGTTGTTTTATAATTTAATTCTGAAACGTCCCCAATTCGGGACAACCAATTTATAATAATAGAATCAACGTTTTTCTTTACTTTGTTAGTCGTTTTCATTCTTTGCTATCATTAAGTTATATATATTAAGGACAAAAGAAAAAAACAGTATAAATTTTGTCCGTTTATTTCAAGTACACGAGGCCTAATATTTTGAGGATAAATTATCTTTAACATAATGAATATCAAATTTAATGCCATCTTGCGAAATAGTGACGTTGATTAAATATAATAGTCGTGAGTTGAAATTCAAATATTTTATGTAAGTATATTGGTATTTGTAATATTAATTTTCTCATTAAGAATCTAAAGAGGTACCTATATTCTTTATAGAAGACTGATCAAGAAAATGAGTATGAAATAGTTGAAAATATGAAGGATTGAGCTATGAAACGCCATTGATATTATAAAGTCTTCTCTCTCCAATCAAATTCGATATAACGTGCAGAATGGAAGAACTCAGCAGAGCAAAAAAATTAAAATAATAATTTTCTTCAATTGCTGATCGAACCCACAACCATTGTGTTTTCAGTCAGATACTTCTCAATATTTTTTTTATATTGTGTAGTACACAATATTTTTTATAAAAAGAGCTGTGTTTAATATCTAGCAAAACTTTTAAAAAATATGAAATATGAAACCCGCCTTACAAGAGGTGAAATATCCATGGAAAGAATTTATCTTATTAATTGATCGTGAAATATCTAGTTCAAGGACGGATATTACTCAATATATGTATAAGCTGACGTTGAGTGTGGGTGTTGTAGTATTTAATAAACATACCGACATTTCACTTTGATAGAAGACTTATTTTAATGTATAAATATAGAATGATATTATGTAGAAATGTACCAAAATTGAACGTAGCGAGAAACGAATTGTTCTGCTAAATTATGTATTTAAGAATAAACTTTAGTTAGCAAAGATTCAGTTCAGTTCAGTTTTTATTTTATGGTTTTTCAAGCATACCAGTTGAGCACTAATCATTTCGCCAATATCATTTTGTATGGAAAACTCACAAAGGAGAATAATAGCAAACGTTTGAAAAAACATCTATTCAGAGACGCTGATAAAGAAAAATACACATACACAATACAAGTGTGCATTATAAGGAAAATTTTAATAATTTTTTCATATTTGTATTTGCCTAGTTCTTTCGTAATTTATTTTCAATTTAAATATATACAGATAAAAATATATAATGTACGTAATAGTTTTTAGCGATAACGATTTTGTTGTATAATATTGTAAACTATTGATGAATCTAGTGCGATAGTTTGAGTGTGATGGATGCGTGTAACCACATCTCCGGTTAGGAGACTATTAAGCCCGGTTTCCACCTCGAAAGGGAAATGAGAGGGTAATGTTTCGGCAGCATGGAACTCTTTCCTTTAAATAGGTTTACATCCAGCAGAAAAAGAGTTTTGTATTTTGTAATTACTTCGCTTCGTTCCTAGAACTGAGCGAGTACTTTTTAGAAATACATGTATTCAGTTTACTCTTGTGAGTTCAACGTAGTCCTTAATGGGTCCGTTCCGCTCACGGTGGAAACTAGGCTTTTTATTTAGATTATTTCCGTTTCCTTAATGTGATAATATAAATTGCGGCGTTAAGAGGCACTACTTAACGCGCAATGTCTCCAATTCAAGGTGAGTAGCTGAGAATGGAGTATCTTGTTCTGATCTTTTTACTGGAAAAATAATTTTGGTGTAAGCAGGCAGAGCTTATGTTCCTCCAACATAAGTTGGTATATCTGATGCCTCGTTTAAAGTTATTGTTATTAAAATAGAAGCCTTGAGCTTATCTTGAGATCTTATCTTTCAGGATCTTACTATAAAAAAATATGGGTAGTAATATTAGATACTCTACAGAATTAAGATCAGTTATTATATGAGCATGGTACGGCTTGCGCCGTAAATATATTTTTATATGCTCCTTTTTTGTAAGTAGATTAGAGTTTGTGTCTTAAAAAACATATTCTTCTGATTTCTAGTGTACTTGGTATAGCTAAAGCAATTAGAGACCTAACAGAGTGAGTATGGTAAAATATTTGTCAAATTAATATAGAATTTTAGAAGGAAAGGAAGGAAAGGAAATTCAAAGGATTATTTTTGTTTAATATGTAAGAGGAAGACAGGTGTAGTCACAATTAATAAAAAAATAAACTAAAAAATATATTGATGCTTTTATGACCTATTTCATGTACTGTACGTTTACGTTTACCTTTGTACGTTGTAGAAAATATATACATACACATAATTTGATTTTTAAAATATCAATAATTAGTTGAGTTTTCAATACAAAAATAATGTTATACTGAAATTACCTCGTTTCGTCGCATAACGTAAACAAATTGTGAAACGTGGTTTCGTGTCGTTCAAATGTAAAATTGTTTTATTTGATCCGGGAACGGATGTTGCTCATTCACTTTGTTGCAGAAAAAGTAACTAATTAAGCGGATCCTGCGACCCTTATTTTCCATTCGACCCTTTTAATGTATAAAATATTAAGTGATTTTGTGGTGAGCATCACTTACAAGTCAAGCTTATATGAATATGATAATTCCATGGGTGACGTGAATAGCGTTTTTAAAGCAATATTTTTTATAATTCAAGTAGAAAACGGTAGAAAATTTTAGTGTAGAGATTCTCCGTTTTCCGCAGTGGACGCAGTGAGGACAGCGTGTGATTGTGAATATGATCTCTTGGTTGTAGGTTTTGTGGTCAGCGATGGAAATAACTTATTTTCATATCTCCGTTCGGGCAAGACTCATAAAGTTTCGATGCTTTTGCAGAAAGTGGGGAACTAATATTATATGCAGGATAAAACGTGAAACTAAAAAAATATTAGTAAGTAGTTTTGACAGTATTATTCCATAGAAAATAAATCTCACAGACGGCACTCGTTAACTTTGTCTATAGAACAATATCTATGTTAAAATACACAAGAAAGAGCGTTTCTATTGAATTTGCGACAAATGTGACGACGGATATAGGTGACTATTTTTTACATGAGTGTTATGAAATTGGAATAGCTATAACAAGTGCTTTTCAATAAAACGTGTTGTTATAACACTAAAAAAATTTTTTTAACTTGACCTATATAAGCTTCACGTTTTAGGTATATAGCAGGGTAGGCAGAGCAAAAATTGGGAACCAGGTTACGACACTTCTTTCTCCTTAAGACATTGTCGTTTCCTTACTTTCCACCAAATTCTACAGACATTGCGTGTTAAATGATGAGCGTAGAAATAAAAAAATTACCTACAACAGTCGCGTTTACTCAAATTTGTTCAAGAATGACGAAATTAAAATATACTTTTAATTATTTCAGGTTATTGAGAGATAAATTGGGTGTCGTCTTGCTAGAAGTAAGTAGGGAAATAAGAATAATAATTTTTTCCTAGTCAAGATCGAACCCACAACCAGACTGACGTTGTGGCACAACGCAACAATAACTTCATGCGAATAAATTATACTAAAAAACCGATTTTTTCCATATATTTTGTCTTTAATGTAATTAAAAAAGTATCCAACCCATATGAGCATTTTTACAACGTGGGTATGTAAAGTTAAGCAAGTTTAAAATTATAATATCTGACCTTTGTGCGGGTATAACGATGTATATTACTGTTCGGGACTATAAATTATTTTACGACTGAATAACTTTACAAAGAATCCTTAATGGTTCGGACCCGGCTGCGGCGGTAGCTGTGAGTACTGTATAGATACATTAAATAATTTTACAGACTAGTCGTGGAGCAGAGGCATAAGAGTGTGACGGTAAACGCGACAGGTTGTAGGTTCGATGGTCGTTCGAAGAAATGAAACAATTAGTATTATAAATTCTTCGCTTTGATGCCGTTGCACAACGCTCGTTGAGGTGCGCCACTGAAGACGCCAAAATGCCTACAAGTATCAAAAGTGTCTAAATGGGAACGGAGTGTGTGAACACTGGATTTCTCCTGTTTACCCTGCTATCCAAAAGAAATGTAAATATATGTTTGACAAGAAGTTTTTGATAGACCCACGCTTTTTCTTCCTTAGCTCGATTATTACTATTGATTATATTTTACGTTTCTTTTATATTAGTTATAGTATTTGTAAAAGTTTAGAACTAATTGATTTATTTCGTGTGAATTGCGAGAAGTATTTGAGAGTGCGGTTAAAATAGCACACACCCATAAAAATAAAAAATAAAAATATATAAAACAAATTTAAGAGACACTTGAATTCAGTGTCTAGTAAAATTAAAAACAAAACAAGAATAGTAGAAAAAATTAAGATAATGACAATTTGTTATGTAGCAGGGCAGGCAGAGAGAGATTGGTGTAAAGATATTTCGTTCTCCGCTTACTGCCGAATTCTGAAAGCACAGAGTGTTGAGTGGCGGAACTCAATGCCGTGAATTGCCTCAACACCAGAGCGAAAAAAATAAAATATTAAATATTTCATTTCCTTGAGTGGAAATCGAACCCACTACCTTTTTCGCGCTTACAGTCACACGCTTATGTCCCTGCGCCACGACTGGTATCTAATCTATTATAATATTTCTAAGCTATAATCGATTCTAAAATAGTCAACTTTACGAAAATTTATACAATCTTACATTAAGTATTACAGAAGATTATAAGTGGAACAGGAATTTGCAGTAAACTTGTAGGCAATTGGAAATTTAAGTTGTTCAATCCATTCACTTCACTGAAATTGAAATTTTAAACAAGGAAACTCAGTGGAGTGTTTCACTTTATTAAGTTTGTTTGAAGTTATCTAATTAATAACTGAGGTAAAATTTTAACTGTCAAACTTAATAAAATTATGTCACGTTTAATATTTCCGCATTAATTGAAAATTTGGAAACACAAGCATAAAGTAACTTAGTGGATTGACAATTTGAATTAAGCAATATATGGTAAGTCAGTATTGCAAAGTTATCTATTTATTGAGTTGCAAATTCTGCGGAAAATGTGGAACACATTAAGTATCCTACCACTAGGTTTCCTCTACTTAACCTGATATGTGCGTTTACTGTGTGAAGCTAAACAATGTAAAGAAAAATATCAAAGCTAATTATGATTTAGTTCATTTCATTCACTTTATAAAAAAAGAATCTAATTAGAGCGTTGACACAAATAATCCATTTTTTCTTGTTCTTGTTGAAATTCAAGATACCCTTTCTTAATGTGGGGAACCTACCAAATTTTAACTGTCTGTGCTGCTTGTGTATTGACAAGCAGTCACTCAGTAACGTTTCCACTTTTCTATAATATAAAAATACAATGTGTATCGTCGTCGGGTGATCATTTTGAATTATACGATATAACATTGTCGGGGCGTTCATTTATTTTTATAGAAAAACTCACCGCAGAGTCTCGTTGCGGCGAAGATTTATTATTTATTTTATTTTAATTTAATATTAAAACGATTGTCAGTCGGAGGTTGGTGTGCAAAGCGAATCCCGCGAGTGGAATCCCATAACCAGTGTGCAAATGTAAGCGCGACAGTTGTGGGTTCGATTCACACTCGGTAAATTTACTTTTCTCGCTCTGGCTGGCAACGCTGCGCTAAGTTCCGCCATGAAAAGCAACTGTTTTAATATTAGTTTCTTAGGTTTCCTGCCTACGCTGTTATCTGTAAAATACAGTGCGAAGCTGGAAAAAAATAAAACTATATAAATACTTGAAAAACTGATCTAGACAACTTTATAAATCACAATCACAAAGCGAATAAGCTTGTCAGCTGTATGGAAGTGCTCTCAAGTAATATTATCTGGAAAGGCGTCTGCGTTTAACTGTGTCTAAGTGGATTATATCTGGTTGTTTTATCAAAACGAGTCCTAAAATAGAGAAGCACATTTATTTAAGGTTTTTTTATGGGGAAAAAATCTGTAAATATCCTGAATTATTTTTTAGTTATTATCATCACGTAGTTTGTTTTCTTTATTTTTATTGACTGTACTCGTATATAAATTCTTAATATTTTTAAAATTATTTTCTTAGTTTATTTTATACCTATAATTACAACCTAATTTAAATGTGTTTTACTTTTACCTTAGAATTTGCTGAGAGTGCTATTTAAGATATAAAACCTTTTGTACAAGTATATTTGAAATTCAATTAAAGTATTATCTGTAACTTTTATTTTGTTTATAATAAATACTATTATTTGCATTATTATTATAACAAAAAATAAAACAATTTTTAAAGGTAAAGTTTTCGTTCTTATATTATTTTTTTACGTTTTAATATAGAGACGCTAGAGCAGCATTTACGAGTACCTTCCCAACCGCTAATAGTTACCTGAAACAATATAAATCTCTTCAGTCTTAACTATATAGTAAATATTATTAAAGCAGATTTAAGTAGCAACATACGCGGCACATGCTGAATGATATTTACATGGAAAAGTTATTTATTCCTGCAATGAGATTATTTCACTTTACGCTGTTTGTTGCATATAACAAAAGGGAACTTAAGATATTCTATTCCCCACTTTTATACATTGAGTGGCGTAACTCAACTTCACACTTCGTATTCTTACTAGAGCGAGAAAATAGTAATAATTCACTACCCCGATGGGAATTGTAGCCAAAAGCTCTTCGTTTACAGTCACACGCTGTGCCGTTGTGCAACAATGACGGCCGCGAACGGTTTTAGGTATTTTTAGTATACAGAAGTATTACGTTTCAATTGTTTTCAACTCTTCTTACGGCACAATTGTCTATGGTTGTGACAGAATTCGTACAAAGGATATAAGTTACAAAGAAATTGTTCTAAGTCAAGTAGAGAATGTTTTCTGCAATGTATAAAATCTCATATAATAAAAGGTTATTGTTGGAACGATGAAAGTTTCAGATTCATTTCTCGCATTACCATTGACTTTAAATAAATAAATAAATAAATTAGCTTCACGCTGTATCCCGCACACAGCAGGGTAGGCAGAGGGAACCTAGTGTTAAGACACTCTGTTCCCCACTTTCTGCCGAATTCTGGAGGCATTACGTGTTGAGTGGCAGAACTCAACGCCGCGCTTAACCTCGACACCAGAGCGAAGAAATGGAAATATAAATTTAAGTAAATATTTCAATCTCCTCGAGTGGGGTTCGAACCCACAACCAGTCGGTTTTGCAGTCACACCTCGTGCCGCTGCGCCACGACCGGCCATTGACTTTATTTTATTTAAAATCAAAACACAATTATTTATTAAAATAATAAAGTTCTTGTACTTTTCTCATTCATTGTTAAAAAAAAAAGTTTCTTATCACGCTGTATTAAGCAGGATAGGTGGAGAAAACATGGTGTCAAAACGATCCGTCCTTCACTCTTCGTCCGAACTCCTCATTGTCTGTTGATTGACGGGATCTAACGCCGCACTTTGTTTTTATTTTTATTAGCTTTACGCTATGTACTGAAGATAGCAGTGTAGGAGAATTTTCCGCCGAATTCTCGAGGCATTGCATGTAGAGTGGCGGGACTCAACGGCGTGTTTTGCCTCCTTACCCGAGATTAAATATTTCATTCTCCCGAGTGGATATCGAACCCACAACCGTCACTTTTACAATCATAGGTATATTTATAGCCCTCGCAACAGATTTCATATTATTTTACTAATAGGAAATAAAAATAATTCACGCGCCTCTTCGCCAGGATATTCGATTGCTTCAAATATATTTTTTTCTATATATAAATAGCTTCCAATTTTACCAATTTTATTCCTACTTTATCCATTTTTAGTATAAAAGCAAATCTAAGTATATCTATCACGTTACAGAATCTTGTCTAATCTTATATGACCAGCAAATATTTTGATTCAGCCTTTTCGCCAATAATAGAGCCCATTACAGTAAGATAAAGTTGACCTCCTTGTCTAGACACATTGATTATATTAACATTATAACTCAATTACCGTCTTTAAGCAGACCATCAAAACATCCTTTTTTATCCTCAGTTCCTAGTTTATCTTAGTTTTGTTTACATCATGGCACTGATCTGAAATTCTGAACGTCCGATGTCAGAAATGAAAAAAAAACCGATTGACAGGTAATAGTCGAACTCGCCTACCGAGGTTTTTGAACCAATTTCAAGATTGGAAGTCAACGGGAAGTACGACTTATAAAAGTTCACAAACTTAAGCATTCATTTTGTATGAAATGAACTACTTATGTAAGCTTGTATTGATTTTTTCGATGAAATTTGTGTAAATTTTCACTTTTCGGTTATTTTTCCTTTATTTGTATTGTAAGTTCTCACTTTGTGTTAAACTTCATAACTGTAGGTCCGCGGGACATACCCAATTAGTTTTAATTACTCAGCGAATTTCATACAAAATATATAAAAAACGATGCATAAATGCTTGTATCTTTTAATTGCATTAAATTAGATGCTTGATTTTTTTTGTGATCTTAGGGACCTAAATATTTGATATAAATTTTAGCTGGATACCTTCACGCGAGCTCGAGATAAATGGTCTTTACAGACTTTGACAAACAGGCAGATGGACAACAAAGTGATCCTAGAAGTGTAGAGAACAGAGTGCCTTAACACTAATTCTCCTATACAACAAAAACAAATAATTCTCGAGTGATATACAAAAACTATAAGTATAGTATATGCCTAGTTCAAGCGGACCTATCACAACGTCAAGATGCTAAACGACTACCATAATATATTTTGCAAAGAATCGCCATAGTTGTCAGTGTCAAGACGCTCATTTTTATTTGGAATGAAAGGGCAATTTATAAAACCTTCTATCGATAAAAATTAAGAGGCCATTCGTGGTGCAGGGGCACGAGTGTGTGACTGTAAACGCGACTGGTGGGGGGTTCGATCGCCACTCGAGGATATAAAATATTTATTTAAATTTATATTTTCATTGTCCGCTTTGGTATCGAGGCAAAGCTCGGCGTTGAGTTCCGCCAATGAACACGCAATACCTCTAGAAGTCTGCGAAACCGTGACACGGATCTCCGCGCCTCTGACTCGGACGATGATAACGCTTATCCTTGTGACTCGTAGATTGTCATGGTGCGCGGCCATGCTGCGGTACCGTATTCTTGGTCCATCAGGAGTCTCTTTTTCTCGCGCGGCGTATGGGCCAAGTATAAGAATCCTGCACATTCTGTTGGTAATTAATTGCGAGCCAGTGAACCTTTCCATTTTGAGGGAGTGGACGATGGGGTTTGAGGAGTAGACGTTATCGTAATCTGGCAATGGCATATGCAACATCGGTGGGACTCCGGTGCGAACAGGACAACTCACGAGTGATGTTTGTTACCAGGCTTGGGCGACATTACCATAGAGAGTGTGACCACTTCTGCACCTGATAGTCCGGCCACCATTGCAATGGCCCCCAAATGGCACATTAGGGTTGCGTCCACCGTTAATCGGCTTATTATGATGCCTACCACGAAACCATTTACAAAAATGGAAGAGAAGAGATCGGTCAGAGTGGTGAATTATACTTACAACTCGCATTCTGACGATTTAATGAGCTTTGCATCATCTGCGTACAATAGGTAATTTAAATTCAGATTACCTTTTTTCACTGACAAATGCTTTTACGCAGACTATCTGTGCATAAGGCAGCTTGATACTACCCACTAGCCATCACACTATCGGAAACCTTCTCCACCAAAATGACAAACCGCAGGATTGCTCGCACTAAGATGACTTGGTGGAAATTTTGTCTATTGCAGACCACCGTCGTCTTCAGGGTTCCACATGGTTTCTCCTAGGCTACTCGCATGCCTCGACGGCTTGCAGGAGGATCACAATGACCCTCTTGCAGTAGTTCCTTTAGGGTAGGGGGAGTCGAAGATGCGCATACCGCTTTCTCCTACACCCTGGCCTTCGTTGGCGGAGTGGGTCTGCGTTAGCGCTGAACTCTCGCACCCATTGCGCGATCTTTTTGAGCGCGATAACTGATTCATAGAAGGAGACTATTGCAGGCCAGTTCCTCTTATTGTTCAAATGAGAGGTCACTACATACTACAGCCATCAAGACGTGGCGATGTGGGGACAAAGCCAGAGTATAGGCGCCGAATCAACAGAAGCATCGCACGAATGGCACACCGGTGACATCTCCTGATGTGCAATCTGATGACATTTGCTGATGCAATCGTGCCCCGTCAGTACCTGCACCAGTCTCAACGTCAGTCCCGAAGCCCCTTTTCACCTAGCGTTCAAGAAGTGGAAGCAGATTGCTTTCAACGTCGCTAGGTCATTACATTTAGGTCACCTATTTTTGATCCTAATTCACTTTGTTTCAGTCTTTCGAGGCAGCTGTCTCAATACAAATTCCCAATCCCAATACAAAAAAAGCTAACATGGCCCATCCTTGCTTAACACCCGATTGCATGTTTGAAACGAAGGCGATATCAGGTCCAAGTCTTACGCAGGCTGAGTGATTTCTGCGAAGAGACCTTACAGCCAGTAGAAAGGATCGGCTTATATTGAGACAATTGGCACAAATATAATGATTGAATATTAGTTAAAGTTTTAAGCTCTGTCTTATTGAGAACGAGTGTTTTAGTACTAGGTTCCCAGTATGCAATGTTAAAAATGTAATAAAAAACAAAATAATAACAATGTTATATAAAAATAAAGAATAATAAAATTACACTCAGTTTTAGTTAACAAATTGTTGTGTTGCACAAACAATTTTACAAGTTACTCAAATTCGAAACTAGCAGATTCGTTGTCAAAAATTTAATTAGCGTTTTAGCACAACTAACTTCGTTTAGAAATATCGAACATCAAATGAAATATTGCGGGTTATAATGCCGGTCGGATTTAATATACAAATGTATGGGTATTATTGATACCATCTCAGTATAGTGGACTTGATTTTAGGTTTGATTTGCACTCCGAGGACAGACATAATATTTAAATAATATTCATTTGAGAAACTGGAAAAATGCCTCTGGATCTTACTCTTCATTCGGTTACATGCGGGAGAGGCTTAGAACAAAAAAATAAGCCTCCATATGTTACATTTTCGTAATAAACGAGTAAAATGACAAAAATTAAACCTTCACTCACAATTTGATTATTACCTATTAGCAAACTATATGATTGTTGTGTATAAGCAAGGTTTTAATTTTTTTAAGCATCACATTTCATTTTTTATAGAGCAAAATAAGCAGAGTTTCACGAAACTCTGTAATATTATGCTTTTTCCCGAGATTCGAGACATTGCTTGTTGCGTTACAGTATTCATAGGCACACTTTATAAGCATGTATAATTAATATAATACACAAAAATTAAAGAAAGTATTATGGTACTGACACAATTTTTTAGGGCTCTGTACCTAAAAAGTTAAAAACAGAACACTATAAGGCTCATTTTGTTCTCTTTATCTGTCTTTCTGTCAAGACCAAAAAATAGAAGCACTATTACACGTACTAGCCATCTCATGAATAATAGATGTATGTAGGTACAAGTTAGCCACAAGGCCGCTTAAATTTGATATAATATATATTCTTTTATCAAATATTCCCACGCCTCATATGACTTAGACTGAAGATTGCCAAATTGTTGTAATTCATCACAAACAGTAAAAATCTGTAGGTTTTTCCACGATACTTTCTTTTGTAAGAATTTCTTTTTTTTTTCTTTTATAAATACATTATGAACTTATAAATTAAAATACTTGCCTTTAATACTATATGATGGAGCTTATGATAAATCTATAGGGATAGTCGGCAAGTGTCAGTCGATATGTCTTCTCTCTCTCTTCCTCTGCATACCGAACACAGCAAAAAAGGCAGAGGGAACCTAGTGTTAAGACACTCCGTTTCCTAATTTCCGCCGAATTCTCGAGGTATTCCATGTAGAGTGGCAGAACTCTACACTGCACTTTTTCTCGATACAAGAGAGAATGAAAATATTAAATATTTCGTTTAGTGTTTTCATTTCCTTCCTCGACTGAACCTCAAACCCATAATCTGTCGCGTTTACAGTCACACACCTGTGCCTCTTGTAACAGTATGTACCTTGAGTATAAGTTAAAAATAAATAAAATCGAGTCGAGTCGAACTCTAAAGTACTACAGTACAAATAAATATGATGCACATAAAGACTCGTACCAAATGTATAATAAATATAATATGATAATTCGAAGCCTAAGATGGCACGATCTTTTAGGATCGAATTTCTTATAAAGGCAATATATGTGTAGGAGCGACACATATTGTGGATCTCTGATCCATATTATAATATTGAATGTTGCTTGACGTCGCGAAGGCTGACGTGATGGGCTTATGCGAACTGTTATAGTGACATTAACTATGTCGTGGCTGATGCCGTCTCGCAGTACGCTCGCGATATGTAAGCTATGCTTGTATGGCATTAGCCATTGATATATTATATACCACGTCTATGACTTGGTATACGACTAGTAGTTGTGCGATGCTATTTTATGTCCCAGCTCCGGTGTATGTAGTAGTGTCCGCCTGTCTCGTACAGGTGTGTGGTGCTATTTTATGTCCTGGAACTCTGGTGTATGTAGTAGTGTCCGCCTACTGTTCGAGACACGACTGTGGGGTGTGTGCCGTGCGTTTATTTAATATATCGGCCGCCCAGCGGTAGTGCGTTCGTTCCAACGACTTATCTTGATCTCACAAATCAATCAACATCACGAATCACTATTCTAATACAATCTTAATATAAACAAGCGTAACAAGTACCTTCGGAAAGATCACACACAAACGTCCCGGAGGGTTCAACAAGACTGTTGCAGCCGAGGTCTGGTAGGAATTCACGGTGTATGGGCGGGGAGGGGCCCGTACTCTTTCTTCCTTTTATTATAACTAGTTCGCAGTTATAGTGGAGAGGAAGATAGGACGCGCTCTTGGCTTTTCTTCGGACGAGCTTCGAGTTATGACAATGTTATATTGTCGAGTCTACAGTTATCTATATAACTGACACAAGAACAACTTCTGATGGCAAATGTCTTATTAAAGCAATACCTTCTAATGGCATGAATAAAATTCTTAACACTGTTACTTCTGAATCTCTAAAAGATTTTGGGTTCTTCACGATCACAACTATAAACGGTTAGACCACTAGACACATCACGAGCCAAGGCATTATTTATTAAATAATATTTTAAAAGGTGTTTGGGATATCAGTTACACTCTGCGCCTCGACTAGTAATCAGTTATTTAAAAGTCCCAATATTAATAAAGCTGAACGCACTAATCTCAAAAACTGCAGATTCGAATTACAAATGTATATTTGTGTTGAAAAATGCATGTGTTAAGGAAGTAGCCTTCCTTAACAAGCTGTATAATTTTCTCAACCGTTTCGATCTAATCCACTATATTTGCTATCATAGTTAGATCCCGCACTTAGAACGTTTCGTACTAAATATTAAGTTAATTTCATTTTACCACAGGCACGAAGTCGCATTTAAAAGCTAGTCCATATATAGATATACCAAGACTTATATAAAACACTACAGTCCATCCTGGACTATCTCATTTATATCCCTTAAGAAAACAAACTTTTCCAAGCGCTTCACAAGCGTACGTGATTACCGTATAAATGTTGCTGAAGAAATAGCCATCGTTCTTTCACCGATTGATCATATTAAATGAGATTTCTTATTACATCTTGCTGAACATTTTCAAAAATGTTATTATGGTTGTTTATATTGAAGATAAAATCTATTACGATTGTTTTTATAAATAATTAGCGGATGAGAGCGCTAACTTAAGTTTTTCAACTTTTATAAGTTGTTTCATTATAATCTAAAATCATGAAACGTACGGAACCCTCGGTGGGAGAGTCCGACTCGCATTTGATCGGTCTTTTTATAATTTAATTAAGAATTAGATTATCTGAGCGTTAGTATGTTTAAGGTCAGTTCTATAACGATTATTATTATCATTGAGAATTGAGGCCAACGTAGCACAGTGGGGCAGCTTTAACCTATAATTGCGATAGTTGTAAATTCAAATCCACTATATTTTGATTATGACTATATTTTTTGTTTTTATTATCCCATTCTGATAATTCAAGGTGATGTTGGTGATTGAGTTCTAACTAAAAACGCAATCGAATCTGTGTAATATGTCTGAATATCTCAAATAACATATTTTTGAATTTCATATTTTTTTTATTTTACTTTTATTTACTTAAAATTATATTTCCAGTTCCTCGCTCTGGTGTCGAGGTTAAGCGCGGCGTTGAGTTCTGCCACTCAATACGCAAAGCCTCCAGAATTTGGCAGAAAGTGGGGTAAGGAGTGTCTTAACACTAGGTTCCCTCTGCCTACCCTGCTGTGTGCGGGATACAGCGTGAAGCTGATTAAATTATTTTTCTTATTATATTTTTTAATCCTGTTCCTCACAATATCTCTACAATTGAGCAGTGCTTGGGGAAAGAAATACCTTAACACTAAGTGTCTCTGCCAGCCCGAGAAACTAAGAAGAAACATTGTATTATATCACAAATGTTACTTAAGACCACTGAAACACTGTACGGAAGCCGCTAAAGCATCCGACTGGCACTTGTCACACCGTACATGATGTTCAATCATGGCGAAACAGTATGCGCAGTCGACATCTTTGTTTTCTCTCTAGAGGGTAAACTCACTTTGCGCTGCTTTCCCGGAGCGATATTTCTTTCTGATATTATTATTATGTATGTATTTGTTTTATCTCGTATTTTGAATTTGTTAACTGAGTGATGTTAAAGAAAGTAGGTCATACCTACTTTTATTAAAAGTATAATTTTTTTTGCTATGTTTTTCCAATAAAGTCATGAAAAACATGTCAATCTTAGTGCTAAAGCACTGCATTCTCCACTTACAATTTAGTTTACAAAGACTGCGCGTTAACTGGCAGTAACTAACGTTAAGTTATTTTATTTTTATGGTTTCCTATCTCAAAAAGTAAAAAATGGAACTTTTATAGGATCACATCATTGTCCGTCCATACCTTTTTATTTTTTTTTCAGTTTGTGTGGAGTGGAGATATCACTTTAACACTCTAACACTAAAATAAAATCTATTCCTTGAAGTACAGAAAAATCGTGCTTCTTAAGTCAACATGAGGCTTACTACTTGAAGTGTTGTAGGAACTTTATTCAGATATTGAAAACCGATTATACTCTGAGCTAAGTCTTCAACTAGTGTGTATATGAAATGGCTGATTAAAATAATTTAAATTCCTCTTCTCTAATAAAATTAAACATTTTTTTTTATTTTATTATATTGAGTGATGAAGTTCAGAATTTACCTCGAGGTAATGATCAGGAGAGAAGAGGGGTGTTAAAGAAAGATTTGTCGAATTTCGTACGTATTGTGTATGCTTTCTCGACTGTGAATAGAAGCTTACGTTATAGTATAGAAAATTAGAATTGTTACATACACTTACAAAGACTAACTGACATTTAACCTTAGAGACCCGTCTATAAAAACTTTCTGTTACCTTGTGGTTACATTAATTAGCATTGGTGTAATCACAAGGGACAAAGAATAATGCTTTAAATATAATATTTGTATTAGCTTCACGCTGTATCTCGCTCATAAGATAGGCAGAATAGTAGCGTAGTGAACCTGCGAACCTAGTGCTATGACACTCCCTTCCCATTATGATGCTCATGCTCACTACTTTTAGCGGAATTATCAAGGCATTGAGTGTTGCCACCAGCGCCAAGAAATGTAAATATTAAATAGTTTATTACGCCGTGTGAGAGTCAAACCCACAACCGTCGCATTTACAGTCGCACGTTTGTGCCACTGCCCCATGATGAACTTTTACTCGTAAATAATTGCTACAAATAAGTTTCTTCCAGACTGGTTAAAGATATGTTTTTTGATATTCAATATATTAAAATCGTATGCCACGCCGCAAAAAAGGATGAAAAACCCAAAAAGTCCTAAAAATGTTGTTTATTATTCTTTGCTCGTATACAAATAGGTTGCACCTAAGTGAGTTCATGTCGTCCCCTGTCATTGCCAGAGGTCATAGGAAATGTATGATTTTTTATTTATATCATTAATCTTTACAAAAATAATCGTATTTTAGTGGCTTTTCAGGGTATTATAGTATGTCATTGTGTTTGAGAAGTTAATTTTAGTTACATTCGGGAAAAAGATAAAGATATAGTGATACATAATAAAATGCTCTCAGATAAACAAAATGAGAAAAAAAGAAGATAATTACAAACGAATTCAACAAATGTGTGTGTGAATGGATCAGCATTCGAGAAAATTAAATATTTATATATGTTCATTTCTTCGTTCTGCGTCGAGGCAAAGCGCGGCGTCGAACTCCGCCATTTAACACGCAATGCATGCAGATTTCGGCGAAAAATGGGGAACGGGGTGCTTAATAGTAGTTTCCCACTAGCAAACCATGCTGTGTACGGGATGTGTGTGTGTGTAGTGTGACGCTAAAAAACACACACGTGTTTACCAAATGAGTACTTACGGATTCCATTTGCCTATCTTGTTTTACGGGAAAAGCGTGATTGTTAAACTAAAACTAAATATTGGTTTCCTCTAAAAATCTATGAAACATTGCAGAACAGGAAAATAAAATCAAAAACTATAGTAAAGCTTACGTAAGCGGCGTGCTTGTAAACTTGAATGCGGGCGTCCATCGGCCAATTTCGCCTGAAGCACTTGATGCTACATTTTTTAACCTTTACTTGGGATTCTAAACGTACGTGATGAATACTTGGAGATTAAAAAATGAGATGTGAATTTTACCTTACTTTTACTAAGAATAGTTAGTGTATAAGGTCAGTCGTGGTGCTTTGGCAATAGTGTATGACTGTAAACGCGACAGAACGTGAGTTCTATTCCCATTCGAGAAAATGAAATGGAAATAATTCTGCATATTAGCTAAAAATAATTAAAATATTAGATAAACTTGGCAAGTTTTAATTTCGAACTATATATTTATTTATGATGTATGTACACAGGTACAAACTATATTTTTATACAATTTTAATTTTTTTATTACATAAAGAATTAAAGTTTTTTCATAAAGAATTATTTTTTTATCAATTAAAGCCCGCGAACAAAACTGACCGTATTGTTCACGGGCTTTAATCTATACTTATAATAAATCTGTAGAAAAGTCGTTTCTGTACATTGAAAATATTTAAAAAAAATTAGCCAGGGTGTTAAAGGATAATTAACAGAATCCATTTCCAACTTTTTTGTCTGTTTGTCTGTTTGTTTGTTTATGTGAACACGTATCACGTAAAAAGTACACAATAAATTTAAGCAACTTTTATACATAAAAATTACAAATAAATCAAAGTAGCTTTTAGTGTTCATTTCATTGTAATCGCTTCACCTATCAAAAGATATAAGTATTTAAGTTTTCAAGAAGTTAATATTTGAGATAGAAAAAAATCGATACAAGTAACGCTATCTATTGACCAAAATAGTAGGTACTAACAAATCTTGATACTCTCTTTCATACACGTAACGCTATCACTAATTGCGATGGGATCTTAAATAGATGGCGCTGTGCATAAAAGAAAATATAGTTTGGAAAGGTTACCGCTACACTTTATCAAAAAATAATGCACTTAAAGTTTTAAAGATATTTATATTTGAAAAAAAAAGAAACATACGCAATGATATCTATTGACTACATATGATAATGAATGTTATTATATTGTTGAGTTATTATCTGCTTAACGTTAATTACGTCATGTAAGTGTAATCTATACTTATAATAAATTTAACATAAACATAGTAGTATTTTTCTAACAATGTTCGAATGGTTACAGTTCAATTGTAAGTCCAAAAGAATGACTTTAGAAACGTCTTATTTATTTGACTGTTGATAAATTTACGTATTTTTAAAGTACAATTGTTCATAGTACTAACTACAAAGTAAACTAAATTGAATTGTTGGTGAAGAATACCTTAGTAACAGTCTAGCTTAATTCGTAATTATTTAACACAATGATAAAGAATGACTTAATATTCAAAGAAATATTTTGAATAGGTTCTTCAGTCCGTTCGTTCGTTTATGTTATATTAATATTTTTTTAAGAAACGTATAAAAAACTAACTTTTGGGAGCAACCTCTAAAAAACTATGTCTCAAGAAAAAAATGCTCTGACACTGTTTATAAAAATATCCCGCAGTATTATTTCATAACTTACAAGCGACACGTACCGACATTGCACTATTGCACCTGTATGTTGCATGTATGTATGTGCCAAGAGTATTTTAGGGTACATACCTCAAAATTCTTATAAGATAACTTTGTTGTTTGTCCGTCTGTCCGTCTGTCAAGACTATTTTGTACAAGATCGGTTAAAGGTTAGATACCTCAATGTTCAAGTCTATATTCCCTTAGAGCACAAAAAATCTATCTTCTAAATCATCGCAATCAAATGACGATGAAATGAGGGTTTATGCTTCGTTTTTTGTCGCATTTTCTATCATAACTATAAGGTACTTACTTCCTGTTGATATACAATTACGAAATTTGTTAAGAAGTTAAAATTTACGGCACGTATAAAGGAAAATTCCAAAATTATTTTTCGAAAATTGAATACTTATTGTATTTGTGTCACAGAAAAGCCATTCCAAAACCATTAGGTACAAATTTTAATCGGTACCTAATTTGATACAAAATGACAACTTAATTAGTTATTCTTTTGGTGTATCTCCATTCATGAAACTGGTACGAAACTCTCGGGGCATGAGTACGACTTGAACTCCGAAAATGTTGATTATTTTATAGATTATATAAAAATGCCTAAAAACGTGATTTCTACGTATATTCTGCATATCAATTATATATTTAACTAATAATATATGTTACTAATTTAAAAACTGTACAGGAGCTAGATAAGTTATTTTGCAAATAATATCGTGAGTACTTATCCAAATCAATTAATTATTAGTTAAGGCTGTTTGTAATATCTATATTTCTTAAATGAATAATCATGTAATTCAAGCGGACAAAGCCGCGAATAAATAATAAAATTATCGTTGTAAAATAAAATACAATTTGTCAAGAACGACGCACGCACATATACACCTATCAAAGGGAAACCGCCGCATACGCCTCATTCCGAAATCGAGCCGTAGGTTTTGGCGGCAAAGTTCAAAGTTCTAAAATCTAAAGGTTTTAGTAGTATTTTTATAGTAGTATGTGTTTACGTTATTGGTATCTAAGCGTAACTGCCTCACACGAAATATAGATATGATTAAACATCGTGAAATGAAAAAAAACCTACGTCTACACTGTTGCTTAAATTCTTTAGGTATGGATTTAAAATATTTTACCTATATGCTATTTCCGTAAAAGGAGCGCTGACGCTTCTCTTCTCTTCTTTGTTAAAGGCCAAAGATGTGGCTGTAACGCGACTGGTGTGGGTCCGATCCCCACTTGGAGGTTTGAATTATAATTTAATAATATTTTCCTTTCGTTTAATAATATTTTAATTTCGCACATCAGTCACACATTATACGCAATATCTTAATACTTAACATAATCTCATAATTTTACGCATAATCTTTACCCTGCTAAAGGCGGGGTAAAGCGTGGATCTGGTTTTAACTTTGTGTGAACCGATTAAAATAAAGTCCAGTCCAGTCGAGGCCAGTCGTGGCGCAGCGGCACGAAGTGTAACTGTAAAACCGGTTGGGGGTTCGATCCCCACTCAGATGAAATATTTACTTAAATTTATATTTCCATTTCTTCGCTCTGGTGTCGAGCGAACGAGAACACGAAAGAACGAGAACACGCAATGCCTCCAGAATTCAGCAGAAAGTGGGGAACGGAGTGTCTTAATACTAGGGTTCCTCTGCCTAACCTGCTGTGTGAGGGATACAGCGTGAAGCTGATTAAAATAAAACTGATATTAAATATTTAAGGGCAGATTGCCAAAATGCAAACAAAAAAAGGATTTAAATCGGTTAAGCCGTTTCTGAGATTATCGTGAACAAATTCACAGACAAACAGACAAACTGTTCTATTACAATGTTAATTGTAATATCTTCCATGTACAGACACCGATGAGTTAGGATTTTATTGTAAGTATCGACAAGTTGTGTTTTTATTTCAAAAATTCAAGTGAAGATTCTCATGGGAGGTACGAAAATGCGACCTAAAGTTTTAATAAATTTCTCATTAAAAATCTTCATTGCGTTGCAAACATACATTATAGGTATATCAAAACACGAACATAATTCAGTGTGTTAATTAAATAATTTTGTGGTTTAAGCGGGCGAAGCCGCGAGCGAGTCGCTAGTCTTAAATAAGTTAAAATCGGAGTGTCAAACACTTGGCTTTACTAAATATTTTTTATAATAATTGGAGTTCCTCAGTTTGTAAAGTAATCATTTCTTAATACTTGTTTTTTTCTTCATCTTATACTTTCTTTCTCTACTTCATCTTATACTGTGCTTTTAAGACACATAAGTCGAGATCGTTAACTAAAGTCAATATTAAAAGTACAAACTCTACCAACTTAAATTAAACTTTATCGACTTTAAAAATAAAACTAGCGTTTGTTACGAATGTTTACTGTTTGCTAATACCGTTGAAAGCATCCGAATTTCCAATAGCAGCTTATTTTAATGGTGTACGTAGTGGAAGTTCTGAAAAGATGTTCTGAGAGCTCGTTGCTTTTCACAAAAAAATAAAGAAGTTTGTATTGAAATTAAGTAATGTAAGTAATTATAGAAGTTTATTAAAATGTTATGTAATTTGTTTTATTTTTTATAAATAGAATTTTTTTTTATTTCACAAATTGGGGCCAGTCGTAGCATAAGCGAGCGTCTATAAACGCGACGGTTGAGAGGTTTCCCTATCAAATGATTAATATGTTCAATATTTTCCCGTTCCTACTTTCCACTCCATTTTCGAGATTTTTCATAATTGATAGGGAAACACAATGCTGCGCTGGTTTTTATTTTACTCGAGCGGTAATATATCAATAATTAATTCCCCCAAGACAGAGGCAAACCTACGACTGTCACGTTACCTTACGTTACGAGAGTCAGTCATTTCACCACAACGGCAACTTAAATAATTGCTTACAGTGAAATACTAAGTTGTTTCACAAAATCTTGTGATAAAGCTGCGGTAAACGAACTTTAAAGTTACGTGTGTAGCACAAGTGGGGCGACCCACCCGAATTATACACCCGTATTGAACCCGGAACTTTTAAAATAAAACAACTTTGTTTACTATTCGCTCAAATCGTCGGAGGAAGCCATTGGATTTTATTTTAAGCATTATTTACATTTAAGCCATTGCTTTTTGTACTACTGTATTGAAACTTTACTTTTGTAGGACTATATTTTGAATTGTTTATATGATGTTTTTATAATATTCACAAGTAGCTCGCAATTTCTTTTGTATGGACCGTGAAATATAAAATTCCGTTTCTTTCCCTTTCTGTAGAAATTTCGTCAAATTCTTCCTTCTATATCTATCGTCACGTAACTTATTGTTTCTTTATAAAAGTTAGAGAGAGTAATGATTTGACAATTGCTCTCTCTATTTTATATTTCTTCTTTATTTTATAATTTTTGTTTATTTTATTTACTCTCTTTATTTCATATTCTTGTTATTCAGACGAAGAAAAATAAAAAACAACAAACTCACTGTACACTATTGTAGAGCGTTAATTAATTACTTTTTACAATTTAATCTAGCTACAGTTATTTAGAAATACGAATGAACGTAAGTTAACGCTATAATGTGAATTGAAAACTATTTTACACGGACTATGGATAATAATATTGTATTTTTTTATTTTATTTATCTTATGAAAAAGAAATGGCATTATATTTAAGGTCATTTAAGAGACTAAAGAAAAGAAAAAAATCCAAAAAGAGCGGATAAAGCAGCGTCGGTTGAGGAAATCTAGTGTTTAGACCAGGGGTTTCCAATCTTTTCTTGATCAGGGACCACTTTTATAGAATTCTTGTTAGCAGGAACCACTATGTAGGTATAATTAAAATTAATTAATAATTTAACAATAATTTTAATTTCAAAATCAGTAGAAACTTACACGATAAGAAATAAAAATATTTAAAAAAAATCTAATATTTTGTATAATGGGGTGTGGGAATTTTTAAGTAAATATTAAAAATCAATGAATTTTAAAGTAAAAAGTTTATTAGTAAATTTAAATGTAAAAAAATATGTTTTACTTAGAAAACAACTTAACTGTAGGCAGACATCGCTCAACCACCAAAATTTTAAATCATTCGCGGACCATATTTTAGCTGCTGCGGACCACTACTGGTCCAACAAGGACCACTGGTTGGGAACCGATGGTTTAGGCACTCTTTTTCCCACAAGATTTTTTTATCATGCATAAGAAATATTTTCTTTCTGTTTTAGTTCAAAAATTAAGTATATACCATGTCTACATACTCGTATATCACTTGACTCATATAATGAAATATAACACTCAGCAGGCTCTACGCGCAGCTACGTGTACTCTCAGCTGATTATGTAGCAACTGCATCACGTCACATTCGAGTCACGTAGCAACCTAACGATATATTAGATGTTGTGACGAACGCTAGTTTACCAATAGGTATTATTATACCTGCAACACTAATATAATTTGCAATATATTTATGTCTGATAAAAAATGTTATATTTAAATTTCTTATTTACAACAGGCAGCGGGAACCTAATGTTTAAGCATATCTCTTTCCACATCTTTCAATTTTTATAAGATTTTTTAAGAGTGAGTCGTATTTTCATTGTGAACATAGTTTTTTTAAATTAAGAATACATTTATCACTTCACTGGTATAGCTTTCTGTAACAATTAGACTCTACGCATAGCTACGAGTATTCGTAGTCGATTACGTAGTAAGAGCAACACGTCACATTCGCGTCACGTAGCAACCTAATAATATATTATATGCTGTGACGAACGCTAGTTTACCACTAAGTGTTATTATAGCTATTGCAGCTATGTAGGAAGAGTGAATAGCTTCAGTATAAACTAAATAATGTATAAATATAAATTTTACTTATTATCTATCTATTATAAGATTTTTACTAGGGATTAAGACAGGATGGGGATAGGGATCATTATTTGATACTAAGATGTAGCGTTGAGATCCTCCACTCAACTTAGACGGAAAGTGGAGAAATGACAAACGGGTAGCTTAACACTAGGTTCTCTCTATTCTACTCCAAAATATTTTAATTAATTAGATCTGTTCATCACTACAATAACTTGCTCCTAAATTATCGTAAAAATAGTGCGTTCTTTAAGGATAATTTTTTGATCAATTCGAACAGTAGGGTATTTTAGCAAATTATAAAAGACTACCTCGAGCGGGATTCAAGCCCACAGTCTACACCACCGTCTAGACTAACTGCAGGATTACTTGCTTATGTTAAATTTTAATTAATATTAATACACAATTTCACTTACAGAAACCTTACGAATGTTTAATTATAATAAAATAGTTGAAAACATCGTGGTGCAGAGCCACATCATCTCGCGACATGCTTACAATAACACTGTTGTAGTTTCGATCCAGTTTCCCATCCAGGGGAATGAGTTATTTTCATTTTCTCGCTCGGGTAACAACACAAAGCGCAACGTTGAGTTCCGTCACTCAGAATACAATGTCTTGGAAAGCTGTGTTGTCGTAGTGTCTTAACACTATACACCCTTTGTCTACCATGTTATATATAGAATACGGCGCAAAGATAAAAATGAATATAAATGTTAATAAATAAGTATAAAAGTCAAATTAATAAATGGTAATATATATGTATGTATAATATATAAACATTTTTAAGGTTCACGTTGTATTCCGAATGTAGAAGGGCAGGCAGACGGAGCCACTAGCCAGCCTACTCATTTCCTCTAATCGAACCCACAACTTGTCGCGTTTACAGCCACACGCATGTGCTCTTCCACCATTTCTGGCCTCACGGATATATAAACATAAATAAGATATTTATTTGTACATATTTGTTATATGGAAATATTATTCGAACTTTAAAAAACAAGAAAAGTTTGAATTGCCATTATTAGCAGGGTTTTTGTAGCCTTTGTATATTTGCTAGCGGTTCGTTGGATTATTTGGAACAGTAGCATGGAGGGTTTACTGATGACGTGTTGAAAAGTTTTACTGTTCTACTACTGCTTCGCAAAAATAATTTTGAAAAGTCACGGCAATTTAAAAAGAAATAGCATGACTTGAACCTGCATATTTTGAATACTACAATGCAAGCAATTTAACCATTTAAGTCATACGTTAACCGCGTCAAAATTATATATGCCTAATGCATCGTTCAAACGTGGAGGTTGTTGGTTCGACATACACTCGGAGGAATATATCATAAGAAAGAATCTCCCTACAAAGATGTTAACAACATAAATAAGTTGTAACAAGCGAATAAAAATTGATGTAGCACGATGAGAACGTATGGTTTAGTGGTCAACGCGCCTGGTCGGTTTCTAGGAGGCGCGGGTTCGAGTCCCGCTACGTTCAAATATTTGTACGTTTTCTAAATAAGTACACTTGAAGGAATGTCAAATTTAAATTAGTTCCATTTTTCTACAACCGTCGTTATTTGTAATAACGACGTTGCTTTGAGCCCTCAACTCAACAAATTTTTTTATCACAAAAGTTAAACTTACATAAAATTTACCATTTAAAAGATTTTCAAATACACATTATTCATTAAATTAGCATATTTCTATTCGTTCTTCAGCTCAGCGCGGCCGCAGCCTTCCCCAGTACGTGATGTGAATGACAATTACTTCTCATAACTCGATATTTAAATTTTCTAACTTCAATAGGTTTTGATTTGGTATAGTAACTGAGTTATGTTATGCTAAACGTAAATGTAAATAAGAACCAACCGAGGCAGATGACCGTAGTAGCCGTTGTGGTGCAGTGTCCGGTTGTAAATTATGTTTAATACATTTATTCAAGCATACGTTTAGTACACGTTTCACTCAAATGGGATATATGTATATCCCAATTAAGTGAAATGTATACTAAACTTACTAAACTAAAATATTTATAGTTGAATAGATAATATTTTTTATTTATTTTACATTCTGTTTTTTCTTATTTTTATATTTGTATACTAGTTACCCACTCACAGATTCATCCGCTTGATTTAAATTCTTATGTAAATCACTAAGGCTAACATTAGCGCAGGGGCACAAGTGTACGACTGTAAACACAACAGGTGGTGGGTTCCATTCCCACTCGAGGAAATAAAATATTTAATATTTTCATTTCCTCGCTCTCGCCTCCAGAATTCAGGGAACGTGGGGAACCAAAACATCATAATGGGAACTGTTCGCGACGTCGCGATATTCGCGCGTTCGCGGACTTGACACGACATGTCGTTGCAAGTTCTTAGTTGCCTGTCGTGACTCGTGACGTCACACAATTGTAATAGTTTTAAGTATTATTTAATATTTTCTAAATTAGTAAAATGTTTATTTAATAATAATAAATAGAATTATAAGCACATATAAGTATCACCTTTTAGTTTTATATAGAAATTCTCGAATTTGTATTGCAATTATATAGTTTTAATATAGTTTACCGAGCTAATTGTTTTAAGATAATGATTACTTTTCTATTGTAAAATTTATTATTAATTATTATTAATTATAGGTTTTTATAGAAAAATAACAGATTTATAAATGCTAAATATTTGTAAATCATTATTAAGAGATTTTGTATCATAATAACTTCTGTGATTTTCGTCATAGTTACAGTATCTTTCGTAAATTTATAATAGTAAATAATTAAAATAGTATATTAATTTATATTTAATTAAATAGATATTTTTGTGATCTTTTAATATGTATAAATTATAAAAGCGTCCGATAGATAGTTATTAAAATATAAGCCAAAACGTGTAATAATCATAGTGAATACATTAGCTTAAATAAAGATAAAACGGCTCGGTGGCTTGCGGCTCTCTTTACGGTATAGCTCCGCGCAAGGATAGGTAGCAAAGATGCGCGGTCAGTGTGTCGGATACCCAGTTCAAACATATATAGTGAGTGAATAGGAAGAAAAATAAGAAGAAATATAGGAGGACAAATAGAATAATAGGAAGACATATTTGAAGAAGCCGTCAGTCACCGACCGTTATATAGAAATAGCATCTTGTTTCATTCGGCGATCTCCGCGTTCCCACTATCCGGAACCTATAGTGTACAGTGCGTCAGCGGCTCGTTCATTCGAGACTTCTTTTCTCGCGGCTTTGAATTCCGCCAGTCATCAAGCAATGCTTCAAAAAATCGGTACACTTTCCGCACGGAACGGACAAGTTTATTGGGAAAATGGTATTCTAACACTAGGTTCCCAAATTCCTCCTGCCTACCCTGCCACTTGCAAGATACAACGTTAAGCTAAATGCATAAAATAATCGTTTTGCAAATAATTAAGCGGCTGAAAGCTTCAGCTTCAGCGTTATTTCTCATTTTCTGAGGCATCGCTCAACTGATTGTGTAATTACCATTCTTTCCTGTAGATTTCAAAAGATTTGCTACGACTTAACGGAATGATATTTAAAAGGTTATTTTTAATCGTTTGTTTTTCAGATTAACGACAGAAGCTAGTGTCAGTATACTCTGTTCTTCATTTTCTACTCGGGTTATTGAACATTGAGTCACAGAACTCAACGCCGCGCCTAAGGACGCTTACATACACACATTATGTTTTTTTTAGCTTCACGCTGTATCCCGCTAGCAGAAGCGTAAGTTGAAGCAAACTAATGATAAGACGTGCTTATTGACAGACGGAACTCAATGTAGCGCTAACTTAGAGCAAGTGCTAGAACTTAATTATGAAGGTTTAGTCTATTTTTTAACATAAAAAATGTAACGTGAGGTTACATATTTTATTAGTTTGAGTTAAGTTATTTTTATTTTAATGACATAAACAAGCCAATAGTGGCGCAGGGGCAAAAGCGTGTGACAGTAAACGTGACATATTGTGGGTTCGATTCCCACTCGAGAAAAAGGAATATTTCATATTTTCAGTTCAGTTCCGCCACTCAAGAACAACTCAAGAATTCGACGGAAATTGGAGAACGAAATGCTTTAACAGCTCCCTCTGCTTACCCTTAAAGAATAATAAATATACAGATAGACAGGCTCAATTATTGTGAATTTAATAGCAGAACGAAATGTTCTACGAACGAAAATTCAAAATATTTTCATTTTCCAGTATTTCAACACGAATTTCTTTGTAAAGTCTGGCTATAATATACAACCAGTTTATTTATAAAGACAGAGGATAAAAAGATCTCCATTTTTCTTTATTTCTTCAATGCAAATTTGTGAAAAATAGCGCAAAAATATTCAGAAAATCGACATTTGAAAATTTAATAACGTATATAAGATTTTTCTATTACTGAGTAACTGACCGACAAGGCACAGCCAAAGCCATGTGGTCCTTAGGAAGTATTGAGGAACACTAAAAGAGGATTTTTCAAAATTCTTACGGGAATGAAAAAATATAGTATAATAAACATAAAAATATAACATTTCAAAATACATACTAAAGTTTCACTAGTACTGTAGTAACTTGCCAAATCTGTTTTGTATAATGATGGGAATTGGTATAATTTCTTAATATCACGCAAAACTAGAAAGAGATCGTTATGTCTTAAATGTCGAAAATCAAAAATATTTTTTTTGGAAAAATGTACTTTGAGATATACATTTGAATTAGATTATATTATGTTTTTTAGGTAATATATGACACTGTCGTAGTTCAAACTTCGCAAAGGTTGGTTCTGCTACGAGAAATGCTACGAGTCGTGCTATTCTGATATTCAATTAGTGAAATGAGAAAAAGAAAGCAGTTACATAATAATAACTATCATAATGTTATGTTTATCCACTCAAAGCTTTAAATATTTTTTTAGCCTCACGGTGCATATAGCAAAGTAGGCAGAGGTAACCCTGAAATAATTTATTAAAAAAAATAAAAAAAAAACTACTAAACTTTCCCTTTAATAACTCAAGTTATTCAAATTCAAATTTGGAAAACCAATGCTATTATTGTAAGACCAGAGAATATATAAAAATATACACATAAATATGATTGACATACAAAACTTCTACGAAACTTGGAGATGGATTGTTTAAAATTTACTTTTAACCTTGCTAAAAACTAAAAAAAAAACAGCTATAAAAAGTATGATTATCGAATGAAATATATAGCAAAATATAGTAAAATAATATATAAATACCTGCAACCATTTGATCCTTGTGATATTCTCCTCTGTGACGCTCAAAGCTTTCCGCTCACCCAACTTGTACGACTCATCGTAGTACATGTACTCAGTGAAAGTCAACCCACTAGTGGTGTACTGCTGTGTGAAATATATCGATATAGTCCCATTTACGATATCGTGCTGGATAATCCATCGACATTTGATAGGGACGGGAAATGGATTGGGGAAGTTTGGTGTTTGTATTATGCCGACTGGACCCTTCAATCGACCGCCGCATGTTTGCGGACCCTGGTGCTCTCCGGGTTGAGATGAGACGGTTTTTGTGAAGATTGTGATCAGTGTGATGCTGAGTAGCTGTAGTATTGATAGCCTGGAACAAAGAAAATAATATTTAGTCCTTTTATTATGTTTTTTTTTTATTAAGGGATTTCTATATATCGCAAAGTCTATATTTATAATAGAATCGTAACTGATCCGTGTCTGTACATGGAAGATATATCAGAAAGATTTTGTGCATTTATTTTGTTTTAAGAAAGAAATGCATTATATCTTTTCAAGCGTAAAGACGTTTTATTTTATCTTAAAGACTATTATTTTGGACTTTGATCAATATAATAGAACCTAAAACAATGATTTTTAATCTTTTGCTTGTTTATCGGTGCGTTTATCAAACCACGAGAATTGAACCAACAATCTATCGCGTTCACATACATACGTTATACAGTCACACGCTTGTGCCACTTCACCACGACTGGCCTCTATTTTTTATTATTTTTTATTCCGTTATTTTTTATCTGATGATATAAGCGTGGCTAAAACCAAGCTGTACGTGAGACGAAAGTAGGTCTGGCAATTCTAATTTACTAACGACACTTGCGTCCTTTGGGACAAAATTCCTGAATGAGCACACCATGTTCGGTGCAAAATGTATTTTTTTTAATTCCAAGAGCTTAAAACACTTCATAAGTTCAATACCGTTTTCTTAACAATCAATCCCCTGAGTATGATTCGAAGCCACAACCATCGGATTTACAGTCACTGCGCACCGACCCTCTGTTTATAATATGAAACAAAATTCCCAAAGCTACCTAAAGACTGATTGGAATATTCCAGACTGTCTGATACATGAATTTTTCATAAATCTAAGGTAAACTAGAAACTCGTTCCCTTTTTTAAATGCAGCATAGTTAGCTGCAATAGATGATGTCAGTTATCTCCAGCGCCATAGTCAATTTACATTTTCAAACCATTAATATTCTTTGCTTTACGATAGTAATTGAAATTGTATTGTGTAATTGTATGAGATATTTAAATTTGATAATATTAAATAATAATTATTATTTACTAATAAGATCTATAGACATCGTTCAAAAATATTATTTACATCCATAGATCCATAGATATTTTTTTACTTAATATTCTGTATTGTGCTCCACCAATCGTGACCTATAAAATAACCTTTCTTTGATTTGTTTAACTTTTATCTCATGCCTTCATGAATAAGGTATAGGTCCACCTATTCTTAATAATCTATACGTAAGAAGCAATATGTTGTTTAATTTTATACTGAAAATTTACCCCAAAAACAATTCAAGGCCACGACCATCGTGACCTACACTATTTTAAATATAAAAAAAATAAAATCAGCTTCACGCTGTATCCCGCACCGCAGCAGGGTAGGCAGAGGGAACCTAATGTTAAGACACTCCGTTCCCCACTTTCTGCCGAATTCTGGAGGGATTGCGTATTGAGTGACAGAACTCAACGACGCACTTTGCCTCGACACCAGAGCGAAGAAATGAAAATATAAATATAAATAAATATTTCACTTCCTCGAGTGGGGATCGAACCTACAACCAATCGATTTAACAGTCACACTTTGTGCCCCTGCGCCACGACTGGCCTCTTCTCATATGATAAACTAGAGGCCGCCCGCGACTTCGTCCGCGTGGAAACCCTATGATAACGAAACAATATTATCAACATAAGAAATATGGTAACTAAATATTGCAAAGCTCTAATCATAGGTCTATTGGTAGCTACTGCAGTATGCTCCTATAAACTATATTTAACGATTTTTCTCCTTTAAGAATCAATCCCGCGGGAACTCCGGGATAAAAAGTAGCCTATATGTTATTCTGGGTCTTCAGCTATCTACATACCAAATTTCATCGTAATCGGTTCAGTAGTATTTGCGTGAAAGAGTAACAAACATCCATACATACTCACAAACTTTCGCATTTTTAATATTAGTAGGATATTTTTCCCACAATACATTTTTCGCGGCATAAGAGTTATCTATTTAAACCTCTTCTATCCGATTTTATAGTCCACATTGATTTTATTTCGTATTTGTCACCGTCTATCCGTTGTATGAAAAAAAACCTTTAATTTTTTTTATATCAAATCAATTTAACCCATTGAAAACCTATTTTTTTCATTTAAAATAGATAGAGATTAATCATAGTAAATAGAACACTAAGAGCAATCGACAAGTTTGACTTCCGAAATCCTTAATTAAACGGAATTTTAATCTTAGTTTGAAATAAATAAATTTCTCAATTGTTCGTTCATATTGATCTAAAATATCTGCTTTATATAAAGGTGGTGGCGGTATTCAGTTTTGGATCGGATTTAAATTTTATTTCCGAATAAAATACTAAAAGAATATTGCACCGTATTTTACCGTATTTTATAAAAAGAAATTCGATATTTAAAAAAAACTCGGCTATAGATTTAAGCCTCATGCATTATATTAAAAAAGTATGGAAATCATTAACAAAACAGAGGAGATCCTCAAGTCCTGTTTTAACATATGTACCTAAATGAGGCTCGTCTTGGCGCAGGGACAGAAGCGTGAGACCGTAGACGCGACAGGTTCTAAGTTCAATTACAACTTAGGAAATGAAATATTTAAAATTTTCATTTCTCTCGCTCGCTCTGGTAATGAGGCAAAGCGTGGCGTTGAGTTCCACATCTCAACACGCAATACCTCCAAAATTCCGCGGAAAGTAAGAAACGGAAGAATGTTGTTTGAAAAAAAAAGCATCGCCATTTTTCCCGCATTAGAGTAGTCAGAGGAAACCTAATGTTCACATTATATTATCAATTGTCGAAAATTAGAATAATTTAATAAATGAAATTCACCCGAATGAGGATCGAACTGACATACATTGCGTTAACAGTCAACATTATTTATTAACTTTAAAATAGATCCACTACAAAACATGTTAAGCTTCTTTCGTAGCTAGTCTATTACTTATATTTAATTTAACATATTAATCTCTGTACGGACCGTCAACGGCAAGTAGTCAACGGTAGATAGATATATAAACAAGTAATAACGTTGTGACACTTTGACAAATGACGAGACCAAGTTACTAAGGAGATACGTGTATCTTGTGAATACTCAATCTTCGCTCTTCACCTGTTCTTGTTACTTAACGTTCATGTCGTAGTATTATTTAAGTTTAAAAGAGATCGCAGTAGTTCAGTAGCACAAATTCTGATCGTAAAAGTGACAGTTGTGAGTTCCATTCGGGGGAGTGAAATACTTGATATTTTTATATTATTCGGTCTGGTGACTGAGATAAGCACGACATAGAGTTCCAACACTCAACAAGAAATGCCTACAGAATTCGGTGGAAGGTAAATGTGGAAGAATATTAGGTTCGAGGGTTCCCTTTGCCTACCCTGTTATGTGCGGGAGACAGCCTGAAGAAAGTAGTAATAATAATAATAAGAACTTTATTTTAACCACAACATTAAGAAAGTAAGTACAATAAATGAAGCCGTTTGAACATTAACATGTTGTGGGTTGCTGATGCCTGTGATAGGTACAAAATCCGTGTTACAGGTCACCAGGTCTCCACCTCAGCATCAATTTAAATAGACAAGTCTACGTATTATCATCACAATCTATACTTATAATAAATCTGTAGAAAAGTCGTTTCTGTACATTGAAAATATTTTTAAAAAAATTAGCCAGGGTGTTAAAGGATAATTAACAGAATCCATTTCCAACATTTTTGGAATTTTTGTCTGTTTGTCTGTTTGTCTGTTTATGTAAACACGTATCACGTAAAAAGTACACAATCAATTTAAGCAACTTTTGTACATAAAAATTACAAATAAATCAAAGTAGCTTTTAGTGTTTATTTCATTGTAATCGCTTCACTCTATCAAAAGATAAAAGTATTTAAGTTTTCAAAAAGTTAATATTTGAGATAGTAAAAAATCGATACAAGTAACGCTGTCTATTGACACAAATAGTAGGTACTAACGAATCTTGATACTGTCTTTCATACACGTAACGCTATCACTAATTGCGATGGGATCTTAAATAGATGGCGCTGTAAAATATAGTATAAATATAAAAAACGTAAAAAGGTTACCTACACTCTATCAAAAAATAATGTACTTAAAGTTTTAAAGATATTTATATTTGAAAAAAAAAGAAACATACGCAATGATATCTATTGACTACATATGGTAATGAATGTTATTATATTGTTGAGTTATTATTTGCTTAACGTTAATTACGTCATGTAAGTGTAATCTATACTTATAATAAATTTAACATAAACATAGTAGTATTTTTCTAACAATGTTCGAATGGTTACAGTTCAATTGTAAGTCCAAAAGAACGACTTTAGAATTAAAAGGTCTTATTTATTTGACTGTTGATAAATTTACGTATTTTAAAGTACAATTGCTCATAGTACTAACTATAAAGTAAACTAAATTGAATTGTTGGTGAAGATTACCTTCGTAACAGTCTAGCTTAATTCGTAATTATGTTAAATAACAGTGATAAAGAATGACTTAATATTCAAAGAAATATTTTGAATAGGTTCTTCAGTCCGTTCGTTTATGTTATTAATATTTTTTTAAGAAACGTATAAAATATTTAACTTTTGGGAGCCACTAAACTAACTCTAAAAAATTGTGTCTCAAGAAAAAAATGCTCTGACACTGTTAATAAAAAATCCGCAGTATTATTTCATAACTTACAAGCGACACGTAACGGCATTGCACTATTGCACCTGTATGTTGCATGTATATATGTGCCAAGGGTATTTTAGGGTACATACCTCAAAATTCTTATAAGATAACTTTGTTGTTTGTCCGTCTGTCTGTCTGTCAAGAGTATTTTGTACAAGATCGGTTAAAGGTTAGATACCTCAATGTTCAAGTCTATATTCCCTTAGAGCACAAAAAATCTATCTTCTAAATCGTCGCAATCAAATATGTCGAAATTTGAGGTAAACCCTCATATTTCATCGTTTTCGTTTTATTTCATATTGCTTCGTTTTTTGTCGCATTTTCTATCATAACTATAGGATGATGATGATATACAATTACGAAATTTGTTAAGAAGTTAAAATTTACGGCACGTATAAAGAAAAATTCCAAAATTATTTTTCTAAAGTTGAATTTTTATTATATTTGTGTCATAGAAAAAAACCATTAGGTACAAATTTTAATCTGTACTTAATTTGATACAAAATGACAACTTAATTAGTTATTCTTTTGGTGCTTTTGGTGTATATATTCATGAAACTGGTACGAAACTCTGGGGGCATGAGTACGACTTGAACTTGACCAAAAATGTTGATTATTTTATAGATTATATAAAAATGCCTAAAAACGTGCTTTCTATGTATATTCTGTATACTAATGATATATTTAACTAATAATATATGTTACCAATTTAAAAACTATACAGGAGCTAATTAGTTATAAGTTAGTTATAAGCTAAATAAATAATAAGTTATTTTACAAAGAATATCGTGAGTACTTATCCAAATCAATTAATTAATAATTAAGGCTGTTTGTATCACAGAATTTTATTTTTATTTTTTTTTATATCTATATTTCTTAAATGAATAATCATGTAATTCAAGCGGGCAAAGCCGCGAGCAGGCCGCTAGTATAAAATAAAATGAAATAATTCAATTGTAAGCGTGCGTGTGCATGCGTGCGTGCGTGTGCGTGTGCGTGTGCGTGTGCGTGTGCGTGTGCGTGTGCGTGTGCGTGCGCGTGCGCGTGCGAGCGCGCGTGCGCGTGCGCGTGCGCGTGTGCGTGTGCGTGTGCGGGCGTGGGTGTGTGTGTGTTTGGGTGTGTATGTCACTGTTACTGTTCTTTACGTTACCATGGGATTTCCAGAAGTTTTTCTACACTAGTATAAGATTGTTTTAGTAACCAATTACTTAGTAACAATTGTTTTTAAGGTATTCTTATTTAATTTATACAAAGAAAGTAATTTACTAAGATGATTGTATATATGTGGTCCTAGGAAGACAAAAAACCTATGACTGAAGAAAGTTTTTGTTTAATGTTGTTGGAACAATATTACAATTTCTGCGACATACGTCGGGTGTAAAAATAGTAAAGAGTAATAATAAAGATACCGTCGTGGTACAGCGTCACAGCGTCTGACTGTACACGCGACGGTTGTGAGTTTAATTTCCATTTGGAATAGTTAAATATTTTCAATTTCCCACGCTACTCTCAGGTAACTAGATAAAGGAAATCGTCGAGTTCCACCTCTAAGTACGAATTTAAAAAAAAATATGGCTGATTGTTGAGTTGCAGAGCTAGAATCCACGCTTAGGCTTATTAGATGGAGAAATTGAAATCCAAAGTGCATTTCTCTGCGTCGTCTTCTAAAAAAATTTTTGTCTAAAAATATTTGATAAATAAGAAGAAATTCGATTTATTTTAAAAGAATGTTTTCTATATCTTCTTAATATATATATTTTTAGCCTGATCGCTAACAAAATTTCAAGACAATATACGAAAGTTCAAGCTTCAATATAGGATGAAAATAATTTACATACGAATGCCTTGCAAACAGTGTACGTAAATAATTTGGTTCCCAATAACAAAATCTAGGGGTTGTTATATAAGGAACCACGTACAATTGGCAATACGGGTGGAACATCAATGGAAGGTTTGTTATTAGTAGTGGGATATCTTACTTGTGATGGTATATATATTGTAAGCAAGTTGTAGTGAGATTTCAAAATGTGACTTGCTTGCTTTTTGTTTTATTCTCATTGTCAAAATCAGGAAATTAAATATAAAATATTTAGTTTCCTCAAATGAGCATCGAACCCATAACCTTGTATACTTCCTTACGCTGTGTTTATGCTGTGTTTATTATGTATAGGACGTTACTCATAAAATTTTCTCAAAAAATCCTAGTTATCTAATTTCAAATTAATCAGTATCCCGCTCATAGTAGGCTAGGTAGAGGGAACCTAGTATTAAGACACTCCGTTCCCCATATTCCGCCGAATTCGCGAGACATTTCGTGAACTCAACTCTGCGTTTTTACCTTGTTACCTTGTTTACTTGTGCCACTGAGCCACGATAGCCTCTAGAATGTTAGTGGATTATTAAATTATTATTTCTAGACTATATAACTTTCAATTCAATTCTATTCAATTCTAGCTACAGCCGTGCCTGACTTAAGAGCGGAGGGGACAGTTGGGACGTGGTCATGTACAATTTTGAAACGAACTCTACACCAGTTATTTAGTGCTCTTTTGGGATTATAGAGCACGTTTGTATATAATAAGAAGTTAGTATTTATAAATGAAGTAAAAGATGCAGAATTTTTAACTGACGCAAATGCGACAGTTTCATTCCCACTGAAGGAAATTAAATATTTAATATTGTTATTTCTTCGCTCTGGTGTCGTTGTACAGCGTGGCGTCGAGTTCCATCACTCAACACGCAACGCCTTCAGAATTCGGCGGAAAATGAATGAGTATCTTAGCACTAGTCAGAAAGCAGAAAAAAACTCTACTCAAGATTAAATTTAAATCGTTTTAAACATAAATATTGATGCGGATGTCAGAAACAAATTATACAAAATTTGCTTTTTCAGCCAAAAATCCACAAGCAGCTAGTGCCAAGATTTGCAAAGATCGTCTAGTGTGGTTTTAATTCGTAGACAATTTACCGAGCAAGAATGTAGCAGCCAATCATTTGTAGTTACACCACAGTGCGGTGTCCTGCGTGTCAAGACCCTCAGTAGGTCTTAGAAGCCTATGTAAATTATATATTTACATAGGCTTCTAAGTCTAAGTAAAATTCACTTTTTCTGGTTCTCACTATATCCTGAACATAGCATTGCGCCACGATTGGCCTAGATCGAGTTTTTAGAATAAAATCATGAGGGACTTTTATTATTTCCTACGAATAAACGAATATTAGTGTAACTTACTATAAGGTATCCCCTACGAAAATATGATTCTTGTAAAAAATAAAGAACAAAATAAATGAATTTGCTTTAACATAATTAAATAGTTCCTTCATTTAAAATTAAATTGTAAATTACAAATCCTTAGTTTCTATTAATAAAGCACTCTCAAGATCGATCTCAGACTTGAGAGCGGCTTATAAGATGAGCCTTAATGTCATGGAAATGCTCAAAATAAACAAATAGTTTCCACATCTCCAACAGTTTAGTTTTAACGAACAGTAAACTTACATCCCAAAGGAAACATGTCACAGGTAAATCAGCACGGAGCCTAATTTCCCGTACTCGTTTAACGAGTGACGTTGGCACGTTCGTCATTAAAGGGAAAAACTTACAAATGCCCGCACTACGTACTGAGACTTGTGCATTCTTTAAGAGGACTATTTTTAGTCTGTAACATTTTAAGTTTACTAAGGTAAAATGTTAAAGTAAGACTGCTGGTAGGAACCTTTATGTGATACATGCGAAAGTATTAAGAAGTACATATATAGATGATTAAAGTATATTTAGATTTTTTAGGTATTTTTTATTATTATTTATTTATTGATTCATTATTACATTACATAACAAGAGTAAACAATGTATTTGTAAATTGTTTTTTTTAATTAAGTGGATAAGTTTGAAAGTTAATCATTCATCTATGAGGTAGTTGTTCAATGATATTTAAGAAATAAAAACCAATAAAATATTTTAAATTTTCAGTAATATAATATGTCATAATACACGCAATGCCTTAGCGCTAGGTTCCCATATTCCCTCTACCTACTCAGCTACGTACGAGATAGATCCTAAAATAATAATAATAATGATCCATATTCATTCAATTATGTCGGACATATAAATGTTATTTAGATATAAAGCTCTAGCATTTCTAATGTAATTTCATATTGCAATGATGAAATAGATGTGGATATTGCATTAACACTTGGTAATGTATGAAGTGAAATTATAATATGTATGAGCTTTAAAAAAGCAGTAGTTTAATCATTTATGTGACAGTTCATAGTTCAATTCTTGTTATATGTATAATATTCATATTAAAAATGATTGTCTGTTTGGCTATTTCAGTTGAACAAAACGCGGTGTTAGTTATCGCTATCTAACAATAACATCTGAAAATAATCAATTGAATATTTAAATATGTTTAATATATTATATAGCATTTGTTTCATATGTATTTAGTATATATATGAAAGATCAGAAACAGTTCGAGCAAACAATACAAAATATCAATTTACAGTCTAACCAAAGCCAGTAAAAACTAACGATTCTCTCAATTCTTACTACTTTTCCTCTATATATTTTGCAAAGAAAATGTACAAAATTCCGAAAACCTGTGATTTTTTTAATTTTCAAAACAAAAAACCATTTGGCACTATTCGAAGTCACGTGTGTCCAGTATCTTCTCGAACTCGAGTTCTATGTAACTTAAGAATAAAGAAGCTGCAATAAAGAATAATACATGTTTGCACTCGACACAGAATTCGGCACCAAAGTGGTAATAACCAAAGGAAAATCGATAAATGGAATTCGCTAACATGTTAAATTTAGTGTAAGAGTGATAATGGTTGAACTAATTTAGTAGAACGTCGCCAGAGTTCGATGAAACGTGAATGTTATCTGATTTTTTAAGACAAATGGACGGTTTTTATTTAAATTCAACCCATTTTATTTTGTCAATGCTATAACAGCTTTTAGATTAATTAAAACCAACCACCCTTACTCGCGCCTCACTGAACACGATATCCCTGTTGGGGAAAAAAAGTATATTTTTTACTACTCCTGTATCTCTAAATAGGCGGAAAATAGAATAAAACATTCACAATCAAATTTTCTCCGCGCCCTTGTCATAATAGTGTAGCAATAGGAGGGGCACAAGCGTGTGACTGTAAACACAACTGGTTATGGGTTCGATTTTCATTTGAGGAAATTAAACATATAACATTTCATTGTTTCCCTCTTCGCGATGGAGATGTGAAACGCGGTGTAGAATTTCGCCACTCAATACGCAATGTTTCCAGATTTCGGCGGAAAAACCCCCACTTTCGGAGTAAAGTGTCTTAACACTAGTCTTCTTCTGCCTACCCTGTTACGTGCGGGATACAGAGTGTAATATTTACCTAACCAATAAACGTACGTACGCAACGAATAATATAATTTAATGTTATTTTTAAATATTAATCAAATAATAAACATAGATATTACAATGTAGTTTCATTTTGCTATATTTTCTTAAGCAATACGTGTAACTGGAGCAAATCTGAAAGATAAAATGAAAGAACTAAGTTAGCTATAAATATAGCATCCTTGCATTTACACAACATTATTTATGTGTTTTATTATTTATTAAAATTGTAGGGTAGAATTTATTTACCAACTGACCAAGATTAAGTTCTGTCTGCTTGCTCTTAGTTTGAGTTCAAATCCCACATCACCTCCAGAACTCTCCAGAAATTGAGTGTCTTAGCACTACGCTCTCTCTGCCTGTAGCAGTCAGTGGCTACATGCGGAATCAGCGTGAAGCTAAAAAACATTTTAATTTTTTCGAGTAAGTCAAAATAAACAACTTATCATCTAATTATAAAAAATATGAGCCACTTTAAAATGTCTCACACATATGAAGTGCACTAAAGGGATAGTATAATTAGTCCACTCAGAATTATTAATTAAAACAAAATATGTAACGTCGAAGATTGAATAAATAATATGAAGCCGGTCCCTGCAGACATTACCAATGTAAATATTAATTTCACAGTTAACGAGATGAAGATAACGAAGAGACCGACCTTGTTACGTGTACAGCAGTCAAACGATGAATCTTGGTACATTTCCTGTGTTCTCTGTTCGCATTATATCTTTATGTCAACTTCACGCTACATTCCGCATATAATAGGGTAGGCTGAGAGAAAATAGTATTAAGACACTTCATTCCCCATTCTATTCTACTAACCATTCATTAACTTATCACAAAAAGAAGTGCAATAGAAAAGAGTTACAGCCGCGATCTCAAAGAAGCTAGCTCGTTAAAAATGAAAATCAAATGTAATAACGTCCAGGTTAACTAAATCTGCGGCCACTGTGCGGGTAAAGGGGCTTAAAACGACGAATGTTTTTTTTTCTCATTACTGAACAATACTTAACCGTTCTAACTAAACGATTTAAAAAATGTCGAGATGCTCGTTGCCTTTGTGTGAATTTTCTTTTTTTTGAGGCCTTTTATGCACTAGCTATATGCTAATTGAAAGGAACTAAATGGCTTAGCTGCTGTTAGCTGAGACAATACAACCTTTTCTGCGAGATTCTTCCCCTATATCAGAATAGGTATATGTTAGATCGTAGGTTCAATTTCTCTCTATGCCCAAAGATTTATATAATGATAACCCTAGGTTATATTTACATATTAAAGGGTGATTATTTTTGCTGCTTCACGCTGTATCCAGCATACAATTACTTAAATTATCAACGGAACCCGCCTAATGATATGTCAACGAGGCTCCTTAGCGCCCTAATTCCTCCAAGAACCAATTATGTCCTTAAAGCGGTAACAATCCTTGTCAAAGACAGTCGTATGTAGTGAGAGTGTTACTTTGTTATCTTGTGATGGAATACTTACTATTGTAATTATGCTATATTTCTTACGCTTATGTATTTAAATTCATATTTAAAGTATATGAAAACAAGGTTTTATCAAATTCATATTAACAGATTAGAAAGTGTTCAAAAAAGGTTCTTATATCACATTTCCTATTCAGATAATAAATGTCATTCACTTTGACTTTGACTTTGTGATTTTATCTCTATGTGAACGTATTTTGATTGAAATTTGTTTTGTGGACCAATAAACAGAAAAAAAAATTACATATGACCCTCACTGTACACAAAAAAATATTCCTTCGTATTTAAATGGATTATGCAAAACATTTTTTAAGCAAGCTTTATAATATTAAGCAAATAGTATTATATATGTATATAATATTGTATATTATATTAAGTAAATTTACAAAAATATACTAATTATATTGTCTGTAAGTTTGTTGTCTAAGTTTAATTATCGCTAGTACTGAATAATACATAAGTCACCTTTTATATTACGTCCGTGAGGAAGCTGCATTACCGAACATATTATTTTGTGCATTTTTATTTATAAATGTTACACGTTTTAAAAATAATCTAGATATTTCATGTAATTTCCGGTTTCCGTCACGTATATCTGTCGAGTGGCTATCGAACGTGCTCTCACCATCTTGACCGAGATCCATTTTAATACCGAATTTTTAATTTATTGGGTAAGCATAATGAGTTCATTTAATTTTATTTGTGACAACATTTTTTTTTACTATAACTTCCAAAATACTGCTATTAATAGCTTAAGCTATTAGTAGAAAAAAATAATAATTAACGTCGAGTTAGCTACACGTCGCATCCCGCACACAGCAGGGTTGCCATAAAAACTCTAGTGTTAAGACACTCCGTCCAGAATTCGGCGGAAAGTAGCAAATGGATCTTAACATTAGGCTCCCTCTGCCTACCCTACTACATGCGGGATACAGCGTGAAGTTCAAAAGAAAATACCTACTAGGCTCTTTTTATCTACTTTGCATTTAGTGGAACACGCGTGGCAATAAGAATACTGAAATAAGATATCCTAACTTGAATGAAGTCGTAAAGCTTAAGGAAAGTGCGATAGAGTATATAAAATTTATATCACAGTATAGTGGCTTACTTTTAGTACCTCGGCGGAAGTAATATATAGGGGAGAAGGGGGCACATTCGAACGATTTTTAAACTTTGTGTCATATCTAAAAATTCTACAGTTTTTAACTTCTTTACTATTTCACAAGGCTTAGTCCAACTATTGTGCCACACAATCGTAGCATCGTATGTAGAAAAATATATAAGGTAAAGGTGCAATATCAACTTTAGTAGCAGTAGTCAAATGTTCAAAGCTGCCCCCCTTGCGGGGTAGCTTTGAACATATATGGGGCAGTTTTGAACTGTCATCGAATTCAATGAAATTAAAAAGCTTTTAAGTAATTTTATCAATAAACTTAACATTAGAAACGATGGAGATCAAATATCAGTACCATGTTAACTGAAAAAAATAATATACCTAGTTTAATTTATTTTTAATTATTGCGATTGTACTAGTACTAATGTTAAATAACTTTAATATTATTAATAGACTTTAAAATACAAAAAAGTAGCTTTGGCTTCGTAGAAGTAATTAACATTATGGGATCAATCATAGAATAAATCTAATATTATAAAAATAAAACATAATATTTTTTAAATAAACAGCTTACTACCTTAATTTGAACTTAGAAAAATTAAATTTAAAGGAAAACATGAATGTAGTACGTGACGTAACCAGCAACTGAAATTGGGGGAAGTAGTCTACGTAAGAAATAAAAATTAGCTTCACGTTTTATCCCGCACACAGCACGGCAGGCAGAGGGAACCTAGTGTTAAGACACTCCGTTCCCCACTTTCTGCCGAATTCTGGAGGCATTGCGTGTTGAGTGGCACAACTCAACGCCGCGCTTAACTTCGACACCAAAGCGAAGAAATGGAAATATAAATTTAAGCAAATATTTCATCTCCTCGAGCGGGGATCGAACCCACAACCAGTCAGGATCAATCATAGAATAAACCTGATATTATTAAAAAAAACAAAATATTTTTTAATAAACAGCTTATTACCCTAATTTGAACTTAGAGAAATTAAATTGAAAGGAACATGGATATAGTATAGTGACGTAAGGAAAAAAATTGTACAAGCTACTTTTTTACTATTCATAGATGATGAAACATTCGCTAAAATGGAGTCTCCAATATTTATTAAGTGGTAGTCTAATTCCATTACGTAGTCTTCATACGTCAGTTTCTTGTAAAGAAAAGTTCAGTTTAGTTTTGTTTTTCTTTTGCGGTATTTTGTTATATATAATAATATTCAAAACTGCCCCCCTTATTTTGTTCAAAGCTGCCTCAGTGGTATTTGAAAAATTAAAAACGTTTTTTTTTTAAGTAAAAGTTTAAAAATTGTATTAATTTCTAGTTTATTGCATGATATATGAAAAATTCTAACTAAAAGAGGAAAAAATAAAACCATATACCATGAATTGGATCCCTGCGATCCTTACGCGTTTATTTAAAAATGTATAAAATTTTGCTCAAAATCAAACACTCCTCGTAACTCAACCACGGGCTCTCATATATCAGCAGTGACAAGTGACACGTGTGCAGGTTAGTGCTGCCACTACTCAAAAAAAATCTAACAAAATTTCTTTTTAAAATAGCTCTGTTAACACATATTTACAAAGGTACCCCTGTTCAAAGCTACCCCCCTCTCCCCTATATTCCTTATATTAGTGTTATTGGTATTAGATAATACATCAGACTGTGACAACAAATATAAACCGGTCAAATGCGAGTTGGACCCGCATATCGAGGGTCCCGTACCAATTTCAGAATTGTATGTCAATGGGAAGTATTACATAATTTATAAGAAATTAAAGTGACTTATATATTAATAAGCTATGTTTTATTATCATAGTATGTTACTAATGCTATCGAATCGCAACTAAACAATATCTTTTTGATTGTAAGTGCAGTCTCTAGTTGGAGGTATGTTTGTATAGATATTACGATCATTTTCGCCGGTTTAGCAAGAAAAAACAGGCGGCGTTGGGTTCCACTATGTATTTCTATTTTTTTTAGGTTTACGCTGTATGCGGTATAGCGTGATGCTAAAGTATAGCTATAGCTTTGTTTTCGATTAAGAAATATCTGTTCCCCACTTTTCTCCCAATTCTTGAGACATTGCGTGATGTGTGGCAGAACTCAACGCCGCGCTTTGCCTCGTTACCAGAGCGAGGAAATGAGAAATATTGAATATGTCATCCTCCCAAGTAGAAAAACAACCCACAACCCTCGCGTTTACAGTCGCATGCTTGTGCCCCTGCGACGGGCTAATTTAGAAATCAAGAGTGCAGTGTCTTCACACCAATTTTTTGTGAAAAAAAAGTCCTTATACTAAGACTTTTAATAACATAAAATTCCGATCATACATAGTATTACTAAATAAAATATTACCAAGGCAACGCTATGTTGAAATGTTTAAACTGATTGCTGAGGCAAATGACAGAAAAAAAATGATATTATCTCCTCTCATAGGAATACCTCTACAATGGATTACTTTGCTCTCCCAAAGGCATTACGCGTGGATTTTATGTTGCGAAAATATGTAGGTACTGAATGTTAAATAATTGATTTACTTTAAAAATCAAAGAGGTTATAGGTTTATTATTATTATGAGAAAGTAATAATTCAGATATATAATTACTATAAAAGAACAATATTTTATGGAGAACTAAAAAATATTCTATAATAAATTCGGCAGTTTTTCAACAGTAAAAGAGGTCATAGAAACTCAAATTTCGTGAAAAAGAAGAAACAATTGAAAATACAATTTTTTGAGTTCCGTACCTCAAAAAGTAAAATCGGAACCCGTATTTCTGTACGGGTTCCGATCATTTTGTTGTCCGATCGTTCGTCTGTCAATACCATTTATCTCGAGATGACGGGCAAAATTTAATTTTATCTCCTTAGATTTTAAAAAATAGCAAATACGTCATCGTTGCATCAAATTGGCTGTATGCATATGTACTCACATATGTATTGTATATACCTAATCTTACATAAGCACTAGTTACTAATACTTCAACCAATTGTTCGCTCTTAGACTATCACGTTCCACTAAATTACGTACATTTGATCCCTAGACATCTCACTAGGGACCCCTATACAAGCATACACCACTACTGGAGCAATCTTGACGCGTGAATGAGCCCAGATTATTTTGTTGTACGAATTATCTGGAAGGTTATTTACATATACAATGAGGTATTGCTTTGAAATATATGTTCTTGTTTACTGAGCTTTGGGAGATTGTAGTGATAAATTATTCTGTGTTTTATATAATAAAAAAAAATACTAAGTTTCACAAACGTGGAGGTTCTATAGTCGACAGCTATATTGTTTATGTATGTCTCTCGATTTTGTAATTTATGAGAAAAAATCTTATTTTCCTTAATTACAGACGCGTAGCGGTAGGGTGGCTGACTAACCACGTGAATATGTGATGGACTCTATTTATATTTTTTTAATTATAGAGGTTGGTCACCGCGTAGGGGCACTGGGGTGGGACTGTAAAGGTGGCAGTCGTGGAATCGATTCCCACTCGGGGGAGTGAAATATTTAATATTTTTATTTTTTCGCTATGATGACCGCCAATCAACACGTATGTATATAAAAATATGACGGTTAATTTCATTCGTTTACTTAAATTATACCAAACGTAATAATTATACAAACAATTATTTTATATATACAGTAAAATTATAGCTCAAGATGATTTCGTATAATGAGAGAAGATTTCTATTAAAAAATAATACGTTAAGTAAATTTGTGCCAGTCGTTAGAAAACAAGAAAACCTTCTGTGAAATGAAAACGTGGAATTATAATCAGAAATATAACAGACTTATTAAGTAGAGGTTAGCCAAGCGTGTCGCTGTAAGCGCTACAGGTTGTAGATTCGATTCCTAATCAAGAAAAGAGATTAAATATTTCAAAGTTTCATTTCCTCACTCTGTATATTATGTTACAAGAGCTAATAGTTCTTCATAGTCCTTAGACTTCACTTCGTTGGCAAAAATCAATTTTATGCAAACTTTAGTGTCATCATATATTCACAATGCTTCTTGTGTCTTTTGTAGTGCACTTGACATATTTCATTATAGATTTAAGATGTTTCAGTATATTTGTGATTCTAGACCAATCATGTTAGTTTACTTTCCTAAAATATATCATCTATTTGTTTTGTATGAAAGCTACATTTCTCAGGAGTGCTGTAGGCACTATACTATAGAGTGTAATTCTTATTAACTCCACTGCACATGCAGTATGCAGAGGGAACCTAGAGACAGAACACTCTGTTTCCCATTTTCCGCTGAATTCTGAAGGCATTGCGAGTTGAGTGGTGGAACTCAACGTCGCGCTTTCCCTCGACACTAGAGCGAAGAAACGTAAGTAGAAATTTAAATAAATATTTCATTTCCTCGAGTAGAGATCGAACCCACAACCACACAGTCACACATTTGTGCCACTGCTCCACGACAGTCTGCAATACGATGCTTAGTTAGCCTTACATAAAAATAACAATTCTATAACCAAATTACTATGACTACGTACGCTGCAGAAATAGTTAAATATATGTTAGTACATTGTACTACAAAAACATTTAATATAATTAGTTCTAAAAGTAGCACGGGAGTCAATGATGATATAATAATATTGGAGATAGTATGATTTTTACAATTTGCTATTGTTTTGGTAAATTTAATTAAGGAGAAAAATGTGTTTCAAATTGGTTTTATTTTTAACTAGCGGCCTGCTCGCGGCTTTGCCCGCTTGAATTACATGATTATTCATTTAAGAAATATAGATATTACAAACAGCCTTAATTATTAATTAATTGATTTGGATAAATACTCACGACATTCTTTGTAAAATAACTTATATTAGCTCCTGCATAGTTTTTAAATTGGTAACATATATTATTAGTTAAATATATAATTGGTATACAGAATATACATAGAAAGCACGTTTTTAGGCATTTTTATATAATCTATAAAATAATCAACATTTTTGGTCAAGTTCAAGTCGTACTCATGCCCCCAGAGTTTCGTACCAGTTTCATGAATATATACACCAAAAGCACCAAAAGAATAACTAATTAAGTTGTCATTTTGTATCAAATTAAGTACAGATTAAAATTAGTACCTAATGGTTTTTTTCTATGACACTATTTGTGTCATAGAAAAAAAAACCATTAGGTACAATAAATATTCAATTTTTGAAAAATAATTTTGGAATTTTCCTTTATACATGCCATAAATTTTTACTTCTTAACAAATTTCGTAATTGTATATCAACGGGAATTATCCTATAGTTATGATAGAAAATGTGACAAAAAACGAAGCATAAACCCTCATATTTCATCGTCACTTGATTGCGATGATTTAGAAGATAGATTTTTTGTGCTCTAAGCACTAACCTTTAACCGATCTTGTACAAAATAGTCTTGACAGACGGACAGACGGACAAACAACAAAGTTATCTTATAAGAATTTTGAGGTATGTACCCTAAAATACCCTTGGCACATACATACATGCAACATACAGGTGCAACAGTGCAATGTCGGTACGTGTCGCTTATATGTTATGAAATAATACTGCGGGATATTTTTATAAACAGTGTCAGAGCATTTTTAGTATAGATTACACTTACATGAAGTAATTAACGTTAAGCAAATAATAACTCAACAATATAATAACATTCATTATAATATAATGTACACTACATAAGTATATGTAGTCAATAGATATCATTGGGTATGTTTCTTTTTTTTTTTCAAATATAAATATCTTTAAAACTTTAAGTACATTATTTTTTGATAGAGTGTAGCGGTAACCTTTCCAAACTATATTTTTTTTTATGCACAGCGCCATCTATTTAAGATCCCATCGCAATTAGTGATAGCGTACCTACTATTTTTGTCAATAAATAGCGTTACTTGTATCGATTTTTTACTATCTGAAATATTAACTTCTTGAAAACTTAAATACTTATATATTTTGATAGAGTGAAGCGATTACAATGAAATAAACACTAAAAGCTACTTTGATTTATTTGTATTTTTTATGTATAAAAGTTGCTTAAATTTATTGTGTACTTTTTACGTGATACGTGTTTACATAAACAGACAAACAAAAAAAATTCCAAAAATGTTGGAAATGGATTCTGTTAATTATCCTTTAACACCCTGACCAATTTTTTTTTAAATATTTTCAATGTACAGAAACGATTTTTCTACAGATTTATTATAAGTATAGATTACAACTTTTTATGACTAAATACATGAAGAGTGGAAGACAAATGTATGAAATATATATTATAATATTTTCTTTTTGGTATTCTGCAATAAGTTTAGGTGATAGGTTTCGGTAGATAAAATAGCCTTTTTACTCTATAGGCCTACGTTTCCAACTATTCCCGAGTCTCAGACATAAAACGTATTCGGAAATTCGGTCAATCCAAGCTAATCCAAGTGGGAACCGGAAACTACCTATAGGCTGTGGTCATTCCTCATCAAGTAATCAAGGCGCTTCTGAATATCAGTTAATGTTGTGGCTTTGTCTTACTATCCTACATTTTGAATTTAGATTTACTTTATAAAAACGTTGTGTTAATAAAATAGTTTCCTATTGCTTGCTTCGTATGTCACTTAGCACGACATGTCGAAAAATTTCGTGGGGAAAGGAATATCTTAACAAAAAGATGCCTCTGGCAACTCTGCTATGCGTGAAAGTGCGTGAAGCTGCTTATTAAATACATAAAATGTGATTTCTGTGTCAAATAAGAGACTAATAATCCAAAATCTACTTCTAGTTATAAGAATTTATTTGTTTAAAGCGAAAATGTTCTCTTATTTTTTAAGCACTAATATAATTTCTATAATATTGTTTTCTGTTTAGATTAAATTAACCAGATTGTGTTGTATTACGTTATATTAGACTTAAAAAAAATACTTGTATATTTTTATATTTAGAGTATTTTTTACATTCCCAAAATCCCAAATGTACCAAAAAATTATCTAAACCTTAAAATGTAGTAGAATGTTGTACAATAAAGTGAATATGAGAAATCATTTAAAGTGATAATGCCTAAATTGCACATTTATCTGATTTGTATATTAATATACTTAATTGTATTTTTTAGTTTCACAGTTTGCGTGCGGGATGCATACAACAGGGTGGACAAAGGGAACGTTGGAAACAGCCAGCCGAAGCCGAAAAAAACCAGCTGAATTTTGAAAACATTGTCAAATTAGCTATTAGAAACACAATGTACAACATGCACATTGTGTTGATTAAAAATTTATTTGACTCAAAATAAGAAAAAATCGCAATAAAAAATATTTATTTTTATCATGTATTTAAAATTTGTAAAAAAACATAAAATATATGATGTACAAGTTAAAATGACAACTAATATCTCATTTCCAAACAATTTTTATCCCATTAATAATAATAACTCTAAGAAGTCCAACCCTAAGGGCAGAACAATCACGGATAATACAAACGAACCCAACAAAACAAAGGTTGGTATTAAAATAAATAGCAACGGAACGGAACGGAAGGACTAAAAATATTTTTGCTCCAACAATAACGCTAACACTCGACTTAGAAGGATTACTCCTTGTCAGGATAAACAATTTAATTAAAAAAACACCTAGTCTCTATAATTACGGCTTCGAGCGTTTCAGTAATATTTAGAAATACTCATACTTAAAACCCTTCCGTTAAAAGTGGGTTTCCCTGACATTTATACAAAATACAATAATTTTCTTTTAACTTTAGCTTAAAATATTATACAGGAGAACTACCAAATCAGCTCTCTCCTTTTTAGCGTTTAGTGTCATAGTTAGTGTTGAGTAATGAAACTCAACTCCATACTTTACCTCGTTACTAGAGCGAAGAAATGATAATGTCTATATTATCATTTCTTCGCTCTAGTTATTAATTCTCTCGAGTGGGGATTGAACCCACAACCGTCGCGATGACAGTCACACGCTAGTGTGCCAGTGCCAGTGTGCCACAATGGCCTCAAACATTTTAGTGAAAATTAATAATAATAAACATCGCGCTATTTCAACGGAAAATTACTAAGGTTTTTATGTGCGCTGAATGAAGCGGAACATTGCAGCAAGCCTCTTGGGAATCAAGGCTTAGATTTGAAGTTCTACATATTGGAAGTAATTAAGAATTCATTTTATTTTAATGTGCGTGTGATTAAAATTATTTTTTAATTCCAAAATATTTTCGGATAAAAGTTGTTTCGAAATTTCGTAGTAATAGTAATTAAATGTAGCGCAGTGGTGTTTTTACATGAGATGGACCACCCACAGCAGGGTGGGCAGGGGGAACCTAGTGTTAAGACACTCTGTTCTCCAATTTCCGCCGAATTCTGGAGGCATTACGTGTTGAGTGGTGAAGCTCAATACCACGCTCTGCCTTACCACCAGAGCGAAGATATGAAAATATTATAATAAATTATTTTATTTCCTCGAGTGGGCATTAAACCCACAACCTGTCGAGTTTGCAGTCATACATTCGTGCCCCTGCGTCACGACTGGCCTCACTTCGAAAATATCATATATTAACGAAAATGCCTTTTTTGACATTATTAGCTCAAAATTAAATGTTCCACTGGGAAGGAAATCGCAGATTAGAGTACCTTAACATGAAGTTCTCTCTGCCTTTTAAAAATAAATTTAGAAAATCTATCATCAAAATTGTGTGTTCTTTAGTTTCCGACCGGAAACTCTATCTTGCTTATTTTCTACCTGAGAATTAATTACTCCGATGGGGATTCCCCAAACCTACCATTAATGCGTTTACAATGTCCTACTGCTTCCCAATGGTCTTTTGACTGATATACAAACAATTATTTAAAATTAACACAGAAATGATGACTTACTCCTTTTATTTTATATTTTTATCAACTCCAAGTGTAATTAAGTAATTTCGAAGTAAAAAAAAAAACTACTTTACCGCTCAACTCTCCGAAGTTATAATCTTTCAGACCCGTCGCCAGGCAGTACGAATAAATCATAGTAAGACGAACGAGTTGTCGTAAGTTACTTTATAGAGTTCCTAAAGCAATATAATACCACTAAAGAAATTAACCAAGCGGCTGTTTCTATATAGATTCCTTCTTTTTAAAGTAGGTGGATAATAAAATAATGAAATTTGCGATAAATGATGTTAAGAAAGTTTAATTCACATGTATTCTGCACATAGCAGGGTAGGCACACGGACAGAGGGAAAATATTAAATTTAATTTTCTCGAACGGGAATCGAGCCCACAACCTCTCGCGCTTACAGTGACGACTGGCCATTTATAATAATAATTGCTTATTAATCAGTAATTTTAATTTATTATAAGTTTTCATATTTTTTATGACCATATGACGTACAATATTTAATTTGCAATATTTTATAAAGTATAAAGAGACAAATGAAGAAACGAGAACAGAGTTTTCATACACTAGATCCTCTCTAAATAAAGTGTCAGTCTAAAAAAATTGTTTATAACAGTAAAACAAAAAAACAGTGGAATTCAAAATCAGTAGCGTCACTTCGAAGAAAAGCTTCCAAGTGTTCATAGTAACGTAGTCGTTTTGAAGAACTATCTAGGGATACAGAATTGTTGATTGTTCTTTTTAATATACTTTACAACTATATCATCACAAAACTCTACCACCTGAGAATAAAGAGTTTTAATTTCATATAGCGCATGTTTCTACCATTTTCAATAGAAACATTCTTTTAAAAAAAATTCCATTCCAACAAATTAGGATTTCTTTCTTTAGCTTGCTTTAATGCAAAGAAACAGAAATAATAAAATAATATAATATATAGAATCTGACACTTGCTTGTCTAGAAAGCTTCTTAGTAGAGGAAAATAAATATAATATAAACACCGTTTCCATACCATTTCAAGTGTATGTCTTAAAAATATATTTTCTCTTTTACTTAGCAAAAGAGAAAGAAACACGTCTAACTGTCTCTTCGCTATTTTGACGTGAATACTCTAAAATATATATGAATTTTATGTATGTGAAAACACGGAACTTTGGTGGGAGTATGAATAGAAATCAGCTTCACGCTGTATCCCATACACAGCAGGGTAGGCAGAGGGAACCTAGTGTTAAGACACTGCGTTCCCCACTTTCTGCCGAATTCTGGAGGCATTGCGTGTTGAGTGGCAGAACTCAACGCTTACCACCGCCACGTCTGGCCTCATATATGAATAGATCTTTGTGCATTTGGACGTCGGCAATGTGAGCCTTTTTCTAAAACTCAAATATAACTATTTTCCAGATTTTTTCAAGCATAATAACTGCGTCACAACAAAAGATCATACTGTTTTTAAATAAACTGCTTTAAATCAATATCTTTTTAATTAATAAAAATTATCGCATAATACCTTTATTAGTCTGAGGCTGTGGTGGTTGTGGGTTCGATCCCCACTCGAGGAGATGAAATATTTATTTAAATTTATATTTCCATTTCTTCGCTCTGGTGTCGAGGCAAAAGCGTGGCATTGAGTTCTGCCATTCAATACGCAATTCCTCCAGAATTCGGCAGAAAGTGGAGTGTCTTAACACTAGGTTCCCTCTGCCTACCCTGTTGTGTACGGGATACAGCGTGAAGCTAATTTTATTTTTACCTTTATTAGTTTTAAAAAAACACATACTTTTTAGCTTCATACTCTATCCTGCACACCGCAGGGAAGGTAGAGGGAACTTAGTGTAAGATACTCCGTTGTCCATTCACATACGGTTGTTCAAACCTACAGTGTCCGCTAGCAAGTAGAGTCCAGCCAATCCAGTTAAGTAATAACTCCAGTTAAGTTCTGACTATATTATAACTTACCCTACAATGATCGTAAATTTTAAACAATTTAAAATAACCATTTCAAATATACAACAGTACGTGACGGTACTTCTCTAGCTACTGTAACCATGGATATGAATAATGAACCGCATATTCGCGTATATGTAAAAATGCGCGCGGCTTCATGGCTTATATTTGAAAATATAAGAGAGAAATTTTGTATATGATACTATCGTGGCGTGGTAGGTCAGTACGTGAGTGTAAACGCGACGGTAGTGGTTTTGATTTCCACTTGCTAAAATTAATTACTAATAGTTTCATTTGCTCGCTCTCGCATGGTGTTAAGTTCCGGTGAGTTGAATCATTCAATACGCAATTTCTTGAAAATTTAGCGTAAAGTGGAGAATGAAGTATCTTAACACTACGTTCCCTCTCTTGTAAGTGTAATTTAGCGTAAAGCTAAAAGTAAATAAGTAAATAAGAATATATATATAATTTTGTGGGAATGTGACTAGTACTCGTAATAAAGCAATGGTTCATAAATGTGAGAGGAAGCTCGCTGCGTCACATCCGCAAAATGCTGCGTCGGGCTCGTTCAGAGAAAATTATATTTTGAATTTGAACATAAAATAATTTGCTGACAGACCGACACTCTTTGTTAGATTGTCGAATATTTTGTTATTTACATTTTTATCATAAAAAAATATGATGTACATACGTGTAAAAAAAATACCGCGTGCGCTAGAGATAGAGGCTTTCTAAATTTGCTGTGTTTTTAGTTTTCATGTCGCGTTTTGTGTATCACTTACTTTAATTGAAAAGGCAAATTATCGAATATCTCGGACAAAATATTAGTCGTTGGACTACGAAACCCAAAGCCATTCTCTAACGAGACCTAAAAATTGATTTCTATAAGATATAAATATTCCAGTTATTATATACCTAATATGCGTGAGACCAGTCATGACACAGGGACACAAGCGTGCGCCTGTAAACGGGACAGACTGTGACTTCGATTCCCATTTAAGGAAATGCAATATTTAATATATTATTTTTCTTGCTCGGGTAATAAAGAAAAGTTCCGCTCAACACGTGATGTCTCCAGAGTTTAGTGGAAAGTGGAGAACAAAGGCGTCTTAATGGGATCGGAGTATCTTAACTTTAGGTTCTCAGGTTCCATCTGCCTACCGTACCTATTTTGTTAAGTTTCATAATTTATTACACAACGAAAAAATTATACTCGTCTACTTAAGACCCTAATTCGGCTTTTTCATTAGTTAAAAACCTTCTTTTTATTCTACTATACGGCGCTAAAGCATGTAGCAAAAGAAAGTATCCGAATACACGTTCATAATCTTTCATTTGTTATATATCGCTACTATCCTATCTTAATATCTAGGAACCAATATACTAATAAAGAAATAAAAAAATATTTGTAAAAACAAAAACCCCGACTGCATCATAGAAAATAAACAAGCCCAATAGTTTATTAGGATTAGCAGTCGGGACCTCTTTAAATTATGCGAGGTTCCTGGTAAATCCTAATAAACTATTGGGCTTGTTTATTTTCTATGATGCAGTCGGGGTTTTTGTTTTTACAAATATTTTTTTTATTTTTAATTTTTTTGTTAGAATTTAATATGGTAATGATAATTATGATATACCTTTTTGAAATTCTGAAATTGAGCTCTTGAATTTGATACCCATATTGTAGTATTCGAAACGAAAATATTTTTTTTCACTAAGTCCAATGGCGTACCACAGCCACCATGATTATTTTTTACCAACGTCACCTATCTAAGAATATTTGGGCTGCTAATACGAATCTAATGATACCTCAAATATGTAAATCTGTTCAGCGGTTCTGGAGATACGAGGTAATAAAGAATATTACATACATACAAGATACGCGCGAAAAACATAACCCTTCCTTAGCAGTCGGGAAATATTGTAACAAATTCAATCACATGCTAATGTTTTTGAGGATATTACGCGGATCAATTTTTCTGTCAATTTCCATGAATTTTGGTGAAACGTGTTGACTTCGAGCGGATGTAAATATTCAGTTGCGTGAACTTTTTTATTTCACAGAGGAAATCGAATGAATTCTAGAGAAAAAATAAAATCCAGAAAAAGAGTGTGTCTATTTAAAAACGTTGTAAGGATCCAAGAGTTGGCTTATACAATTAAAATATATATATTATTAATTGTATATATATATGTATGTATATATATATATATATATATATATATATATATATATATATATATATATATATATATATATATATATATATATATCTTTTTATCTACTCCGCTTATAGCAGAGTAGGTAAAAGGAATCTATTGTTAAAACGGAGTGCCCCACTTCTTGACGTATTTTAGAGACATTACGTATTGAGTGTTGGATGTCTACGCTGCTTTTTATATTTTTACCAATGCAAGAAATCGACAATAACTCAATATCTCATGTGTAAATCGAACCTCGATCAGTCAGTGCCTGTGCTGCTGCGCCACGACGACCTCATACAATATTTTGAAAATACAATTAGATATTAATGAAATTTATTCATACCCTTTTATTTAATACCCATAATAAGTGGGTTGTACAAAAATATGTTATCCGCCTTTTCGTTGCGACGGCCGTTTTTTTTATGGCAAAAGACAAGGCAAACGTTATTGTTATTGATTTTATTTATTTATTTTACAAGGCAAATGAACGTACGATGAGAAGTGATCACGGCCGTCCACGACCCCGTGTAACACTAGAGGAGCCACAGGTGTGTTGGCGGCCTGTGAGGTGGAGACAGACGTGCATTTTATAAGTACTTATGTCGTATCGACCTGGAGACACTGTCGTAGGTAGAAAATTTCACACTACCGTGGCGCGAGGAAGGAAGTTCCTCTGAAACCGCACAATAGAGCCATGGAACCAGATGGTGTAGATGGTATTTCAAATTGTGGCGTACCCCAACCCAGAACACTCAATTTAGTGTAATTTTGGATCGTTGGTTCAAATGTTCCAATTTGAACCAACGATCCAAAATTACACTAAATTAATTAATTCTAAATAAATCAAATAAATCAGCTTCACGCTGTATCCCGCACAAAGCAGGATTGGCAAAGGGAACCTAGTGTTAAGACATTCCGTTCCCCACTTTCTGCCGAATTTTTGAGGCATTGCGTGTTGAGTGGTAGAACTCGACACGCAATGCTCGACTTAACCTCGACACCAGAGCTAAGTAGGATTTGAACTAATAACCAGTCATGTTCACCACGACGGACCTCAAGTATAAATATATACATAAGTATATAATATACATAAGTATATATGATAGTCAACGTAAGTAGTAAGTACCTGACCCACTCCCGAATGTCATTGCAAGTGTCTCTGTCACGTATCACTCCACTCGACGCGCTCGTAACATCAATTTTCGATTTCTTTGGAAGAATCAAATAAAAAACCTATTGCCAGTGAAAGCATTCACTCTCTATAGATTACCTGCGCGTAATGGATTTTTAATACGTTTAAGTCGTCTTTGGCGCCGTAGTAAGATAAGAAATGATATAGTGTTACAGTAAATTTATCTATAAAATATTAGAAAATGTTCTATTATTCTTTAATACCTTATTATATGTTTTTATATATTTTTTCGGGGTCAGTTGTAGCGCAGGGTCATAAGCGTGTGATTCTAAACGCTGTACGTTGTGGATTCGATTCTGATTCGAGGAAATTAAATATTCAATATTTTCATTTCTTCGCTCTAGTGTCGAGGCAACACGTATTCTACTCAGCACGTATTGCCTCCAGAATTCGGCGGAAAGTATAGGGCGAAGTGTGTTAACAATACGCTCTCGCTGCCTAGGTAGGTGTACCAAGGTTGCTATATGCGAGGTACAGTTTGAAGCTAAGAGTATTTTAAATCTTCTTAATAATAAATATTGTTTAGAACAATGTTACGTAAACTTTGATGAGGCTAGAATAGGTTGTTATAATGAACTGATATCATTAAATACATATTTTTGTAATAAAATATTATCACATAAGTTCCATACGTTCGTGCAGCGTTCTATTAGTTTAATTTCATTAAAATTGTCAGATAAAATCGAAGCAAAAGCTTTTTTGGGTACCGTTAGTATATAGAAGTGGTATATCAATATATATTTTTAATTTGCAGAGTGCAGTGCAATGTTTTTAAATTTAATTTTCGTTCGTTCTGTAATGATCCATACCAGAAGTAAATGTGGAGGTAAAAAAATAATAATATAAATATAATTTATAACATAACATTATTTAATTTATAGCTTACGATAAATACAATCTTTTAAAAAATAGTTTAGTTCAGTTGTTTAATTACGCGTTCCGTTCACAAGTAATATTTGTATTATTCGTAATATACCGTAGTTAAAACAAGCAGATATAAAATATATTTATTAAAAGTAATTTAATAATTATAAGTAATCATTGTGTATTATAATTTAAAATAAATAATAATATAATTAATATTTTAATTATTGTAAAATATCACGTTGGCTGAATAAGCTACTGTCAACGTCAAAATCAAAAAAAAGGAAAGAAAGGGAGGAGAGATGGCGGACGCGTCTGGAGAAGGATAGTTATTCAAAAATGATTAGAGAAGTTTTAATTTATAATTAATAGATATTTAGTTACATTTTATATGTAACAAGCATGTGAGTAAATTTAACAGTGATTAAGTATTCGAGGCTGGTAAGATAAGTTATAAGTGCTCATTACGTATTTACAATTGTTTGGTTTGGAATACTTCGTCGGTAAATTTTTAATAGATTATTATTAAAACAAAGAAGAATGATATTAATGCATATAATGCCGTCAATATCCAGAGATAAATATTATTTATTTATTAAATGGAAATAAATACATGAAGATGTTTTATGAGGTATGTAAAATTACAATTAAATTAATGTACGCAGAATGCCTGCCGCCATCTTTGTTAGATGCGTGTATGTGAATTGTGAAATGAGAGTTAAATAGGTTTGGTGAATTATAAATATTTAACATATTACTATAAAAGGAAATATAAATATAATAGTATCATTTATAAATATGATATTAAACTATTATATCAAAATACGCACTATTTACAATTTATAAATATTATATAATATGAGTCTATTTAATGTCCTACAATAAAGGTAATCTGTCGATATATTTAATTAAATATAATAAAAATATTAGACAGTAACAAAATATTAATTATTTACGATTTATACGAGTGTTAGAGTTCATTGACCCTATGTTGTACTATTAACTATATATTCACAACCGACTGCTGCTTGCCTTCGCTGGTACTAATATGGCTAAGTGAATATCTTCTGATATTTCCACGAGTAATATTCACTGCTTTATTTAAAAAAATCCAAGCAATAACGATTACAAAGTTAGAATTGAAAGTGACGTTCAATAATTGTATTTGCTGTCATTCTGCGTCCTCTCCTTCTTGTAATACAATTTTCATAGAAAGGAGAGTGCTAGTCTGTATAGTGGTTATTTATTATCATACTAGTACTTATACTTACTAATATTATAACTTTGAAAGTTTGGGCGGATGGATGTTTGTTCCAATTTCACATAAAACCTACTGAATAGATTTAGATGAAACCTTACAGTAATCTATACTTATAATAAATCTATAGAAAAGTCATTTCTATACATTGAAAATATTTAAAAAAAAATGCCAGGGTGTTAAAGGATTAACAGAATCCATTTCCAACATTTTTGGAATTTTTGTCTGTTTGTCTGTTTGTCTGTTTGTCTGTTTGTCTGTTTGTCCGTTTGTCTGTTTGTCTGTTTGTCTGTTTATGTGAACACGTATCACGTAAAAAGTACACAATAAATTTAAGCAACTTTTATACATAAAAATTACAAATAAATCAAGGTAGGTTTTAGTGTTTATTTCATTGTAATCGCTTCACTCTATCAAAAGACATAAGTATTTAAGTTTTCAAGAAGTTAATATTTGAGATAGTAAAAATCAATACAAGTAACGCTATCTATTGACTAATAGTAGGTGCTAACGAATCTTGATAACGCAAAAAACGTTCTGTGGAGTTAAACACTAATTACGACGGGAGGAATATTAATCATTTTAATACTAAAGAATATTAATCATTTTAATACTAAAGATATAAGTATTTAAGTTTTCAAGAAGTTTATATTTGACATATTAAAAAATCGATACAAGAACGCTATCTATTGACCAATAGTAGGTGCTAACGAATCTTGATAACGCAAAAAACGTTCTGTGGAGTTAAACACTAATTACGACGGGAGGAATATTAATCATTTTAATACTAAAGAATATTAATCATTTTAATACTAAAGATATAAGTATTTAAGTTTTCAAGAAGTTTATATTTGACATATTAAAAAATCGATACAAGAACGCTATCTATTGACCAATAGTAGGTACTAACGAATCTTGATAACGCAAAAAACGTTCTGTGGAGTTAAACACTAATTACGACGGGAGGAATATCAATAATTTGAATACTTTAACACAACATCGTTTTCGTATGTGCCAAGGGTATTTTAGAGTACAAAACCACCTCAAAATTCTTTTAAGATAACTTTGTTGTTTGTCTGTCTGTCAAGAGTATTTTGTACAAGATCGCTTAAAGGTTAGATACCTCAATGTTCAAGTCTATATTCCCTTAGAGCACAAAAAAATCTATCTTCTAAATCATCGCAATCAAATGACGATAAACTATGAGGGTTTATGCTTCCCGTTGATACACAATTACGAAATTTGTTAAGAAGTTAAAACTTATGGCACGTATAAAGGAAAATTCCAAAATTTTTCAAAAATTGACAACTTTTTGTATTTGTGTCACAGAAAAAAAATATTAGGTAAAAATTTTAATCTGTACTTAATTTGATACAAAATGACAACTTTAATAATTCTTTTAATGTATCTCCATTCTTGAAACTGGTACGAAACTCTCGGGTCATGAGTACGACTTGAACTTGACCGAAAATATTGATTATTTCATAGATTATATAAAAATGCCTAATAACGTGCTTTCTATGTATATTCTGTATACCAATTATATATTTACTTAAAATATGTGATTAATTTAAAAACTGTACAGGAGCTAATATAAGTTATTTTACAAAGAATATAGTGAATACTTATCCAAATAAATAAATAATAATTAAGGCTGTTTGTAATATCTCTATTTCTTAAATGAATAATCATCTAATTCAAGCGGGCAAAGCCGCTGGCAGGTCGCTAGTATAGAATATACATCAGGATAACACGCAGACATTTATGTTAAGAATTTGGAAAATAAATTGGAAGTTTAAACGGGCGAACCGCGTTTGGGTTGCTAGTAATATGTAAAGACTTTTAACTCGAGAAAGGCTACTATGTACCTACGAATGAATGCATTTTATAATTGTTAAGTTTAAGAAATCAAATTTGGAAGTTTTATTTAATGATAATAATTTTAGGTCCTGTTTTTTTTTATAAATATATTTTTTCAGTTTCATATGTGTCGCGTAGCGGAAGTGGACATCACATTTTGAACCTTTTCGCTGGAGTTGGATTTTGATGAGACAAAATGTGATGTGATACGCAAAAAAGGTGTATGTAATTTTTATACGCTTGTTACAACTTTCGACGTAGCTTGATGAGAACGTATAGCTTAGTGGTCAGAGTGCCTGGTCGTTCAAATGTTATAAGCGTTTTGTAAATAAGTAAAAATATTGTTGTTTATCATTTCCCTGAGTGGGAATCAAACCCACAAATGTCACGTTTGCAGTCAGATGCTTTGTAGCTGTGTCACAACGGTATCCATATTCCTTAAATCTCAAGTTGGTTCTATTTAATACTAATAGATTTTTAAAAATAAATAATTAAAAAGTATATACTACGTAAGTTGAAAAATGTATATATGTGCACATAACATTCGCGTTAATAACATTCTCGTACATGAAAAGGTTAATTTATTGAATGAGAAGAAACGTTCCAAAGATTTTCTTTGCTTAGAATAAATCTTAAATAAGGGTATGGCTAAATGCTAATGTAAAGGTTGGAATAAAAACTTTTTTATACCTGTTATATATAGTTCAAGCTGAAACGCCGACTGAAAGTTTTTTTATTAACACAGCGTTTCTTGTAACTAAGAAACGAATTTTTACTTACGTGGCGTGAGAGTAATTCTTTTATGTTCACACTCTATCCCCCAGATAGCAGACAGAAACCTGGAAGCCCTATGTTAAAGCACTTCGTTACCATTAAGACATTTCCGTTCTTTACTTTCCGCCGAATTCTGCAGATATTTCGCGTTGATTGGCGGAACTCAATGCCGCGCTTTTAAGTTATTTTATTTTAATTATTTTTGTTTTCCCTCTCTATGCGTAGCGTTGAGCTCCACCGCTGAATACAGATCGTCTTATTATCTGGTCGGAACGAGAAAAAGTTTCCTTCTTTGCGTACTTCATCTTCATCTTCATCGTTTATCGGACTGGATAAGTTATAAAGAGTTAAATGATTTTGTTCTGCAAATATTACGACATTCGAAGTAGGTAGTGCTATTGACAGATGTGACGTCACAAGTTACTAGTGTCGGATTAATTTCATAGTAATACTCGTCTGACTCCTAGAAATATGTTTTTTTATTCATTATTAAATGATTGTGAATTAATTTACATTTTTATCTATAATGGTTGAAAACTAATTTTCTGCACTTATTTTTCTTCTTTAGAATAACAGAACGCACACAAACAGACAGACATATAGGCTCACATTGTGCTACCCTGCTATGTGCCGCATACAGCGCGACGCTAAGAAAATACTACACTAACACAATAATATAGTATTATAATAGTATCCGCATACGATGGTATCTCTATTTTAGGATGAAACGTTTTCTTACGGGTATTATACAGTTTCATTCAAGTATTTGATTGCGTTCTCTGAGAGGTCACGTAGTGTGTTATACCGCAAAGAGAGCCATTTGTCAAACTGAGATCAACAAATTACTAACATGTGTACTAAAATATAGGAACTGTGCAAGAGCTTAATACTTTAAGAAATTTTTAGACAGATAGCTAGAGGTCTTTCGAAGATTCTTCTTTTTTGATTTTCATTCTCTGGTTTTGCTTATTTATTTTTCTAAATTAAGAAGAATTATTCACAATAGTTATACCATTGAACTTATATTACCTGTACGTACACACGATGATTGCCACTGTGAATCGTATTACCTAATCAATTATTTTTTGTTTCACTTACACGCACGTATATAATTTCCGTATATAGCAGCATGGGGAGAGGGAACCTAGCGCTAAGACAAATCGTTCTCTAATTTCTTCCTAATTTTAACATTGCGTGTTAAGAGGTGAAACTAAAACCCGTAAACTAAAACAAGTTACCAGAGCGAGAAAATTCAAATATTTCATTGTCCCAAATGGGAATCGAACCCACGTCAAACGTCGCCACGCGTCGACTGTCTCTCTGGAAAATTATAAAATATATATAATAATTATAATATATTCAACTAGAGGGCACGCGCGGCTTCGCCCGCTTATTAGAAGTGAATTCAAAAAAAAATCACGTTCAATAAAATATTTTTAAGTCTGAATTTAAATTTTGATAAGAATCGGTAGCAATTTAAAGATTTTTCCATATAAACTTTCAACCCCTTATTTAAACCCTTAGGGGGTGAATTCTTAAAAACCATGAAACACGTGTTCAATGAAATATTTTTAAGAGTCTAAATTTCAAATTTTATAAAAATCGATGCAGATTAAAACATTTTTCCATACAAACTTTCAACTCCTATTTCATCCCTTTAAGGTTAAAATTTTTGAAATTCCCTTCTTAGTGGATGTCCAGAATATGAAAATAAACATCTGCCTAAGTTTCACGTTTCTACCATCAGCGGTTACGGCTCTGCGTGCGTCTTACCTCAGTCAGTCAGCACAAGTCCTTTTATATATATAGATTAGGCTAGTCGTGGTGTCGCGTAGGAGCTCAAGTGTGCCATTGTAAGCGCGACTGTTTGTGTGTTCGTTTCCCACTCAAGGAAATAAAATAACAACGAGGCAAAGCGAAAGCAGTTTTTATAATCTAACACTTATATATCCCACTGTAGTATAAATTTTAAAAATGATTACCAAATGTAGAGCGGCCTGATGAAGTAAACAAAACAAACATTACTTCATGATTGTGAGGAATCCCAGTTTAACTGCCTACACTCTACAGTGTACGAGCAGAGATAGCGCGGCGTGGGAGTCGTTATACGAGTATATCGACTGATGCGGGTGTGACAATGTCGACCATTTGTCTTTCTTAGATGGTATGAGCGTAACTCAAGGATATGATTTTTTAAAGGAAATTGTTTCCTTTTAGATTTCAAATTACTTGAAATAAGCTTAGTCCTACTAATATTATAAATGCGTTAAAAAAAGTTTGTGACGATGTAACTATTGAACGGATTTAGTTGATACTTCATTATAATTTAGCTTATATATCAGAATAACACATAGGCCACAAATTTAGCTAGAATAAAAGAATAAATAAAAAATTCTGGTTGACGAGACTACCGTAAACTTTGACAAAGAAAGTAAATATTTGTCTAATTCGCGTTGCTATATCTCTGCGCCATTAGAGCTGTACCACTAAGCCATTTAAATGGTTATAGAAAAATAGTAACATTGCATAAGTTAATAACTCAATGATATAACATTAAAATAATTTTTGTAATTTTATCAATGTAAACATACTATGTTTATTAAAACATATATATATATATATATACATATATATATATATATATATATATATATATATATATATATATATATATATATATGTTTTAATAAACATAGTATGTTTACATTGATAAAATTACAAAAATTATTTTAATGTTATATCATTGAGTTATTAACTTATGCAATGTTACTATTTTTCTATAACCATTTAAATGGCTTAGTGGTACAGCTCTAATGGCGCAGAGATATAGCAACGCGAATTAGACAAATATTTACTTTCTTTGTCAAAGTTTACGGTAGTCTCGTCAACCAGAATTTTTTATTTATTCTTTTATTCTAGCTAAATTTGTGGCCTATGTGTTATTCTGATATATAAGCTAAATTATAATGAAGTATCAACTAAATCCGTTCAATAGTTTTTGTTTGAAAGTGAAACATACATACATCGTCACAAACTTTTTTTAACGCATTTATAATATTAGTAGGACTAAGCTTATTTCAAGTAATTTGAAATCTAAAAGGAAACAATTTCCTTTAAAAAATCATATCCTTGAGTTACGCTCATACCATCTAAGAAAGACAAATGGTCGACATTGTCACACCCGCATCAGTCGATATACTCGTATAACGACTCCCACGCCGCGCTATCTCTGCTCGTACACTGTAGAGTGTAGGCAGTTAAACTGGGATTCCTCACAATCATGAAGTAATGTTTGTTTTGTTTACTTCATCAGGCCGCTCTACATTTGGTAATCATTTTTAAAATTTATACTACAGTGGGATATATAAGTGTTAGATTATAAAAACTGCTTTCGCTTTGCCTCGTTGTTATTTTATTTCCTTGAGTGGGAAACGAACACACAAACAGTCGCGCTTACAATGGCACACTTGAGCTCCTACGCGACACCACGACTAGCCTAATCTATATATATAAAAGGACTTGTGCTGACTGACTGAGGTAAGACGCACGCAGAGCCGTAACCGCTGATGGTAGAAACGTGAAACTTAGGCAGATGTTTATTTTCATATTCTGGACATCCACTAAGAAGGGAATTTCAAAAATTTTAACCTTAAAGGGATGAAATAGGAGTTGAAAGTTTGTATGGAAAAATGTTTTAATCTGCATCGATTTTTATAAAATTTGAAATTTAGACTCTTAAAAATATTTCATTGAACACGTGTTTCATGGTTTTTAAGAATTCACCCCCTAAGGGTTTAAATAAGGGGTTGAAAGTTTATATGGAAAAATCTTTAAATTGCTACCGATTCTTATCAAAATTTAAATTCAGACTTAAAAATATTTTATTGAACGTGATTTTTTTTAGAATTCACTTCTAATAAGCGGGCGAAGCCGCGCGTGCCCTCTAGTTGAATATATTATAATTATTATATATATTTTATAATTTTCCAGAGAGACAGTCGACGCGTGGCGACGTTTGACGTGGGTTCGATTCCCATTTGGGACAATGAAATATTTGAATTTTCTCGCTCTGGTAACTTGTTTTAGTTTACGGGTTTTAGTTTCACCTCTTAACACGCAATGTTAAAATTAGGAAGAAATTAGAGAACGATTTGTCTTAGCGCTAGGTTCCCTCTCCCCATGCTGCTATATACGGAAATTATATACGTGCGTGTAAGTGAAACAAAAAATAATTGATTAGGTAATACGATTCACAGTGGCAATCATCGTGTGTACGTACAGGTAATATAAGTTCAATGGTATAACTATTGTGAATAATTCTTCTTAATTTAGAAAAATAAATAAGCAAAACCAGAGAATGAAAATCAAAAAAGAAGAATCTTCGAAAGACCTCTAGCTATCTGTCTAAAAATTTCTTAAAGTATTAAGCTCTTGCACAGTTCCTATATTTTAGTACACATGTTAGTAATTTGTTGATCTCAGTTTGACAAATGGCTCTCTTTGCGGTATAACACACTACGTGACCTCTCAGAGAACGCAATCAAATACTTGAATGAAACTGTATAATACCCGTAAGAAAACGTTTCATCCTAAAATAGAGATACCATCGTATGCGGATACTATTATAATACTATATTATTGTGTTAGTGTAGTATTTTCTTAGCGTCGCGCTGTATGCGGCACATAGCAGGGTAGCACAATGTGAGCCTATATGTCTGTCTGTTTGTGTGCGTTCTGTTATTCTAAAGAAGAAAAATAAGTGCAGAAAATTAGTTTTCAACCATTATAGATAAAAATGTAAATTAATTCACAATCATTTAATAATGAATAAAAAAACATATTTCTAGGAGTCAGACGAGTATTACTATGAAATTAATCCGACACTAGTAACTTGTGACGTCACATCTGTCAATAGCACTACCTACTTCGAATGTCGTAATATTTGCAGAACAAAATCATTTAACTCTTTATAACTTATCCAGTCCGATAAACGATGAAGATGAAGATGAAGTACGCAGAGGAAACTTTTTCTCGTTCCGACCAGATAATAAGACGATCTGTATTCAGCGGTGGAGCTCAACGCTACGCATAGAGAGGGAAAACAAAAATAATTAAAATAAAATAACTTAAAAGCGCGGCATTGAGTTCCGCCAATCAACGCGAAATATCTGCAGAATTCGGCGGAAAGTAAAGAACGGAAATGTCTTAATGGTAACGAAGTGCTTTAACATTGGGCTTCCAGGTTTCTGTCTGCTATCTGGGGGATAGAGTGTGAACATAAAAGAATTACTCTCACGCCACGTAAGTAAAAATTCGTTTCTTAGTTACAAGAAACGCTGTGTTAATAAAAAAACTTTCAGTCGGCGTTTCAGCTTGAACTATATATAACAGGTATAAAAAAGTTTTTATTCCAACCTTTACATTAGCATTTAGCCATACCCTTATTTAAGATTTATTCTAAGCAAAGAAAATCTTTGGAACGTTTCTTCTCATTCAATAAATTAACCTTTTCATGTACGAGAATGTTATTAACGCGAATGTTATGTGCACATATATACATTTTTCAACTTACGTAGTATATACTTTTTAATTATTTATTTTTAAAAATCTATTAGTATTAAATAGAACCAACTTGAGATTTAAGGAATATGGATACCGTTGTGACACAGCTACAAAGCATCTGACTGCAAACGTGACATTTGTGGGTTTGATTCCCACTCAGGGAAATGATAAACAACAATATTTTTACTTATTTACAAAACGCTTATAACATTTGAACGACCAGGCACTCTGACCACTAAGCTATACGTTCTCATCAAGCTACGTCGAAAGTTGTAACAAGCGTATAAAAATTACATACACCTTTTTTGCGTATCACATCACATTTTGTCTCATCAAAATCCAACTCCAGCGAAAAGGTTCAAAATGTGATGTCCACTTCCGCTACGCGACACATATGAAACTGAAAAAATATATTTATAAAAAAAAACAGGACCTAAAATTATTATCATTAAATAAAACTTCCAAATTTGATTTCTTAAACTTAACAATTATAAAATGCATTCATTCGTAGGTACATAGTAGCCTTTCTCGAGTTAAAAGTCTTTACATATTACTAGCAACCCAAACGCGGTTCGCCCGTTTAAACTTCCAATTTATTTTCCAAATTCTTAACATAAATGTCTGCGTGTTATCCTGATGTATATTCTATACTAGCGACCTGCCAGCGGCTTTGCCCGCTTGAATTAGATGATTATTCATTTAAGAAATAGAGATATTACAAACAGCCTTAATTATTAATTTATTTATTTGGATAAGTATTCACTATATTCTTTGTAAAATAACTTATATTAGCTCCTGTACAGTTTTTAAATTAATCACATATTTTAAGTAAATATATAATTGGTATACAGAATATACATAGAAAGCACGTTATTAGGCATTTTTATATAATCTATGAAATAATCAATATTTTCGGTCAAGTTCAAGTCGTACTCATGACCCGAGAGTTTCGTACCAGTTTCAAGAATGGAGATACATTAAAAGAATTATTAAAGTTGTCATTTTGTATCAAATTAAGTACAGATTAAAATTTTTACCTAATATTTTTTTTCTGTGACACAAATACAAAAAGTTGTCAATTTTTGAAAAATTTTGGAATTTTCCTTTATACGTGCCATAAGTTTTAACTTCTTAACAAATTTCGTAATTGTGTATCAACGGGAAGCATAAACCCTCATAGTTTATCGTCATTTGATTGCGATGATTTAGAAGATAGATTTTTTTGTGCTCTAAGGGAATATAGACTTGAACATTGAGGTATCTAACCTTTAAGCGATCTTGTACAAAATACTCTTGACAGACAGACAAACAACAAAGTTATCTTAAAAGAATTTTGAGGTGGTTTTGTACTCTAAAATACCCTTGGCACATACGAAAACGATGTTGTGTTAAAGTATTCAAATTATTGATATTCCTCCCGTCGTAATTAGTGTTTAACTCCACAGAACGTTTTTTGCGTTATCAAGATTCGTTAGTACCTACTATTGGTCAATAGATAGCGTTCTTGTATCGATTTTTTAATATGTCAAATATAAACTTCTTGAAAACTTAAATACTTATATCTTTAGTATTAAAATGATTAATATTCTTTAGTATTAAAATGATTAATATTCCTCCCGTCGTAATTAGTGTTTAACTCCACAGAACGTTTTTTGCGTTATCAAGATTCGTTAGCACCTACTATTGGTCAATAGATAGCGTTCTTGTATCGATTTTTTAATATGTCAAATATAAACTTCTTGAAAACTTAAATACTTATATCTTTAGTATTAAAATGATTAATATTCTTTAGTATTAAAATGATTAATATTCCTCCCGTCGTAATTAGTGTTTAACTCCACAGAACGTTTTTTGCGTTATCAATGCTATATCTCTGCGCCATTAGAGCTGTACCACTAAGCCATTTAAATGGTTATAGAAAAATAGTAACATTGCATAAGTTAATAACTCAATGATATAACATTAAAATAATTTTTGTAATTTTATCAATGTAAACATACTATGTTTATTAAAACATATATATATATATATATATATATATATATATATATATATATATATATATATATATATATAAGTACAATAAAAATATACAAAAAAAACACCAACTCAGTTAATGCATCTTTTATCAAAATCCGCATCCGCATTAAGTACGACACGTAAAATACCATTTCAGGTGCGGCAAGTATTTACTACGCGCTATCTCGATGCGGAGGGAGTCGATTTTCGCTTTGATTACTTCAATAAAACCTTTATTGGTTACTTTAAATCAAGACGAATAATTGAGTCCATGACATTAACCTCAACAACCGTAGGTTTGCTAGGGATGAACTAGTTTCTTTGGTGGTTATTGATGACTGGAGCTGAAGATTTAAAGACTATCATATAAAAGTTAAAAATTAAAATTTTCATTGACTACAATTAATAATTTTCTAAATAATAAGATACATAATATAAAAATTCGTGCTTAATAAAAAAGCAAAAACATTCTTTTCACGATATTACTTATTTTTAGTCAGAATATTGTTACTCAAGAATGAATACAATTTGTGGAATCTAATTATAATTTTTTACTTGTTATATTACGTTCTTACATACAAAATTGGTGTTTGGTATGGAAGAAACTAAAACATTCGGATGGGAATCAATAAAATCTTTGAAGGCGGTTTAGACTGCCTTGATTTTTACCTTGCAAGAAGTTATCCAAATTATTAAAAAAACTGGTAATTTGTTGGAACAAGGTCCGGGCAGTATGGTGGATGTGTTAGACATTCCAATTTAAGGTCTTCTAATTTGGCAGTCTGATGCGTCTGATTAACCAGCCTTAAATTGCAAAAAAACTATTATTTCTTAGGATTTAACCACAAATGTATAGTTTTTTTCCCTAAACCAGTGCTACCTTTAGATGCTTGCTGCAAAATTTCATAATTATAGGTCAACCGGAATTACCCTATTAATTTAGATTCCCTTTATAGTATGGAAATACGCGTTTTTGCGATATTAACGGCCATATATTTTTTTAAGTAAATGTGGAAATATGTTTTTTTTTCAGGAAATCATGGGGCCGTCGATCTGAGATATCTCCAAGCATTCTTGAGATAAAGGCTCTTGATTGACAGATAGACAGACGGACAACAAAGTGATCTTATAAGGGTTCCTTTTTTCCTTAAAAGTCCTAAAACAGAAGAAAAAATAAATTAATGACGGTTAATGAAACACAAATGCATGTGTCAATTACAATACAAAGCTGAATAAATTTTAATTTGGAATTCCTAACCAGAGATTAGGAATTTTTGATTAAACCCAGTACGAAAAAATGTCAATTTCATATATAAGGACCTAATATTTACTGATAATAATATGCTGTATCTTAGTTATCTGTATGCTTATATGGCAACATTGATTTTTGATTAATAGCTATGTTTGTAATTAAATCTATAAGAGATATAAATTATTGAGGCCGGTCGTGGTGCAGCGGCACGAGGTGTGACTGCAAAACCGACTGGTTGTGGGTTCGATTCCCACTCGAGAAGATGAAATATTTACTTAAATTTATATTTCCATTTCTTCGCTCTGGTGTCGAGGTTAAGTGCGGCGTTGAGTTCTGCCACTCAACACGCAATGCCTCCAGAATTCGGCAGAAAGTGGAGAACGGAGTGTCTTAACACTAGGTTCCCTCTGCCTACCCTGCTGTGTGCGGGATACAGCGTGAAGCTAATTTAATTTAATTTTAGATATAAATTATTTTCTTTATAGTTATTTGCTATATTGGGCTGGAGCAGTGAGCAAGTGTACATTGTAAAGGGACCTTTGAAACATACAACTTCCTTTGGTCCTTAATTTGATATTAAGGACCAAAACTCGTATTTTAATAATATAACTTTACCAAACTGCGTAAGCTGCGTAAAACATAATATTTTGATTATTCAACAGTAAAGATAATTTAAAAATTCACTTACTTTAAATACAATATCGTGTGTACATATACAATGTTAATAAAAGAATTACACGTGCCGGGAATCGAACTTGTAGCTTCAATTCTACATTTTCATTTTAAAAAGCATAAAATATTTGCTTAATAACCTGCATTTTCTGAGTAAGCTAAAGAAATATTTCTAAGAAAGAAAGCTTTTTAATTTCTCGAGTAAGCCATTTGTGAGCTCAATGGAACAATCGACCGACCTGAAAATCCATCTCGATCAACGATGATAAATGATCTATAACATCCTTTATTATTGTTTATAGTAAAAATTTGTAAAGTAGGTAACATATAAGTAAAGGTCTCTTTTTTTTCATCGATAGTTGAATCTCGCATGTAGCTGTTTAGACAAAGGGAACTTAGTCTTAAAACACTCCGTTTTTCACTACTGCCTAATTCCCGAGACATTGCATTTTGAGTGGCGAAACACAACGCCGCGTTTTGTCTTCTTAATTTAAAAAAAAGTGTAGTGTATAATATTTTTTAGCTTCTCGTTGTTTCTTAGCCTTAACCCTCCTTCTACCACTTTTCACCCGATTTGCTTGGCATTGAGTGTGTAAAAGTAGCAATGTTTTAGTTATAAAAGTAAACAAT